>JAMPIV010020265.1:0-362500 GCA_024509875.1 Oreohelix idahoensis
CAGCTTACGTAAACATGTGTAGGCTGCCATTAAAACGTTCCACGAGCCCATTTCCGGCCGGATGGTAGGGACTTGTGTGGATATGTTTGGCCCTCCAGATCTTAAAGATCTCCTCCATTAACAGGCTACGGAATTGGGATCCATTGTCCGTCAAAACTTGTTGAGGGAATCCCAACCGTGTAAAAATTTGCACGAGGGCTTCTGCAACATGCTTGGAATCTATGCATGTTAGCGGTAACAGCATTCGGCCACATAGTGCAAGTGGCAACCAAGGTCAGGATGAACCTTTCCCTTTGTCTTTTCCCAGAGGACCAATAATGTCGACAGCAACCCGTTCAAATGGAGTCCCTACTATTGCATTTGCCCCATAGGTACTGGGGGTGTCAAGTGCTTGGGTGCTACCCGTTGGCACTGGGCGCAGGATTTCACGTACCTGACATCAATTGTCAGAGTTCATTCCCTGCCACCAATAGTGGTTTTTTTAATTCGCTGAATATTGGCGTTTTGTCCCCATATAGGTCACCCGCTAAAGGGAAGAAGTGTGCCCCATCTCTAAGATCTGGCTTCGGTTACTCTACTACGCGTCGTCTACTACCTGCTCGGAACAGGAAGCTGGTTATATTCCCCGTGTCCGGCGGTTTCCCGTTCTACGATGACAATACCCCATCCTTAAAAAGATGTCTCCGTTGTGTCTGGGGTCCTTAGCCATGGCAGTTATTTATTTAAAGCAGAAGCTCCAGAGTAGGGTCCTTTTGTTGCGCCTCCTTCAGTTCATTCGGCAACAGGTTTGGCGCAGGCTCCCTCTCCTTCTTGGCTTGCCCTCTTGTGGTTACCGCTGCCACAATCGGCTCCTTAGGTCTCCCAATAAACACATATCTACATCCCAGTGATAACTGGGTAGATAGCATCATCCATAATGGCCGCTTTTATATCTCCTCTGACAAAATCAGAGAGTATTTCTACGGGAGCGATAGGCAGCGTCCTGGGCGCATCATCACTTAAACAACTCCACTAAGTTTTTGATGGTTTCCTCTGTCTCCTGACCTGGTTTGACTAGGTGTCTAGCAACAATACAACTAAAACTTAATCCAGTGTCAAAGAGACAAGTGTTGAGAGTACCATTCAAAATTACAGTTCCTCGAGTTTGAGGGTCGGTCCCCCTCAGGTTTGAGAAATCACTGACATTTGACTCTACCTTTCGAGGCTGTATGCAAACATCCAACGCGCGGTTTGGACCGGTTTGTTTGCCCCTGATCATTTTGACGTTCCTGGTGTAGGGTGTCTTTCCTTTTCCATGACCGTAGGTGACCTTGGTGGCCGCGCTGCCACGTAGGCTTGGTGGGTTGATCAGAATTGTTGTTGGGGGGGTATCGGGTTTTGTAGAATTTCGATTTTTCCTGGGGAGGTCTCTGGGTATTATTTTCTCGTTGGTTATAATTCCTGAGAGGAATTATGAGGAATAGGATTACTGCTCTAGATTTTTGTTTACGAGATGGCTTCATCTGTGGGTTTACGTTTTAGTGCTGGGAAGTTCGGCCATTGCTTTGGTTATAGCGTTTCGGCCTTATTGAGTATGTCCTCAAGCTGACTGACTGCGCCCTGTTGAGCCAAAAATCTACGGGTTTCGTTTGACATAGTTGCCTTTATCTGTTCCACAAGAACAAGTTCAAGTAGTCCCTCATATGTAAGAGGTAGGTCAGATAATTCAATGCACTTTGTCAGATAACCCGTGAGACGTGAAGAGAACTGGGGAAATGTTTCCGTGCTCTCTTTTCGGCTGTTTCTGAACAACTGCAGAAACTTTCGGGCAGTCATCTCAAACTGCTGTAGTAAGGCCTTCTTCAACATGTCGTAATCATGTTGATTCGGTCCCAGCTTTGTGTACACGTCATAAGCATTGCCTTTCAGTGACGTTGAAAGTTTGAGCGCCCAGCGGGTACTCTCTAACCCATAAAGATTCGCGAGTCTCTCGAATTTTTCCAGGTAGCTGTCAATTTTTTCGTTAGGGCTAGGAAAAGACTCTAAAGCGAATGACATCGCAGTTAATTGGGCAGACTGAGTGCTGGAGAGATCCATTGTTTGAGACTGGGGCGAAGACGGCTCTCCATTATTTGAAGTAGAGGCACTCCGACTCTCTAAAGCCTTGAGCGCTAATTCATGTTGTCTTTCCCTCTCTCTTTCTCTCTCTCTCTGCGGGCTTCCATTTCTGCCTCAATTTTCTTCTGTTCCAATTGACGATCGTCCGCTTCTTTCTTCCTAGCTTCTGCCCTCTCTTCTCTCTCTTTTTCTTCCTTCCTCTCAGCTTCTGCCCTTTGTTTCTCTTCCTTCCTCTCTGCTTCTGCTCTTTGTTGCTCCGCGTCATATATTTGCAGTTCCTGGGTGATAAACAGATTCGCGGCTTCTGTGTCTAATCCTGAGTCTTTCGCTTCCTGTCTCAAAATGGATCTTATCCTAATTCTCTCAGCCATTGTCAAAGAACTGGATGCTTCTAAGACTAGAGAATAGTAAGATGGAACAAGAAGGGGAAAAACTCAAAGCCGCTACGAGAAAAACAAAGTAAAAAAATTTACTGAATGACCTCGTGTGTTAACTTATCGCCGCTATTATTGTCACTTAAGACTCGTAACGCAAGCAACTATGCCAATTAAATGGTAAGTTACACTAGCAAAGAATCTACTCTTACTAACAGTAGAGAAAATTTGATATTAAACAATTTAAAAGGAAAAAAAAAAATTCCCAGAAAATGTTAATTCTCTAACAACAAACTCCGTCCCTGAAGACAATTTTTGAGATGAGACGTAGTTAACTTAATTTTAAAAAATCAGAACAATCCGTCTTTAGCTTAGCTCAACTCAAACGCTTCATAACCTTTAGTGATTGTAAAACAATCACGCAGTCCCAGCAATTATATAACCAAAATTTTCCATTCCCTCTGCCAGAGAATACAAATGTGACAATCTTTTATTATCACTAACTGCCTGTTCCTGTGGAAAAACAAACCTGTCTTAATTATTGTGTGGTTGGCCCAAAATACTGAACGGCTTGGTCTAGGGGAAGTAATACTTTTAAAGATTATACCCTACTTCACAAAGACAATCAACCACACTCTATTAACTAGGTTCAAAATCTCGAACGAGCTAACCATATATTGTCGTAATTTTTTATCTGAGAGGGTGCTGATGAATATTGGTCCCTTTAGAGTGTAAAGTGATATTGAAGGCTCTGTGAGAATAAGGATTTGGGAGAATGAGGTAGTAGATTCACAAGCGCTGGGAAGGAGCAAGGACAATCTCTTATTACGACAATATCTGTTTTCTCACAGACTACTCCTATCTCTCTTCTGCACAAACAATTGTTTGTCAGTTCCAGTCGCTCAGGCGCACTCACCGATTTGGTGATTCTGTCGCTCAACGTACATGAATACAAACTACACAGATGGAAATGTTTGGAGTTTTAGGCCAACCGACAACCAACACAAATAAATATTCATACCTTTATTATCATAAAGGACTCACACATAATTGTACATTTACAGTCAAAATCAAAGGTTACAGAATACCAATATAACTAGGGAAGAGGGGGTTTTTGAGGAGAAATATCCCATCCACCGTTTCCCGTTTATATCTACTAACAGACAAAACCCGGTCCCAAAGACAAGAAAGGGGGGGGGGTGGGTGATCAGAGATAGGCAATTTAACCCACTGGTAAAGTTATTACTCTGAGGCAAGGGGTTACAGAAAAAAAGGGGGGGGGGGGTGTAGAGGAAAGCTAGGGTTCTCAATTGTCTCCCTTTAAATCAACAAATTTTACGGGAGGGGGAATGAACACAGTTACCCAATCCCACTAGGAGAGGAATATAATGCACCTTAGCACAAGGTCGAACTAATTAAAAGGGTAAAGAAAAGATAAATCTCCTTTCATTCAAAAAAACACACTAGGGCTGGCCATCCCAACAAACACACACGCAGAATTACCGAAAGGTGAATTCTGGCACTTCATAGGAAATACATAAAAAAAAACAGCACTAAACCTTGGCTTAGGTAAAAGTAATTTCTTCCGTGTACAGCCCCAGATTTTGCGGGTTGTTTAAGTTAACAAAGTGTCCCGAAATCGCTGGACGTTGAAGTTTAACGGTACTGTTTGTTTATTAGATAAAGTTCCTAAAGAAAGGCACAGGCACTTGGCTAAGCGTGAGGTATGGTGTGGTTCCTAAAATTGGCACAGCTGGCGGAGATAACTTCCTTTTTCCGTAATGTCACAAGTTAAGAAAAACACTGAGGTAAGTTCTTCTTCGGGAGGGGGGGGGGGTTGTTAAAATCCACTGAATATGCGTGACAGACAGTGTTCAGGTATCGATGCTTTTTCTTCACAAATAGGGGCAGTGAATAAAATATGTTCTGCTTCCAGTTGTCGTTAAGGGCTCTATATGAACTAGTATTTTTAAAGTGTTTCTTGAATGGCTTTTTTCTCAGTTACGTTCAGAGGAGCGGGGCCCATTACAGGTCGCCACACGTTTAGCTTTAAAAAAGTTCATATGTTACTGGAGTTATCAAATTGAGTTTGGCAGAACTCTGTATATAGTTAATAATTGCTGGGATGCAGGTTGAATGATCGTTCTGAATGAAAGATAATCAAAA
Source organism: Oreohelix idahoensis (assembly GCA_024509875.1). Taxonomy (NCBI): domain Eukaryota; kingdom Metazoa; phylum Mollusca; class Gastropoda; order Stylommatophora; family Oreohelicidae; genus Oreohelix; species Oreohelix idahoensis. The sequence goes on from JAMPIV010020265.1 coordinate 4,638, forward strand.
CAAGAAATGCATTACAAATCATATTATAATCTGACGCGATAAATTATAGTTAGCCTATTTACTTATTAGCGTCGTCAATTAACAAATCAGGAAAACTTCCCGTGAGTTAAACATAATTAAAAGCACATCTATCTATACAGAACTAAACTGTATTAAAGTTATAATTCTCTTTAACGTCTGCAAAATAAATTTACGCGTCAATTGTATTAGGAAATACTTTTAGCTGTAACATTAGTTTGCACTAGAACTTTGAAAATGGGTTTATTTAATAAGGTTAAATTTACACCACAATCCATTGAAATCAATAGAAATAACTCGACCAATGATCACTCGAAGCTAATGTATAAATTACCGTCTGCACAGAAAGAATACACTCCAATAGTCACGAAGGTAGATGAAATCCAGCAGGAATCCGACTATGCTAGTGCAACTAGGATTCTGTCAGAGCGAACGATAAAATGCAGTTTATCGGAGTTCTCTATTTACACTTCTCGAATGTAACTTGAATGGGGCGTGTTAAATTTTCGCACCTTTCTTGATCTTGAGCAAAATTCGGGGTACCTCGCCGATGTGTTAAACGCTGCGATTCCTTCGTTTTCCCTGGTCTACCGATTTTCTTCCGTCTCAGGCTGCTCGCATAAGAGTGCGAAAATTTCCCGAGAAGCTAACTCTGTGAGCTGCAAGTCCCTGATTCTTTAGATCGCGGCCGCTCCACGTTGAATTCTGAAGATCAGCCTGTTCTTTGATGGTACCGCTGCATGCCGGTAAAAGTTACAACAGATGATCAGGGGTTCTAAAGTTATGAGAGGCCAATATTCTGTTATCATCCATCGAGTCAGGGACCATGGAATAATTGGGTAGATCTTTAGGTGACGCAGGAAAAAAAAAAGAAAGAATTTTTTAAGCTAGAAATTTCTAAACACATTTGTATGCTCGATGTTCTCATGATTAACGGTTCCAGGCATCAGTCACTATTGTTATGACAGGTTATGCTGAGAGATATCTTAAAGTTATTTATTGTAAGGGAGCCGCGCTAGCGTAGTGGTTACAACACCGCTCTGGCGACCGGGTGATACAGGATCAAACCCGGGCGACGGCATTTGAGGATTTTTCGTCGACCGGGATTTGGACTGGATTAACTCGAGACCTGGCGAGTACATTTGAAGGAGTGTCGTCGACCAGGGACTGGCGGCTCCTGAGCCGACCCAGCTGCAATGGGTACTTCCGAAATCGGCGAGTATTTGCGTGAATGGCGAGGGACACCTGTCTCTGTACAAAAAATAAAGGGATACTCACGTAAAATCAATGTCAGGTTAGACATAAATAATAACCTGAGATTTCGCCTCGAGTATTAGCGGGCGTACGAAAAAAAAAAAAAAATTTATTGTACAATTGAAACTGATTCTCCACCTAACTCTGCAGACATGATTTTATCACGGTAGATCATTAGAGAGCTCAGTGTTTCTAAAGTAGATTCTCACAGCTCATATGTTGCCTACCACTGCTTCAAAAATATGGGAAAATTAAACTTAATCTGTTTTTTTCTCCTCAATCTTTGTTACCTTATTATCTGGTTTAAAACAGAGACAATGAAAAATTGTCACATTTGAATACGCATCGTTAAAACTAGTGAAGGCATCAGACATAAGTCCAGCAAACTGGGAGGATGACACTGCTGATCACATCAAGTGGCGATGCTTCCTAAGGCGCCACCTCAGATTGGACGATAAGAAGCTCTCACAACAAGCAGAAGAAAAAAGAACACACCGGAATGAGCACCAGGTTAAAAAAAATACAACTGAGGGCTATCACCTCAGGGGCGCATTACCATACTCAGTTAAGACTGAAGGGGGCGCTTGTACTGTTACTACAACACAAATTTTATATTGTGTCTACATTTTCTTACTTTTTCTGTTCTTAATTTTTTTTTTTAAATAAATGTTTAAAAAATACAATAGTTTAGTTGATTTTAATTTTTTATAGTTGGCACAATGAAATAAAAATGAAGTCTTCCACGACAAAGCATTCACTAATTCATCATCATCATCACTCATCAGCTCCCAAATGATCATAGGCCTTCAACAATGTTGTGACGGAATAACCCTGATCGTCGCATTTTCCTGTACCATCCTGTAATTCATTCTCTGCTCTTAACTTTCCTCTTCTCCACCTCTGACAGTATTTGGTATTTTCGATTCATTGTTTACACTTTCTTCCTTCAATTCCTGTCGTGTATGGGCTTCATCGACCATCCTTACTGATTATTGTAATCACTCACTTGCGTTTGAACTCATATAGACTCCTGGATATGTAGAGTGTATAAGAGATAGAATCAGGATTCCAAGTTAGAGGACCGGACAACGTGTTTGAGCATCTTATGGACTTACACAACAAGAAAAATCTACCTTTATTAGTACGGAAAGCTCGGAATCCTAAGAAGCTGAACACTAAGTCGTGGTGGGATTTTATTGTAAAGTAATAACTTAGACCACGCGTAAGAGGCATCTGAACCAAGTTGCCGAAACTATTTCTCTGAGCCAGAAGACTGTATGCCCAAAGATATTTGGGGTGAGTTGTACATTTTTCAATTCTATATCTTGCATTATTAACATGTGAAAATTGCTAGTGGATGTCCAAATTCATACGTAGCTGGCAACGTCAACATATAGAATGATGGTTTCATGAACCATTACTGCAAGAGCTGGTGACTGCTTCAAGCGGGTTTCTCATAGAGAACCAAAAGCAGAGGTAGTCCCAAGTTCCATTAATAGCAGGGGGTGGATGATGACAGAAATAATGTACATAATTATTATATTAACCTTTTTAACCAGTGCATATGCATATGTAAACATGTTGTATATAAATGAAATGGGTGTTTTCCGCTCACTGGAATTAACATTAATGCTCAGAGAGGGTAAAGTTTTGAGGCAGATGTATTGTGGAATGAAAAAAAAGGGGGATGGGGCACCTGATTTTCCTGTCAGGAAACCCAATGCTAAGGGGGGTATTTGTTTCTCTCTTATTACATGATAATAGTCGGTGGTACCAATTGGTGGTACTAGTCTGTGGAACAAGTGTGTGATATAAGTGGCCTTCAGTCAAAGCCAGACACCAACATTAGACGGGTCTTAACAGACGCTGGATTATCTTCGTAATTATCCCACGATACTATGAGGGACGTGTTGCGGTCACCAGACTTGACCAGTAACCAGAAGAACTAGTCTACAACCTGCAAAGAACAAGCATCAACTGGAGCAGAAACCAACCGATATCTTACTAGCAGCTATGTGCCCATTCAGAGCTGTCAAGTAAACTCTTTAAGAAAATTTTCAAAACCACATCCAGATCATCACTAATGATGAATCTTTAAAAGAAAAGTAATATAGCACCCCAGCCTTACTTATTTTACATTGTTAAATATAATTGATTACTAAATGTGTTATCTGTATATGTGACCGCTTGACATACACTACCATTAATACGTGTTAAAACCACATAGAATGAGAATAACAACGTTAAAAGCAGTCAAGACATTTGTGCACAAAACACAGTATCATGAAAAGTTCACGGCTTTGAGAGAAGCTGTCCCAGAACAACAAACTAGTAAATGCATGTTTCTGAATGGAAAGTTTTGTGAGAAGTTGCTAATCTGGGTTTTTTCCGTTGTTAGAGAGAGAGCCGTGTGGAAAAAATCGAAAAGCTGAGAAAGCGTGTGCAAACGTAGATCTTTTGTACCGTGTGAAAAATAAAGCCCCGTGTGAAAATTGGCGGGGAAAAAGAAGAAATAGTATAAAAAGGAGAGACGTGGGCGATAGACAGGCTTTTACAGATTTTTAGGATTCATTAGGCGAGAGGATTTTTACAGAACTTCGTCTTTGAGATTATCAAGACAAGTTTATTTTAACTTGACAAGTTTTTAAGTAGACAAGTTAGTTTTCTAAGTACACCAGTTTATATTTTCTTCTGTTGGATACCTTTTCATGTTGGATATACATTTTCATAAAAGGATACTCACTACTTTGTGTAAGCAAGAAATTAGTACTTCACCATTGTGTCAATAACATTTCTGTTCTAATCACGTTAATAAACTATATTTCATTTTTCTACATTGCTGACTTTTCTTTGGAACGTTACAGTGGATTACTTTAACAAAACCATTGTACGAGGTTGCTTTTCACTAAACATAAAAAGGGTACGAACGAATACTGGGAAGAGGAATAAACTAAGGTCAAGAATTTCCATCTCTTTACACGGTCGTAGAACTTGATTTCTTAAATTCCTATGAGGTTTCCTAGAATAGAAGCACCATTCTTCAATTCACATCTCTGCCAAGAGTAATCTTGAGCTAAAGGTAGATACCTTTGAAGACTCTCAGTAGATATTCTGAAGTTTGGCCACTGTAGACCATCACTGCACAGCAAGGGGAGTAAATCCCGTTACAAATGTCATGCTATGTCCTCCTGCCCTGTGCTATCTGCTCAAGGTCTTCCGTGTCTTCTTTATCCTGTTTATTCCATTCTCCAGTTGCCTTCTCCTCTTCTACCCTGGGGATTTCAGAACAAATTCTACCTTACCATGCTTTTAACAGGTTTCCTCAATGCGTGTCAGTCCATCGCCAGTATCTTCTTATCTACTGTTCCACTGGTACCTGTCTGGTTCTTGTTATCAGTTCCATCTTGGCGATCTTCTCACATTTCTACTCCATTCAAGCAACAATGTATGGAAGTATGTAATTTCTTGGTCATTCAATTAACGTTCGTTTTTTTTTAAATACCCAAATAATAATACATTATAATAATAAATCATAACAATTATGAAAGTCCTTAAGTACCAGACATAGTGACATTTACTGCGCACACCAGTTTCTAGACAAACCAGTGTTTTTATTTTATCGTCCAAACCACTTTTTTCAATTCCACCCCACTTTCGCTATCTCCCTTCTGCTTGCTTTCAAAATTTTCCGCTATGACTTATAAGAGAGGGAAGGCTAAAAGATCCTGTTACATGCCCATTGACGCCTACTGGGAATATGGTGTTAGGCCCATATTTTCTTGACCATACGGCACACTATGAGTGATGTGGTCAGCATCACTCCGGCAACCTTTAATCTTCCCATAGTTGCTTATGGACCCAATTCGTGAGGCTGGGTCGACCCTAAAATATCCCACTTCAACTGGGAATCGAACCATGGACCACTGAGCTGGGAAGCCAGTGCTCTAACCACTGCGCCACCACGGCTCTCTATATCGGCATATTTTCTGTGTCAACACAATTCACAAACCATCATATGCGATCTCAATTTTGAACACAAAATATATCTATTTTTGTTTCTTTCTGTCCTTCCTTTGTTTCTTTCCCCCACCCCCCACCCCGCCCCCACTTGAATATTCATTCGACAATAGAAAATTATGTCAACCAATTTTAAGACGTGAAAGATTGGACCCGACAACCGCTTTGCTCAACTCAGAAGCTAAACTATAATCATTAATGACGGCCGTTCGGTATGATTACAGACTTTTTTCACAAACCCGAACCGGCAGCCACAATGGAGACGCCGTCGGCTGGTATGGAAATAAGTAGACCGTATTCATGTAACGGAAAGCTGACGGCATCAGAGGCGGACATTTTCGTGTAATTTAAAAATCGTGTGTATTCAGCAAACAAAATATTTCTGAAGGTGGAGAATTTGAATGATTGCTATAATGGCTGGGACAATTATGGAATATCATTCTTGTAATACAGAGAAGTAGATTGCTGGGTGGAACTTTGGCAGTTGGGGTGGGAAAAAGGGGGGGGGGGGGTGAACGCAGAATTGTGGATAGGCAATGGGGCACAAGCGAACTACAATGGAGTCACAGATAACCGTAGATAAAGATAGAACAGACACGGAAAATAAGGTGAAAAAACGAAGAAAGATGCGTCACTAATTAATCGCCTCCACACTGTAGCTTCTCAAGCAGAATGGGCCTTTTTTTTTTTTTTTTTAAACCAGCGGCACTCGAGCTTTCCAGCTCTTTCGGCCCAATGACATGTCATTGCGAGGCTGGGGGGGTCAGTGGACTTTCCTTCCAGCCCGGTCAGGAGCTTCGCTCCTTCCCATCCACACGGGATTTATGTGCAGGAGCCGTTCAGATTATTCAGTCAAATTTCCGGTCGTAAACATTTCTTCAAACGCCGACGGCCGGGTTTGAACCATGAACACCTGGTCGCCAGTACAACGTTGTAGCCATTACACCAGCGCGGCTCCATTAAATAACTTAATGCCAAGCCTTCCTTTATTGTAACATCCATTCAAGGCCTTTCCGTATTTTATTTATTAGATTCATGTATGTCTCTAGTTCTCTTCTCAGCGTGTTTTTCAGACTCCCTTTACCTTTCTTACCTTGAGGGTTCCAGAACTACAGCTATCAACAAGCATTCTCAGTGTCTGTCTTATCTATCGCCAGCATCCATTATCTCATCCCTTGATCCACTGGCACTTGTCTGGTTCGCGTCATCTGCCTCTTATCGGTGATCTTGTCATACCATTTCTATCCTTCCATTCTACGCAAGCGCCCCTTTGTAAAAACTTGTAACTTACTTCTTAGTTGTACTTTGTATTCTCCGCGTTTCAGAGCCATGTATTATAATGACTTAACATATATATATATATATATATATATATATATATATATATATATATATATATATATATATATATATATATATATATATTATATAACACGATAGATTGATGCGTCCTGACTTTCAGTGCGAGAAAATGTCCCGCCACATGTCAGCGGTTGGGTTAACGTGTATTTGTTAACGTCCATTCAAGGGAAAGGCGATAATGGAGAAAAAATATAATTACAAACACTTCCGTAGACGAATGGCCTATTGACCTAGTGCAAAGAGCGAGCACTTATGGTTTACGACAGCCCAGGCCAGGGCCAGAAAAAAAAGAAGATCAGAGAAAGATCTGCGAGGTAAAGTTAGAAGCTTGTAGACATATTTTTTTTTTCCCATACAAAAGGACTGTCAAAGCGGACATCTTGTTAAAACTTGAATGACAATATGCCATGGGGAGATAATTTCCGTGTCGTGGTGCGGTAATGACCGGTTCGTTTAGATATGGGAGAGATGGAAGGGGGGTGTAGAATTACCTCATTTCTGGTATTTTCCTAAATTCATGCAGCAAAGTCTGAACTGTGGGGTGTCTGTCTAAGGGATAATCCTAAAAATTTAGAACAAAGCAAATCTGTATTACCTCTCTCTCTCTCTCTCTCTCTCTCTCTCTCTCTCTCTCTCTCTCTCTCTCTCTCTCTCTCTCTCTCTCTCTCTCTCCTCTCAGTCCTTATATCTAAGGATTTGTGAACATACAGACATTCAGAGAAACAGACAGTCAGAGAGACAGACAAAGAGACAGACAAACATACAGACAGACAGAAAGGCAGACAGATAGACGGACAGGGAGACAGACATACGTACATACAGACAAATGAGAGACAGACCAACAGACAGAAGCAGGCAGACAGACGGAAGGACAAACAGACAGGCAGACAACCAGATCGATCAGTGGGATGATAGATAGATAGATAGATAGATAGATAGATAGATAGATAGATAGATAGATAGATAGATAGATAGATAGATAGATAGATAGATAGATAGATGGATGGATGGATGGATGGATGGATGGATGGATGGATGGATGGATGGATGGATGGATAGATAGATAGATAGATAGATAGATAGATAGATAGATAGATAGATAGATAGATAGATAGATAGATAGATAGATAGATAGATAGATAGATAGATAGATAGATAGATAGATAGATAGATAGAACTTTATTTTCAAAGGGTTGAGAATTGGGCACGCAGGCTGTCTGACATTCTGCCCTTCCTTTTTTTCTCACCTTTCATCATCATCATGTGACGTATTCTTTCCAGAACGTTGTCTCCATTACAGCTGCTCTGAACGCATAACGATTCTGGGCAAGTCGACCTGCATCAGCCAAAGACAAGTTCAGACTCTCTGTGATGTCCTGGGTCCACCGTCGTCTAGGTCGACCCCTTCCCCTTTTTCCAGGGACCATGCCTTCCATCACTGTTTTTTCCAGACTATTATGTCTTTTTATATGACCGAAAAATTTCAGCTTCCTTATTGCGATGGTATTTAGGAGCCAATGTTCCTGTACGTTTAGTGAGTGCAGTACTTCTCTGTTGGTCTTTTTTTCTGTCCAGGGTATTCTCAACATCCTTCTGTAGCATTTCATTTCGAATGATGTAATCTTTTTTGCAACTGTTTTATTGAGTGTCCAAGTCTTGCAGCCGTATGTTGCTATTGGGAATATACATGCTCCGATCAGTTGTAACTTTGTTTCTTTGCTTGTACCTTGCCATAGGTTTTTCATCTGTATTAGTTTATGTGAAGCAATTGCAAGTCTTCTTTTAATTTCTACTGCACAGTCGCCAGAGCTGTTGATGATTGATCCTAAGTATTCGAATTCATTAACACTTTCCAGTTCTTCGTTATCAATTTCAATTTCTGGTTTGGTCTTTACTTTGTCTGTTGTCAATATTTTGGTCTTCTTGGTGTTTAGGTATAGATTCTGGGCCTCGCTGTGTTTTTTGGTGGACAGAATTAATTGTTCAAGTCCTTCTGGGTTGGTCGATAGGAGGACTGTGTCATCAGCATATCTGATTTCCGAGATCTGGTACCCGCCGATGTTAAATGAGTCAAACTCTGTGTGTTCTTGGTCATCTCTTACGTTTCTCATGATATTCTCGGCATAAATGTTAAACAGGTAAGGGGAAAGGGTACAGCCTTGTCTTACTCCTTTCTGTACTTCAAACCATTCTGATGTTTCCCCCTCTATTCTTACGGCTGCCTGTTGTTCTTAGTACAGCAGTGCGATGAGTTGTATAAGGTGGTTTGGAAATCCCATATTTTTCATAATAGCCCATAACTGCTGATGTTGTACACAATCGAAAGCTTTGGTGTAATCAATGAAACAAGTATGTAGGTCAACGTTGAATTCTCTTCACTTTTCTATGATGATCCTCATGTTGAATATATGATCTCTAGTGCCTCTACCTGGTCGAAAACCCGCCTGTACTTCGTTTAGTTCTGTTTCTAGCTTTTGTTGCATCCTTTTCATTATGATTTGTAATTCACCTTTCATACTGAATTCATTTATTCTCACATGCATTTTACAGATAAATTTCAAGGAATTCAACGTTGTAAAGTAAAATAAAATAGCACACTCATATTAACATTAACTACTTATAAGCGTGGCATAAAATATGTTGAAAAGTACAAACATCGTCATTAGAACCTACAGTTGACATTATAAGAAAGGATGATCCCATTATGGGGGCATGTAATCAGAACTCATAAAGTATTCGAAAAGTCTACGATTGTATGAATAGGGACTGATGTAGTTTCTTAGTTTATGGGGAAGACAATTCCAAAGATGAGCAGCAGAGAACGCTAAGCTTTTCTTGAATAAGTCAAGCCTAGGCGTGCAATTTGTTAAAGCGTTGACTGCGTCTTTCATTGTATTTGAACATTGGCCACAGATATGCTGGAGCATTATGTGACAGGATTTTATGAACAAATTTAGCTTTGTTAAACAGAAGGCTCTTTCTTAAGGGCAGTATTTGGAGATTTTTATATAGATCTACTCACTGAGTTAGACAGTTGTCAAAGACTAGACGCACTGCACGCTTCTGTAGTGAACGGAGTCTCTTTGTGTTGGACATTGAGCAACCATCCCAGATTGTGGAGCAATAGTCAAGGTTTGCTTGTGTGTGAGATAAATAGAACAATTTTTGTGCGTCTTCATCTAGGAAATGTTTGATTTTAGCTAACTGGTAAACTCTCTGTGCCTTTTGCTTGGTCAGTGCATGTACGTGTGAGTTCCAATTTAGATGCTGGTCAACGACTATACCTAGAGTTTTATGTTAACGTTTTCAATTAGTGAGGTACCAATGTAGATCTGAAGTGTTGTTTTCTCTGAATTTTGTAATTTTTGTCTAGTTGATATTAACATGCATTTTGTTTTAATATTTATTAGCATGCGATTTCCGTTGCTCTACTTAATCAGATTATCTGTATCTTTTTGTAACGATAATTCGAGTGTGTTTCAACTTTTATCACTCTTGTAAACAGTACAATCGTCTGCAAACAGGTCACAGGAGGAATGCTTGATGTGTAGTGGAAGATCATTAATGTATATGGCAGAAAGTAGAGGGCCAAGTATAGAACCCTGAGGAACGCCTGTATTTATTACGGCTGGGTTTGAATAGGAGTTATTGTTAGAAACTACATGTTTTCTGTCTGACAGGAATAATTTAATTATTGTCACCAGTTGAAAGTTTACTTTTGATGTTTCTAGTTTTCTAATTAAAATAGCGTGATCTATTATATCAAATGCTTTTTTAAAGTCTACAAAGACTGCCCACACATGTTATCGTTGTTAATATTTAGGTGCCATTCGTCTATCATCTTAGTTAGAGCAGTGTGACATGAATGTTAAGGTCTAAACCCCGACTGACTATCAATTAGCAAGTCGTTGTTAACTAGGTGTTGTAGTGTTATTTTATGTATGTGTTTTTCCAGTGGTTTGGATAGCGACGATATTAGAGAGATTGGCCTATAGTTACTAAAGTTACAATTATCGGAGGAACCAGGTTTAAAAAGAGGATATACCTTAGCGATAGACAGACAGACAGACAGACAGACAGACAGACAGATAGACAGATAGACAGATAGACAGATAGATAGATAGATAGATAGATAGATAGATAGATAGATAGATAGATAGATAGATAGATAGATAGATAGATAGATAGATAGATAGATAGATAGATAGATAGATAGATAGATAGATAGATAGATAGATAGATAGATAGATAGATAGATAGATAGATAGATAGATAGATAGATAGATAGATAGATCTTCGAACACGGGCCTGAAATTATCTTGTTTGCCAACACAGGCAACCTTATCATGTTTAAAAAAAAAATTTGCCACAAACCACCAATGCAAGGGCGTGAGACTGCTTGGTACAGGCAAGGGAACCAGCTACAGGGGCGTCTCCATGCTTCATGATAAGCGCAAAGGTAAATTATGATGACGACAATCTGCATATTGTCACTTACGACGCCATTGTCCAATTTCCAAGTCAAGGGAGACAAACATTAAAATTTTAAGCTGGAAAATTATCTACCTCTAGTTAGATAGTGAAAGTTGTGTCGAGGTAAACAAAAATTCGTGATGATTTGAGTGCGGGCTTCTCGAGACAAGTGTACCCAGTTCAAAACCATGTAGTGTCAAGCTCTATTCTAAAAATAAAAAAAGGGTAAAAGAAGTCCGTTAGCGGATACTGCCGTGGGGGAGTGGAGCTTTAGAAACTGCACCATACTAGGTCCAGCAACAAGAGGTGGGGTTAGAGCGTTGGTCTGTCGCGGCAAAAGTTTAGGTTCAAATCACGGTACCGACATGCTCCAATCTACCCAGCTGTAATTGGGTACCTGACTCTGCTCTTTGAGTAAGGGTAGGAAAAGGCAACGAGGAAGGGAACTGGTCAACCCACCTCTCGATGCTGGATCTAGTATGGTGAAGTCTCAAACACATCACTCCCCTATGGCTGTATCTGTTATGGGACTATCTTTACCTTTCCTAAAAGCACAACACAACAATAACAGATCAGATGTCTAGACCGTTCCATTGTATGGATCTGAAACATGGAGGACAGCTAAAGTGACAACAGTAAGTTACGTACTTTACATTCAAGTCCAAATGGGAAAGAGAGCACCCGGGCCATTTGAAAAATGATGCATATCATCAACTATCCAGGACAGAACAGGTCATCATTTTTCGGCTACGGACTGGGCACAACAGATTGAGATACCATCTATACCACAAATACAAAACTGGTGCAACAGATCTCTGCACCTGCGGTACCAGCCCGATAACAGTCGAACGTCTGCTGCAGTACTGCCCAACCACTGACGCTCAGGAAAATAAGATCAGGCTGGTGTAAAATATGAATGAATACTTTTATTTACTGTCTACACACTTTGATAACTTCAATCGGGTTCATAAGTACATGTTCTTGTGTAATTTACTAACCAGTCTTTCCATGAAATATCACACAGAAAATCAGCCTTACAAGATCGTAACCACAAACTGACTTCGCTCATCTCGTGCTCAAGAACAACTCACTTAACCCCCTTCTCTCAAAACATCGCTTCCGTCCTAACTACTGGGCAATTCTACCCCACGTTTGATGACGTCATTTCTGAACACTTTAATTAAATCACTCAAAGGATTTGTGACTAGTGCTATTTACTAACTAGACACGCTCTAATACTTAGTGTTAAAATCTTGCTTAAGTATTCTTACTCTAACTCTAATAAGTGGCAGCACCTTAGTGCTAATCCGACGTAGTAGTCCGTACTGTCACACTAGCCTAACATGGCTATCTCAAATCTGTGCAAACCAGTGGAGGATGGAATTTAAATACAGCATTATGAGCAAAGTACAGCCTGGAAGAGGTTAGTAATTTAATAATAAGAATGTTGCTGAACCCATCTGTGCAAAGAGTTCCAAGGGGAATGCTATAATAAGGGAGAAATCTCGAGTTAAATGCATCGGGACATCAGGCTAGTCCAAAATTTTTCTGTTTAGGCTACGCATAAAATAAAATAAAATTACGCATAGAAGGTAATAAAAAGGCAAGTATTTAGATGGATGAAGATTAATTCAGTTTCTGGAGGCAAAAAGCCAAGCTTCTGAATATTCAAATAAATTGAGAATGGTGGCAAAAGTGTGTCTATAGTTTTAGAAAAGTATTTAAAGAATTATTTCTTGAAGGAATGGACCACACACCAGGAACATAGGAAAGGATAAAAATAATTAATTTACTGTTTTGTTTGAGATATTACTTAGTATGTTACACAAGGCCTTATAAATGCATGGAGGCGAATTATGGACAGTTAGCTATAACCAAGGAATTGGAGAAAGATATGTTCACAGTATACTGAATTATGTTAATGCTGACTTGATGTGACCTGTGCGTCTACCTGCACTCTGTTGTCTGAAACTATCTCTTACCTCCTACTTCTGTAGAAAGGGGATAGAGATAGGCAATATAGTAGTGAAATTGATTATATTTCAGGTTGTATCCTGTATCTGACGTCCACCTTAAGGAGCTTGACTCTAATATAGGAGCTAGTGGTGCGAGTGCCCTTGATGCCATAGGGACGGTCACCCAATCCTAGGCCTGGAGGAGACACAATTTCCTGCAGAACAGAGGTGGAACAGAATCAAAGCCCATATTTCAAGCTAAGTAGCCACACAAGGCTACTGTTCGGTTATTCCATCATCACCACAAAATGGTTTATGATGATCCAGAAAAGCATTTTATCTAGGCAACCGTCCTAGTCAGAAATAGACAAACTTAAGTAACTGTGAACAAGTTTGAAGCAGTACTAGATAAAGACTGTCTTCAACAAAGTGATTTCAGCTTAAAGAGGAGAACATTTATATAATTCAAAAAGACGGCAGATAATTGTGACTAATTTCAAGTGTTTCATCTATTTACTGTTGTAACTGAATTTAAGTTTTCTTGAAAGATTTTCAAGCAGAAAATAAGATTTGTAAAAATAAATTGTAAATATTTACCAGCAGACTTACTTAAATTATTTAATTTAAGTTACAGTTCGTGTTGGTAGATAGATTAGTTAATACCCCTAGCAGAGCTAATAATAATAATAATAATATTAACAGAGGAGGATCTGGAAAGGAGCAAGTAGGAACTTGGAGTAATACATTACCATCTTCTCCAGGAACTTATACAGCTTGATCCTACCTTGGTTGTCCATATGCCCTTACTCTTTTCAGAGAAGAGGGTATTTATTATAAGACCAGGCTCTTATCTGGCACTATCCTGGTATCACCTGATACAACTTTGTGTCCAGGATATCTTATAATTTCAATAATAATCGACCCTCTCGTGACAATGAGAAAATGCTGGCGTCAGATTCAGCACATATTGAGAAAACCAGCTGATAGCATTAAAGGCCGTCTCTGTTCTGGAATAAACAGGGTATGAGTTATAGAGGTGGAACCGTAGACAGACATGAATAGCGCAAAGAATTTAAGAAAAGACCTTAGTAACCCAGATAGCACAGGGCCGGAATTACAGATGGGCACTCAGGGCAATGTGTGTTTTTTTTTTTTTTTTTTTTAAAGTAATAATATTGACATTGAATAATCGGAAAAAAAAGTATATTCAAGAAATTAAATAATTATAAAATAGGGTATTAATGTAAACATACGCGTAGAGCTGGAGAGTAAGAAAAGGAAATATCCAAATTATCATTTTGCCACACAAACTTTCTAAGGAAAATTCTTCGAAATTATTTACTGAATATCATCTCCAACTAGGAACTGCTTTTACACGGTGCAGTCAAAAAGGCATGCACATCATCATTGCGGGCAGGCACTGGAATTGGGATGGCTATGTCCTCATAGGGACCCTGACACCATCACCAGAACTGCTTTGCTATTGACCCCTGAAGGATGGCGAAAGAGATGCAGACCAAAGACAACCTGGCGGAGAACAGTGGAGGCTGAGATGCAAAGCACGAACCAGAGTTGGGGCAAGGCACGAAGGATGGCCACCGACCGAGCAAAATGGGGACAGTTTGTTGCTGCCCTACAAGACGCCACAAGGCGTGATGGTCACTGACTGCTTTGTCAGTCAGGGTCTAAGGATCCAAGCAGAAGAAGAAGAATGTAAACATAAAAATAGTTCGTACTTTAAACTAAAAAACAATCCAGTTTTAACTATTCTTTTAACATTTTAATTTATTTTTAATTATATATATATATATATATATATATATATATATATATATATATATATATATATATATATATATATATATATATATATATATATATATATATAATAGCCCCTTCTTCTTCTTCTTCTTTGATCCATAACCACCAACCGTCAAAGCAGTCAGCGGCCATCACGCCTGGTGGCGTCTTGTAGGGCAGCAACAAATTGATTCCACTTTGCTCGGTCGGCGGCCATCCTTCGTACAGTGCCCCAACTGTGGTTCATTCTTTGCATCTCAGCTTCCACAGTTCTCCGCCAAGTTGTTTTTGGTCGGCCTCTCTTTCGCTTTCCCTCGGGGGTACATAGCATAGCCGTTCTTGTGATGGTATCAGGGTCCCTTCTGAGGACGTGGCCAACCCAACTCCAGCGTCTGCCAGCTATGATGGTGTGCATGTCCTCCTGGTTACTCCTAATAAGTAGTTCTTGGTTGCTGATGGTGTTTGGCCAAAAGATTCGGAGAATTTTCCTTAGGCAGATTGTGTGGAAGGAGGACAGTTTCGACATTTCCTTCTCTGTTACTCTCCAACATTCCGCACCATAGAGAAGCACAGAAAGTACACAGCTCTCATGCAGTCTTAATTTGGTGTTTGTGCTGTACTGGGAAGACTTCCAAATGTTGTTGAGAACAGCAAAGGCTGTTCTCACTTTATTCATTCTGTTTTTAATGTCCTTGCTTGTTCCGCCGTCAGGTGTTACTATGCTTCCTAGGTAAGTAAATGTGTCTGTCTGTTCTAACTTCTGGTTCCTTACTGTTATTGGCTTAGGATTGCCCACATTTAGTGTCATGACCTCTGTATTCTTCAAATTGATGTTCAGGCCAACCTGCTGGCCATACTTATTCAGTCTATCGGTTTTGTCTTGAATAATAGCCCCTTCAGTCATAACTTACTACTGGAATGCTTCCCTAAGGTGACAGCCCTCAGATGCTTATTTTCTAGGTGTTCCTTTCGACGTTTTCTCCTCTCTTCTGCTTGCCGTGAGAGCTTCCTTTCGTCCAATCTGAGGTGGAGCCGTAGATAGCATCGCCACTTGGTGCGATCGGCAGATTCATCCTCCCAGGTTGCTGGATTTATGTCCAGTGCTCTCATGTCTCTCTTGCACACATCTTTGAATCTCCGCTGCGGTCGCCCAACTGTTCTTTTGCCATCTACCAGTTGTCCTTAGAAGATATATTTCGGGATGCAACCATTTTGCGGCTGACATGGCCAAGCCAGCGTAGTATGCGCTGTCTAATATACATGCTTTGAAGGCCACCACGTGACAACACCTCGACATTTGTCACTTTTTCTTTCCACGAAATGCCGAGGATGTGGCGTAGACACCGTAGATGGAAGGTATTGAGCCTTCTTTCTTGCTTAGCATAGGTTGTCCATGTTTCGCTGCCATATAGCAGTGTGCTGGTGACGTAGGCGTTATATATTGCAGCTTTTGTCTTCGTTGTGAGTTTGGAGTTTCCCCAAACACTCACTGTGAGGTACGCAAAGGTAGCTGCAGCTTTGCCATTGTGGCTATCAATTTTTTTTGGTCCAGAGAGAGTTTGTCATTAAAAGTAGACCCCAGGTATGTGAAGTGGTGCACCACTGCCAATTCATACTTATCGATAGTGATAACTGATGCAACATCCACATCCTGACTCAGAACATTTGTTTTCTTTAGACTAATTGTGAGGCCAAAGCCCGTGCATGCTTGGGTGAAGCGATTCATCAAGCTCTGAAGCTCCTGTTGACTTTGAGTGACGACTGCAACATGATCAGCGAATAACAAGTCTCTTATAGTGACCCTTTTGATTTTTGTTTTTGCCATCAGCCTTGAGAGGTTATACAGACGGCCATCTGACCTGGTATGAAGGCATATTCCTTCAGTTGCATCTCTGAATGCATGTTTCAAGAGTAGGCGAAGAAGATTGAAGCCAGAACGCAGTCTTGTTTAACGCCATTACGTACTCGTATGTCAAAGGATTGTGATGTGCTTCCAGCATATTGGACTGTGTAGCGAAATCTGTGAAACAATCGCTAAATTCAGTAAGATTTTACTCCTATGAAAATAAATAAACCCGCCCGTGTGTGTGTCTGCCTATCTTCGTCCTCTACCCCAGTAGGGCGCTACATTGTATATCGTAGTAATGCTTAGACAATGATTCTGCTGTCAAATCTTACACGCTTTCCTAGTTCGTCCTTGAGACGATTAACATTTCAAAACGCCGTTTTGCAGACAGCTAAGTGTTCGTTTCAGTCTGAGAGGAAGAAGAAAACGTAGGATGGAGAGAAGGGATGAATGAACGCCTTGACAAGCGTTGGTTTTCGAATCGCAGGCGACAATGCGACGTCACAGAATTGTTTTGAAACACTACACGCGAAGGATAGGTTAGGTTTGAAAAATATATTACAGGCCCATAGTTACCGTTGTTAGGGCATGTTTTGAACATTTGCTACCGTTAGCTGTAGTGTTCTTAGAAAAAGTGAGAGAGAGAAATTGAAAAGGGGGAATTGTATGGAGTAAATTTAAACTATCGTCTGCATTGCTAAAGTGAAACTAACTGTCACAATTGAACGATAGATGGAAATAAAGAACAGGGGACGATGACACAGAGAGTTTATTGATCATAAATTGCCTATATCCTCTTCTTTTTCTTTCACCCGTATCCTCTATTTTATTATCACTCTTTACCTTTTTCCTGTATTTTTCGCATCCATTCGTTTGCGAAAAATATTTTCTTCCCCATTCTCAACTTTACCGTTTTCTTTCTCATACTGGTAAACGCATTTATGACATAACGTGTCAGAGAGAGAGAGCGTTAAAATGCATTCTATTGCATTAGGTGTCAGTGGACGAAACTGTGAATATATTCGTCTGGCCAGACATGGGAGCAGACATATGTCTACAGCATTCCCTGCACCAGACGAAATACACTGTGAATATTCGCTTTCGCCAGACCTATAAGCAACAAATGTGTCTGCATTTTCACCTGCCACAACGAGTTGCATCGGCTGAGCGCTTAGGTGAGGCGCGATAGCCGACATCTCCTCGGCGCAGTTTGAGACATTTGTCTGGAAATCCCAGCTGACAAGGCACTCACTGTTGGCCTGGTCAGCGTGAGGTGTGAAAACGCACGAGTGTCAGTTCATGGTAGTCTTCTAGTTGATGTAAGGTGTTTGATAAGGGTGGATTTAAGGCTGTCTTCTGGATGATGATAAGGCCACACTGTCTGATTACTATGGACGTTGCAAGTGTAAGTCCTAGTACGTGGTAACTCTTCAGCTCTGTCAAAATACCACCCCTATCGACACCAGGTATATTATAGTTGAAGATGTAAGGTGTCTTATCTGGTTTTGTTGTTGTTGCTGTGTATATATATTAGTGAGGTAGTTCAGAGTTACAGCATATGAAGTATGACATGTGAAGTCATAAAAAAGGGTGAACTGCTTTGACGTTTCATCATTTATTTGGACGCCACAAATGACAGGTACGTTACATGAGTCATGGACATCAACAGTTCAATATATAATTCAGCATACTAAAGTTTCTGCATGGATCTGCATACATTCTCCAAGTTGATACAGATAATCCTAGCTGACGATAGCCTCAGCTTCATCTCATAAATATTCCTAATTATCAATACTCCTCTCTGATACTGGAAGATCAGATGTACAATATAAATCCATTACTGTTCGCACGAGAAAGGCATACATGGAGTACAGGTCAAACTGACCTTTATAACATTCCTAAGTCTAACCCTCGACAAAAGGTGCAATCGCTGACATAGCGATGTTCATAGGACGTAGAACTGTTCCTCGGGCTTAGTATATCCCGTGTACATATAACTCGCAGGTATGAAGATACCTGGGGTGTGACTTCTAGTAGAAGAACCTCTATCACTGTAATACGTGAGCGAGCAGAGATCGACCATTGTCAACATAATGTTAAATTATAGATTTGAAACATAAATGAGGTATTACCTTGTTTCGAAATCAACACCACAAAACTCACGCCTCCAGGCGTTTTGAATAATCAAGGGAAGGACCTTGTTAGCTACACTAACTCACAAAAGGATTCCTAATTCCCTATTGACAAATCACAGAGACGCGCATAGCGTCCTGCGTCCTGCTCAAAAAATCTCCTCGAATCCCTGGGCGGAAGACGATTCTAACTTTCTTAAAGTTTGCGCATGCGCAGAACGCATACACTTGAGTAATAATCAACGAGACGATGGTTGAAGACCTTCTAGAAAGATTTTGTAAGAAATCGTGCCTTATATGGACAGCAAAAGAATCCTCAACACTGGTTTCAATCATTCTAAGAAACAGTTGACCGATACTACCATATAAGGAGAGTGACCAACACATCGTTCACAAAAAATGGACCGATGAGTCCCGACACAAGCGAAGGTAACCAACCTTGCAAAATGTAATCACAGTTAAACAAGAGTTATCCCGCTTAGACTGTGCGAAAAATCAAAGTGTACAATTCAGACAAGTTAATTACACAATGTCTTTAGAAAAAATTATACAATGTCTTTAGACAAAATTATACAATGTCTTTTGAAAAATTATACAATGTCTTTAGACAAAATTCTGTGCGTAACAGATTACCGCACCCCCCGGGAAAAAATGAAACTTTTTTTTTAAATCCTAGAGCCAGAAACAACAGGCTCTAAACGCACGTATGATGCGCGGATATAATGCCTAATATGCGGCTAGCTCGACGCATAGAGCGATAGTGGAGATTGTATCTCAGAACCTTAGAGAAAATATTTCCCTAAGTGTACGCGTATATTCCAGGGAGGTGCCGCCAACATACGCCACAGTGATGGCAACATCACAATGCAAGCCAAATCATACTCATACAAATCTATGAAATTACATATATTATCATAGTATTAAACAATGAAGTGTTGTGTAAACAGCAGTGTCATATACTACTATACCGCACCATAGATTTACACAAAAATACATGATACAAGCATATAATATAATGATACATTGTATTACTCTAATTAAATAGATGTTCCTGGAAGATGTGAACATAATCCGCTCCCAAATAGCTTAGGACTTGATAACTTCAAAGTTCCACAATGGACATAATCTCGCATACGTCAATGATGTGCTGCGAAAATATCAATAACAAAAAAAAATCTTTATAGTATATGCTAAATTTCTTAATACATCAATCAAAATACAATATATAAATGTGGCCATGTAAACTTTTGGCCCATATATTGCTAACTAAGCCTTCTTCCGTTATGATCAAATCGATAACAGAAAAAAGGAAATTATATGGTACAATGTTATGAATTCACAAAAAGTGATAACATATGTGCTGATATGTCATTATAGTAGTGGACTGTATATCAGGAAATATATGACAGAAGAATTAAGTGGAATCGTGTGGGCATCTGGACAGAATGTCTGCCATCACATTATCCGAACCACGGATAGCTCGCACCGTAAAATGAAATGGTTGAAGAGCTATGGCATATCGAGTGGACCTCGAGCTCTTCAAGTTTTTGCTCTGAATAGCAGTAAGAGCTTTCTGGTCGGTTTCCACAATGAAATGTGCGCCTAGAAGGAATCTTTGCAACTTGAGAATTGACCATACCATAGCCAATAATTCACGGTCTAAAACCGAGTAATTCCTTTCTGCAGAATTTAATTTCCTAGAGATATACATCACCGGATGCAGAGTATCAGAATACTCCTGCATAAGTGCTGCCCCAATTCCAGTTGACGAGGCGTCACTTCGAAGAACAAAAGTCTTCTCAATAGTAGGTAACCTAAGAATAGGTGGGGATGAGAATAGAGTTTTAATCTGGTCCAATGAGAATTGACATTCTTGAGACCAGCGGATCAGATTAGGCGATCCTTTCTTCAGTAAAGTAGAAAGCGGTGCCATAATGGAGGACAGATTCGGAATGAATCGTCCGTAAAATTGTATCAAACCTAAGAGACTTCGTACTTGTTTCTTCGTCTTAGGGACAGAAATGTTTAGTATTTTCGAAACATTGTGGTCCTCTGTCTTTAAAAGACCATGACCAACACGATGACCCAGGAAAGAAATCTCGCTAAATCCTATAAAGGCTTTAGAGGGTTTTGCAGTCAAGTTATACTCGCGAAGAGTAGACAGCAATTCGTATAAACCCAAATAGTGATCTTCCCAGGAATCACTGAATAGACAGATATCGTCTAAGTATGCTATGACATCAGTACAATATGAAAGAATTCGACGCATCATGCGTACGAATGTAGCAGGGGCGTTCATAAGGCCGAAAGGCATGAAATTCCATTGAAATAAACCCCTAGGTGTAGAAAAAGCGGTAAGAGGTTTGGCACGTTCAGTTAAAGGAACTTGCCAATAACCTTTAGACAAGTCTAGTTTGGTAAAGAATCTAGAATTAGAAAGTTTTTTTAGTAGCTCTTCTAGTGAAGGCATAGGTTCAGCATCAAACTTCGTAACTTGGTTCAATTTGCGATAATCAACGCAAATGCGAATATTATTGTCTTTTTTTCGGACAATAACCATAGACGAAGAGTATGGTGAAGTAGATGGTTCGATTATTTCCAATCGTATCATCTCATCCAATTCTTTCTCGACTTGTGACTGAAAATGGACAGGTATTGGATAGGGTCTGACTCTGATAGGATTATGGTCAGTAAGCACTATGTCATGTTCGATGACATGTGTGTGTCCCGGGATGTCTGTAAGGACATCCTGAAATGTCTGCAACATCGAAGAAACTTGTCAATGTTCTTCAGCGGAAAGGTTAGGAGAAACGGTAACGTTTTTCCAAGATTCCGTAGAATGAAGTGGGACCATAGGAAGTGGAAGATTGACATCAGAAAAAGTAGTTTCCTCATCCTGTATGACTGACAGGGATGAGTAATGACCATGAGGTACTGGAGAGTCGTCCGTTGCCTGGAAAATAGGCTGCAAATAGTCTGGTCGTTCATGAAATTCCGACAACATATTTATGTGGAAAGTTTTGTTTCCCATCAATATCGACAACATAGTCGACGTCGGAAATCCGAGAGACTATTGCATATGGACCTTTCCATGCAATAAGAAGTCTGTTCTCCCTTGAAGGAAGTAGAACGAGTGCTTTGTCACCTGGACAAAGTTGTCGTAGACATCTATTTTTATTAGCAAATTGTCTTGCCTTTTCTTTGGCAAACTCGGATGACGAAGTTGCTAATTTGCATGCCTCGATGATCTTTTGCCTTAGAGCAATGACATACTCATAAGAAGATTGAGTGTCATCGGTAATATTATCGGCAGTGATGAGATCGTGAAGTAAAGACATAGGGCCGCGCGGTCGCGCGCCAAAGACAAGTTCAAAAGGAGAAAACCCTGTGTGTTCATTGGGGACCTCTCTGTAAGCAAAAAGGGCCGCGGGTAAAACCCTGTCCCAATCCTGAGGATGATCCTCAGTTATCTTCCCAAGTAAAGTCTTTAGTGTCCTATTCAAACGCTCAACTAACCCATTCGACATTGGGTGATATATACTGCTGAGAGACCTTTTATTATGTAAAATAGACATTACCTGTGACATAGTGTCGGATATAAGTTGTGTGCCATGGTCTGACAATATTTCTCTGGGGAAACCCAAGCGAGAAAATATCAGCCACAGAGCGTCTGCGATATCAGCAGTTGAGATGCTCTTAAGAGGGATAGCCTCTGGCCAACGTGTGCACATATCGACACATGTGAGGATAAATTGATGTCCTCTAGCCGACTTAATCCTAAAAGGACCGATAATATCTATCGCCATCTTCTGAAAAGGGTGAATAGGAATGTCAGCAGCCTGGATAGGCGCAGCATGTCGTGGTCCTCTCGATTTGACCTCCTGACATACCTTGCAAGATCGACAGTAAATACGTATGTCCTTGCTTACAAATGGCCAAAAGAAAGCCGCAAGAACTCTCGACTTTGTACGGGAAAACCCCATATGTCCAGCACATTGTGAGTCATGAGCATGTTGCAATATTTGCAACTTCATACTCTTAGGCACAAGAATTTGAGAGTGTGCAGACATAGTCGAGTCTTGTACCATACGTACAAGTACGCCGTTCTTCATAGAAATCCAAGACTTTCTATTTGTATTTTGATTTGGATCACCTTTTTTTGCTAGTATGAAGAATTTTTGCAAAGAAGGATCTTCTTCTTGCAACTTTATGAATGAGTCACGTGAAATAATGCAGTGACTACCTTGGCTATTTACTTCATCATCACTAGTCAATGAAGTTTGTGGTGTTTCAAGAGCTTGTGCTCTTGTGACCACTGCATTGGTAACATGCATATTTTGATCTTCCCAAGCAGCTATCTGCTGTGGATTCACTAACTCCGTGAATATGACCGATAATAAGGTCCGCAATAGGGTTAGGAAGAAGACACGCGTGGACATCTCCCGTAAAGAAGGGAGTAGCAATATGTATTATGGCAGTAGGATACTTTTCCAAAGTGCCACCAAATGTGACACATTTGATGACCTTTCCTGTAGCACAGGATGGATTTACAAGAGATTGTCTAACACCAATAGTAGTACATCCAGAATCAAACAGAAGTGAGACTGGATTACTATTTACAAGACCCTTATGTAGTATAAGAGAACCTCTCCCGTCATGCGCAACTGCAGCAGGGAGAGTGGGAAGAGGATGACCACAGCTTAAAGTAGTTACGGTAGTTGGTTCGAACAAAGTACTACATTGGGGACATTTATTTGCTGTACCAAAATCGAAAGCAGAACATCCGCTAGCATTAGGGTTTTTATCATCATTAATCTGTTTATCTGCTCCCTGAGATTCTTGTTGTACAGAGTTTGTCTGTTGATATCTCTTTCTCTTATGTAGAGATCTACCGCGACCATTATTGCCTCTGAAATTATCATTATTTTCTCTCCTGTAATTGTTATCCTGGTATGTGTTCCAGTTTCCATAATTGTCATTATCATCTCTGTATTGATTTGAAAATCTAGTATTTTGATTTTGAGGTTTACGCGAAAAGTAGTTACCTCTATACTGACTACCTTTGCGGAAATGTCTAAAATTATTAGATGCATAATAACGAGGAGTGTCAGCTTGTCTCCAGTTATTCGAAGAAGAATCACCATGTGATTGATTGCTTTGATTTTGATCATAATTACGGTTACTCTTTCTATTAATATTATGTTGAGTACCCTGAAATTTACGTTTGAAATTTTGGCCATATGGTGCTGCCGAAGCAACTGGCATACCTTCTTTTACTCTAGAGTTGCTAATGGTTACGTGAGGGTGCGCAGTCACATACTGGCAACAGTATTCTTCCATTTCTTTTATGTTTTTAGGCTTACGCTCATGAAGAAAAGAAAGAAAAGATTCATTGACAGAAGACATAACCTTGTCTCTAAGTAGTAAGTCCATAAGTGCTTCATATGTATGTTCTGTCTTAGACAGCTCAACCCAACGTGAAAAAGTAAGACGTATCTTTGAAATGAATTCAGAGAATTCAACTCCAGTATCTGGCAACATATTTTTAAATTGAAGACGATAACCGTCTTCGTTAAGTTGGTACTTCTTTAACAAGACTGCCCTGATAACCTCATAATTGTTCTTGTCAGGCTCATCTACCATACTTAACATACTCAAAGTATCACCTCTAAGTAAGTTGGACAACTGATAAACATACATAGATTTATCTATGTTATGTGTTGTACATGCACGTTCGAATCTATCCAGATAAAACGTCATATCGTCACTGGAAGCATTGAATGCAGGTAACTTTATCTTAAAAGTACTTGCATTGAACTTATCTGACCCCTTATTTGCATCATTAGCATTACCAGACAACTTCAACTTTTCTAACTCCAAAGCTAAAATTTTTCCTCATGCTCCATTTTTGCTTTTCTCTCATCAGCCTCTCTTTGTAACCTTCTTTCCTCAGCTTCAGCTCTCTTTGTAACCTTTTCTCTTCAGCCTCAGCCTCTTTTTCAAGTCTTTTATTTTCAGCCTCTTTTTCAAGTCTTTTATTTTCAGCCTCTTTTTTCAAGTCTTTTATTTTCAGCCTCTCTTTTTTGTTTCTCCATTTCCATTTGGAATCTCCTTTCCTCCACCTGCATCTGCAATTTCTTTTGTTCAGCTTCCATTTCCATTTTTTTTTTCTTCCATCTTTAATGCTTTATCATATTGAGTAGTCGCATATTCTTCCAATTTATCACCTGTTTTGCCAAGGGATTTCCCTTGCTCAATAAAGTAATCAAGTGTAGACATGATGTCTAATATTATGAGTCACCAAATCTGAAATAATTAATTAACTTATTTCAATCTTAATAGTGACAAGACTGAAATAAGTACTTGTCTAATCACAATGTTTACCCCAATCTCTGTGGGAAACAAGTCTTTGACAAAGAACTTGTATTACTCAATGTGTAATAATACCACAAGTCACTTCTTAATCATAAGGGCACTACACATCCAATAGTGCATAATCACATAATCATCAGTTATTTATCATAACTGCACTACACATCCAATAGTGCATGAACCAATCCAATAGTTAGTTATGATAAGTGCACTATACAGCTAATAGTGCATAAGCAAACATGTAACAATAGTGAAAGCTAACTATGCAAGAACTATGTAAACAATAACAATAATCGAAGACAATGTAAATAATAACAAAGATCCAAGACAATGTAAACAATAACAAAGATCAAACACAATACGAAAACATTCGCAAAAGTCAAAGAAATAAACAGCGAAAACTAAAAGTAAATATCACAAAGAATGTGTTGACAAATGCGAAGAATGTAAACAAACAAATGACGTCACAGTGTATAAACAAAAATGGTGTATAGAACTGAATAATAGAAAAGAGGAGACCTACAAATACAAACAAATCAAACAAAACTAAAGAATGCGAAAAAATACCGAAAACAAAAATGCACATGTCATCACAACCAACAAAAATAGCAACAGATGTTGCATGCAAATTTTCAATTAAGAAAATTGCTCCTACAGAACGCTATCACAAGACCTCTATGACGTGGTATCTCTTATGATAGTCACCTACCCAACCAAACCCGCTGAAATATAAACATATAAATATACAAATAACATATAAACATATAACATGTAGCAAATTGACATTAAGGATGTGAAAGTACAGAAGGCTCAGTTAGAATAGAAGGGCACAGTTCACAAACAAAACAGGCCACTTAACTTCTATAAATCCAAGCGTCAGCACGGTGCAGAACAGGATGTGATCAGCATTCTGAGGATAAATGATCCAACGTTGATCAACATCTGCTCCAATGAACAGCCATGACGTAGGAAACGAGCTTCTGATATTGAATGTTGTTACGGCACTTGTCCTTCTTCCTTACAATGTTCGGCACTTGACCTTCTAACTGCCATAAATCGATTCGATCGGCACTTGACCTTCTGAATCAGCGACAGTAAATCGATTTGATCGGAACTTGTCCTTCTCAATCAGGAACAGTAAATCGACTTGATCGGCACTTGTCCTTCTCAATCTGGAAACTTTGATAAACTGACGAGCAGCGCCGGGTACTTTCAAAATATTTCCAAATTCAGCAACGCCGGGTAGTTTCAAAATATTTCATTGAAGGAAGTGAGTTCCAAATGCTGAACTGCAATGTTGTATGTAGTATGCTGCATGGGTTTGTTGACCCCCTTGAGTGCTGGTACCAGATTAAACCAACTGCTGGCTACCAAAACTGATAGAACCAGAACTGGCCACCAAAAATGATAGCCCACAAATTACTGGCCACCAAAAATGATAATGGCAGCATAATACACTCACTGGCCACCAAAAATGATAAGGGTGGATTTAAGGCTGTCTTCTGGATGATGATAAGGCCACACTGTCTGATTACAATGGACGTTGCAAGTGTAAGTCCTAGTACGTGGTAACTCTTCAGCTCTGTCAAAATACCACCCCTATCGACACCAGGTATATTATAGTTGAAGATGTAGGGTGTCTTATCTGGTTTTGTTGTTGTTGCTGTGTATATATATTAGTGAGGTAGTTCAGAGTTACAGCATATGAAGTATAACATGTGAAGTCATAAAAAAGGGTGAACTGCTTTGACGTTTCATCATTTATTTGGACGCCACAAATGACAGGTACGTTACATGAGTCATGGACATCAACAGTTCAATATATAATTCAGCATACTTAAGTTTCTGTATGGATCTGCATACATTCTCCAAGTTGATACAGATAATCCTAGCTGACGATAGCCTCAGCTTCATCTCATAAATATTCCTAATTATCAATACTCCTCTCTGATACTGGAAGATCAGATGTACAATATAAATCCATTACTGTTCGCACGAGAATGGCATACATGGAGTACAGGTCAAACTGACCTTTATAACATTCCTAAGTCTAACCCTCGACAAAAGGTGCAATCGCTGACATAGCGATGTTCATAGGACGTAGAACTGTTCCTCGGGCTTAGTATATCCCGTGTACATATAACTCGCAGGTATGAAGATACCTGGGGTGTGACTTCTAGTAGAAGAACCTCTATCACTGTAATACGTGAGCGAGCAGAGATCGACCATTGTCAACATAATGTTAAATTATAGATTTGAAACATAAATGAGGTATTACCTTGTTTCGAAATCAACACCACAAAACTCACGCCTCCAGGCGTTTTGAATAATCAAGGGAAGGACCTTGTTAGCTACACTAACTCACAAAAGGATTCCTAATTCCCTATTGACAAATCACAGAGACGCGCATAGCGTCCTGCGTCCTGCTCAAAAAATCTCCTCGAATCCCTGGGCGGAAGACGATTCTAACTTTCTTAAAGTTTGCGCATGCGCAGAACGCATACACTTGAGTAATAATCAACGAGACGATGGTTGAAGACCTTCTAGAAAGATTTTGTAAGAAATCGTGCCTTATATGGACAGCAAAAGAATCCTCAACACTGGTTTCAATCATTCTAAGAAACAGTTGACCGATACTACCATATAAGGAGAGTGACCAACACATCGTTCACAAAAAATGGACCGATGAGTCCCGACACAAGCGAAGGTAACCAACCTTGCAAAATGTAATCACAGTTAAACAAGAGTTATCCCGCTTAGACTGTGCGAAAAATCAAAGTGTACAATTCAGACAAGTTAATTACACAATGTCTTTAGAAAAAAATTATACAATGTCTTTAGACAAAATTATACAATGTCTTTTGAAAAATTATACAATGTCTTTAGACAAAATTCTGTGCGTAACAGTGTTTTAGACGGAAAGGGGAGATTATTTCATTTGGCGAAATAAGTGGGACCCCTTTGTCTGGTAATAGATATAACCAGAATGTTAAACTTTATTTTCATTCTGACTCCTAAAATGTTGCAGTAGACAGATCGCTGTGCTAGATCAAATATCTGTGTTTTGGCGAAGTCTGAGTTTCTTGGCCATTTTGCCGAGTTCTAGACTACCATTAGATTGCAGTTCATGGTTTAGTCTGTAGTTCTGTGTGTGGAGGTAAATATTATATATAATATCTAGTATTTTGTGAGTGTTTAAAGTGATAATCGCTTATTTCATATTTCACTAGTTAGATTTGGTGCAGATTGCTTAATTTATATAGTCTGTATTATTTTCTAGTGACGTGTTTCAGTGGAAAGCAGAATAAATTATAATTTCTAGCTTAAACAACAATGTAGCTATTAAGGAATTTAATTGTACTGCTAAATAATCAGACGAGAATAATTTTTCTAACTAACTTATAAATGCTAGATGCCTCATGAGTGTTGACGGAATACGTATGTATTCCTAATTCATGAGGATTGATGATTTTAAATATATAACTTATTGCACGGGAAGTTTTAAATGATAAGTCAAGCTGTACGATTGCATTTTAAAAACGTAAGTTATATTGAGTACATAATATGTAACATATTTCATATGTGTTTTTTCTTTATTCAGTGAATACTGGGGTAACCCAAACTTTGCCGGCGTTTTGTACAGAGACATATCTAATAAATGCTTATACTGGGCCTTTGAGCCAGTGCATATTTCTACACTAACTCTAATGTACATGCTGCCTTGTGGCGAGAAAAATTACAGAAATCTAAAACATGAACTTTCCGACATTGTTGACAAAGTGTGTGGTGAACCAAGAGTATTTGTTGAGAGAAGTTGTCCACCGGTCATCTTCCTAATTAAGGGAAACCTCGTGTTCTGACATTGTGTGCTCGTTTAAGCCTAATTCTTACCTCGTGAGTCAAGTGACACTAACTTTAGTCTGAAATAACTTTTGCATGAAGCAGACGCTCCCCAGATCCATTTTGATGAAACCAACAAACAAATCTGCAGAGCTGGGATCCGTTTCATTAAACGACAGTAACAGATAAAAAGTGTGTGAGTGTCCCAAAGTTTGCGCCAGACGGCGAACAACAGCACGATTGTAAGTATATCAGGGCCTCTTTGTTTGAGTCACCCACGTTGTAACTTTCTTTTATGCAAGTTATTGCTAACAATATTTACCCTTAGAATAAAGCAGAGTATCAAGTCTGTCAACACCTTAAAAGGGGGAAACCATAGACTCAATCATATGCATCTGTAACTCCTTGGGGTTATCACTTTTCTTCTAACGGGACTGTGAGCTATATATCCAGGGGAGGACCATACAAACGGGTCTATCACTATTGTAGCATTCCTTGATTCTTATGACTATGTGTACATGCTTTTGATGTATTTTATATGTTGTGATGTAAGTTTACTATGATAATTAAACTATACCTATATTTATTTCAGTGTGGTGGTCAGTTCGTTGCCATAATATCTATATAATCATTGTTATAGTTGTTCCCACGTCTGTGTGTCTAACTGTCGTCACTTGTATGTGCGGGCACGTGAGTGGATAGATATATATATTAATATACCTATTTTTTTTATAGACTGTCTGACTCCTTTGGATCTGTTGTAGAAGATAGGCGGAAAGAGAGAGAGAGAGATTCTCGATTTCCGGGACAGCCTCTATAAATTTCTACCATCTCACTCGTGGAACTCTATTTCTATTATCACATCTCACTGTGGCTATCACTCATTCTAACCTATTCAGAGGGACCAACCCAAGTCTTAATTTCCCTATCGAAAATCTACGACAGAATGGTGGCTCGTTTTTCCGGGAATTGAACTCTAGTCCTGAGCAAATACGAATATCAGCTCGTTTGCAGGATTAATTTTCTTTATTCTGATATAGAGTAAGAGTGTGATGTCTTGTGAGTTTTGTACTTTTTAAAAATAATTTATTCCCTAGACGTATCGATCTGTTTATGGGCGTGCTGACCACACAATTAATAATTGTTTTATCCACAGAATTTTGAGCATTATACATTTGAGTTACAGGTTGATTTTGTCGGAATATATGTTAATTACTGATTTTGTAATACTAAACGCTGGTAAAGTTTGTGAGTGTATAACATTCACAGGGTTCTGAAGCAGGAAGGTGTTTGAACTAAGTTAAGGAGTGCATTTCGGACTATTTGTCCAGATTAATTGCCTCCCTTACCCTAACTGTCTTCAGGGGTAAACTTATAGTGGATTAAAAATTAAGGGATTTTTTTTTCTCCTTAAATTTTTGCAATAATTATTTTGTTTCCACTGTAGCAACTTTTTTTTCAGTGAGTAATCTTAACTACCATTTATTTGGCGTAGTCGTCTGCATTAGGTGCTTTATTGCCGATTAATAGCAGCGATAGTTAGATACTATATTTTTGGAGGAGGTATCCCAGGTTAAAGTATATCATCTTTTTTTTTAATTTTGGTATTTTCTCGTAAGTGGTAGAAACCAGTGTATCTTTTTCTAACTTTCTTTCTCGTCTAAGTCTCAGTCACCTATTTACTATGGCAGAAAGGGCGAAGCTTAGACAGATCCTCAGGGACGAATTGAGAGTTTAATTTATTCTACAGTACCCACTAATTAGTGCATTTAATTTATCACTGTAATTTTTTATTCTGGCGCGGGGTCAGATAGGTGTGCCGCAAATTTTTAGTAAATTGAAAAGTATGCCGCGAACACAAAAAGTTTGAGAAACACTGCAATAATCATTTGCACAACGTCGAGCAGTTTGTTGGACTTTGCTTCTCGGAGCCTTCCGGATCTGTAGGGTTCTAGCACTCGGTGAACATTTGTATTCAATCGCAGCACTGCTCTTAGCTTCAATGACAGGTGTCATCACATCTGATGAAGCATCAAACCAGTCATTTGACTTTGCTGTCTTCTTACCAAAGGTGGCAAGTGTAGTACTTTGAATGGTGTTCCGCCGGTGCTGCCAGTTCTCTCTAACAGTATCACCATGCCGTGGGCTACTGAACACTTTCTTGAAGGTCGCGGTAATTTGAGCGATCATGACAGGGTCTGACATCTTGCTGGTACCCATGCGTAGTTTCCCTTCATGATGGAGTTTTCTTGGTTTTGCTCTGATTTTGCAGCAAACCAAGGAGTGATCGGTATCGCAGTCTGCACTATGGTACGAGCGCGTGGAGAGCACAAACCTGAGAAATGGCCTTCTGACAAGAATAAGATCAAGCTGGTGCCAGTGCTTGTATCGTGGGTGTCTCCATGACACCTAATGCTGGCATTTTGTCTGAAAGTAGGCGTTGGTCACGCAGAGGTCATGATGGACACACAACTCCAACAGCCGTTGTACATTTTCATTTATTTTGCCAATACCAAACCTGCCCAGACATGAGGGCCATGAAACATTATCGGCACGCACTCTAGCGTCAAAGTCACCAAAGAGAACAAGCTGTTCTTGCCTAGGTATGCTTTTGATAACTACTGCTAGACTCTCGTAGAACTCGTCTTTAGCTTCTGAGACAGAGTAGGAGCATACACACTAACAAGGGTGATGGGACCTGCGCTAGTTTGCAGGCGGAGCGTTAACAGGCGTTCTGATCCATTCTCACATGGTTCAACCATTTTAGTTAACGATTTTTTGACCGCAAAACCTACTCCATGTTCTCTAGTTTTATTAAAGTCTTTCCCTTGCCAATAAAATGTGTATTCCTTCTCGCTCACCATTCCAGAGCCTACCAGGCGCGTTTCCTGAAGTGCAGCCATATAAATAAATAAATACATATATGTGTGTATATATATATATATATATATATATATATATATATATATATATATATATATATATATATATATATATATATATATATAATAATAATAATAATAAATTCTTTAAGCGCCAAACACGGCGCATAAGGCAGAAACCAGTGCTCTCCATGTTGTTCGTTGTGACGCCACTCCTCTTAGCTCTTGCACATTATTTAGGCCCAACGTTCTTCCTTCTCTTATTATTGTTCTTCTGAGTGTTTCTTTTGGTCTTCCTTTTTTCCGCTTACCCTCAGGAACCCAAGTGAGCGCCTGTAGTGGTATTCTGTTGTTTTGCATTCGTAGGACATGACCGATATATGACCATCGTCTTTTCCTTATATAGTCGGAGACATATTTCTGCCTAGAGTCTTCTCTTATTTGTCGATTAGTCTTGAATTCTTTCCAACTGATGTTCATGAGTTTTCTAAGACATTTGTTCTCGAATGTATTCAGCTTGTTCTCCAATGATTTTGTTATTTTCCAACTCTCACAGCCGTATGTTAACACTGAGATAACATTTGAATTAAACAGACGAAGCTTGGTATGTATATTCAATGCCCAAATGTTAGATAATCTATTGAAGGCGCTAGCTGCCAAAGCAATTCTAGTATGGATTTCTCTTGTTGTGTCACCATCCTGAGTCATTTTACTGCCTAAATAATTGAAACTTTCAATATATATATATATATATATATATATATATATATATATATATATATATGGCCTATTTATTTCGGCGCCCCCTCGCGGGACGCGTAGCGTAGCTGCAAACAAAAACCAGCTCTGCCTAAAGTTATATGTATGAGCCCACATGTAGCACCAGTATTCAAGTGTTGTTATTCTTCTACTTCCAGTGCCTGTAATAACTGTCCTGCTTCGATTTGAGAAATTGTAATTATGATTGTTTCTTATTCGAATTTTAAAACACTTTTAGTCAACTTTCCGAGCTCTTCTGTCCACAAAGTTATGTTTTTCAACCCAGAATTCATGTCAACCGGAAATAGTGTCTTCATGCGCATAGAGAAATAACAGTGAAACAACAGTAGTATAAATCTGAAATCTGTATTGTATGAATAATTTCTTAATTACCCCGACTCGGTTCCGTACGACATTGTTCAGAAGGCAGCAAGATTGTAAAAGACAATGGGCAAACCAAAGAAAGGGAGTAAAACCCATGACGAGGACCTGTAAGTTGATAATATATTTTTTCTGCGGTCACTGATCTGAGTCCGTTTGTTATCCCTGTCACGCTAGTTCAAATGAAGCCAGTGAGAACAGATGATCGTCTGCTGTTCGCAGTTATTATGAGCCAAAGGTTGTTTAAACAGCATAAGAACAACGACTGTGAGAAGTTTAAAACTATAAGGTTTAAAACAGAGGAGTGGAAGCCCTAGCAGAATTTATTATGGTAGACATGGTCTCAATAATAGGACAGAACTTACAAGACGTCTATTTAGGCTAAATCAACAGGACAAACTACTTTGATAAAAATATAAATTCTCTAAATATGTCAGTTATTAAGCTCTTATTCTTATATTTACGATTGTGTTTCCAATCAATTAATAGTTTATTGCCTGCCCACGATGCTTGGCAGAGTGTGGGCGCAGTATCCTTAGGCTTAACTTTCAGTTGTTGAGGGAAAGTTTTTTTCCATGCAACATCCACATGTATACTATTGAACTTTCATTTTAACTTTACTATTTTGACATATCAGTTGAAAAACAAATTAGTTTTAAAGTTCGAAGATCCTTTTAAAAAAAAAAAAAAGATGTAGGCCGATCTTTACCAATGAAAGTAAGCCTCTAAAAATAACCTATCGCGTTATTGCCATTTCAGGTAGTTGATGAAATTGTGGTGCAATAACTTTTTGGTTATTAATATAAATGAAAAAAATGCATCATCTGATGATCATTAGCCTATTTGCATTTTTTTTTTTCAAAGACAACACTTCTGTTGAACTGCATAGTTATGTAAAGGTAGTCCCATAGCAGATAGGCCTACTGAAAAAAGGACCAAAATAACATATCAAGTGGTTTAATTGCTAGCATAATTAAAATACTTTTGAAGGTATTTATGTTTTGAATTGGATTGAATAATTCCTCTAATTGGAATTGTTTCAGACAAAAGTGTATTCTGATTTCAAAACAGTTGACTACTTTTGCATATAAAAGTCAGCCATTTTGTAAATATAGCATCACTTATGCAATTCATAACATGAATCACATAATCTCGGGGGCATGTTTGTGTCACTGGAAGGATTATCATCATCAGTTTCTTTTTTCTTTCTTATGGAGCATATAGATTGCTGGAGTTATGCCCAGTGCCCTCATGTCTCTCTTGCACACACCTTTGAACCTCAGCTGTGGTTGCCCAACTGTTTTTTTGCCATCTGCCAGTTGTCCGTAGAAGATATCTTTCGGGATGCAGCCATTTTCCATGCGGCAGACATGGCCAAGCCAGCATATTCCTCACTGTCTAAGCAGTATATACATACTTTGAAGGCCAGCACATAACAACACCGTGATGTTTGTCACTTTGTCCTTCCATAAAATGCCGATTATGTGGCGTAGGCACCGTAGATGGAAGGTATTGAGCCATCTTTGTTCTTTCTTGCTTAGCATAGGTTGTCCATGTCTTGCTGCCACATAGAAGCTTGCTGATGATGCAGGCGTTATATACAGGAGCTAAGGTCTTCTTTTGGAGTTTCCCGAAACACGCGTTGTGAGGTGCGTAAAGGTGGCTGCAGCTTTGCAAATGCGGCTGTCAATTTCTGTGTCCAGAGAGAGTTTGTCGTTGATGGTAGACCCCAGGTATGTGAAGTGGTGCACCACTGCCAATTCATAGTTATGGATAGTGATAACTGGTGCAACATCCACATCCTGACCCAGCACGTGTTTTCTTTAGACTTATTGTGAGGCCAAAGTCCTTGCACACTTGGGTGATGCAATTCATCAAACTCTGAAGCTCCTGTTGACTTTGAGTAATGAGCGATTAACATGTCTCTTATAATGACCCTTCTGATTTTTGTTTTTGCCTTCTGCCTTACCAAAACAGTCGGTCATCTGACCTAGTTTGGAGGCATATTCCTTCAGTTGCATCTCTGAATGCATGTTTCAAGAGCAAGGCGAAGAAGATCCTGAAGAGGATCGGAGTCAGGACGCAGTCTTGTATAACACTGTGTGTGTCGAAGGGCTGTGATGTGCATCCATCATATTGAACAGTTCCTTTCATGTCTTCATGGAATGACTTCATCATTTCCAGGAGTTTAGGGGGGCAACTTATTTTGAGGAGGATTTTGAAGAGTCCATCCCTGCTAACCAGGTCAAATGCCTTTGTGAGTCTATAAAGGCCTTTTTGGCTCTCTTGATTTTTCCTGAAGCTGGTAGAGAGAATAGATCATGTCTGTTGTTGATCTACCAGCACGGAGGGTGTAGGAATAGTCATGTACATTATCTGCAAGCTGTGTTGTTTAACAAAATCTTTGTTATTTTTTTAATATTCCGTTTCTGAAAATGAAGCTTTTATTCCTTGGCAGATAAAATCCCTCTCTTGCCAGGTATTTGAACGCTCCAGTTGCTTTGCATCTGCATATTCTGTCTGATCAGCAATGCATCTCCCTGTGAATGTAACCTAGTGGCTCAAAAACAATTGTTTCTGTAATGTAACATATACAATGATCATCTTAGTGCCAGAGTGGCTGGAGCACTTGCTGCTGAAGGCAAAGGGATCTGGTTCAAAACCAAGTTGTGTCACACACGAGTCTACCCAGCTTTAAAACTGGGAACCAGACTCATGCTCTCAGGAAAAACAAAGGAACGGAGAAAGGGAACTGGTCACTCCGCCTCATAAAGCTGGGGCCTAGTATATGTGAAGTCTTCACTCCCCTATGGCAGTATCTGTTGTGGGGATACTTTACCGTAACATCTGCTATAATTTCTACAACATATCTCTATTTCTAGCATGCTAGGCTAACAGATGCCATACTAATCATATCTGTGACATCTGTCAGAATGTCCTTAAACTAGACTTATATAAAGTTATTTATAGTTATTAGGGAAAAAAATTAACACCTTATGTAATAATAAGTGAGTTACAGACTTTCATGAAAGGAATGAGGAAGACGCTGATGGCTCAGGACAGGAAGACTTGGCATAAGTTTGTTGAAGGCCTGTGCTCCTTGGTGAGCTAAAGGCTGATGATGATACATCATATATTCATTAATTACCCCTCAGCTCCCCACGAAGCTCGGGCCTTCAACAAACACCATGTGCTTTTATGTCTTGTGCCATCCTTTCAAGGTCTTCAGTATCCTCTTCAAGTCCTTGTCTGTTTCCGTTTCTCCATATGGCTATTTTTTTTTCTTGGTCTCCATTTCTCTTACCCTGGATTCCAGAACAAGGACTGCATTGTAGTGTGTCAGTGTGTCCTATCCAATAATTGTCATATGTGAGAATTTAATACGGGTGAGAACTTGCTGAGGGATTGTTCTTTACGTTGTTTATGTTGTTGTTCCAATTCCCAGGGATTAGAGTTATTCACTGTTTTACCCTAAACGTATTGTTCTTTACGTTGTTTAACCTTTTGAACCCGAGGTCCTGAAATTTCGGTCCGTGTGTAAATAATCCATTCCCCGAGCGACCGCAATCTCGGTCTGGGCACACCTAGCTTAGCCATGCGGGGCCGGAATGGAAATATGTGAAAAATAATGACGTCACGAAGTACACATGTCTTGTGGAATGTTACTCTAAAATGGCTGCGCCCATGAAGTGAAAATATTTTGCAATTTTTAAATTGTTTTCATAATTAAAAGGCGTGTTGAAAATCCAGGAAATAGCCATTCTAAAAGGCTAACAACGGAACAAGCTGTTGAACTTGTGCTAAATGATTCGGAGGATGATGAATATAGATTTAGATGGTGATTATTCTGAAAGTGACATCGAAATTGAATCGAATGACGGAACTTCTGAATCAGGTTATGATCAAGCTAGTTCTAACCCTGTGGTGCAGGGGCGTGGAAAGGGGCGTATCCCACATAATGTATCAAGTAAATTTGATAAAGGTTGGTCTCACAACTGTGGATGTTCAATTTCCACAACTTTGTATTGGCTACAATACATTTATGGGTGGCAGCGATGTCAACGACCAAGTTTGTCATCTCAATAAAACGCACCGGCATTATCGCTGGCCTCGACGGCTCATAGTGAAATTTTTTGCTCAGGAGCCCAGGGGAATGGGGTTTTACGGGCTGGGTGGCCAGGGTTCAAAGGGTTAAAGATATTGCTCTACACGCTGTTTAAAGATATTTAAATATCTGCATCCTGTAGTTAATTTATTTTTTCGTTTTAAATTTAAGTGATGACGTTGATGCTACATCTGGACACATGGGACAGAAAGTGGTTGAAAAATCCAGCGATAACACAATCACTGGCAAGAAAGACAAGAAGAAGAAAAAGGGCAAGGCTAAGGATGATGATGATGATGCCTTGTAAGTATCATCATCTGTGTTGGTGCGAGTCTTTGCGTGCCTATATGTGTGTGAATCCTGCATCATCATCTTTGTTGGTGCGAGTCTTTGCGTGCCTATATGTGTGTGAATCCTGCATCATCATCTTTGTTGGTGCGAGTCTTTGCGTGCCTATATGTGTGTGAATCCTGCATCATCATTTTTCTTTACTCTTCTTATGGAACAAGGAACTACAACTGGTCTATTTGCAGGAAACCTGCACCAAGCAGTCAGATACTCCTGCAGCGGTGGTTTCTGTGGCAATGGTTTTTAAATGATGCTGCGGGACCCAAAGATGCAGCAATAGAGAATGCAGTCGGCGACCCATAGATTGACTGCTTGCGTCAGGCTCAGCGAACCAGAGCTGACCAAGACCCTACTCCACCTCCACGTGGTGGTCCTGGAAACAGGCTGCATCACTGCAGTCTGGCTGAGAGAGTAGGGATCGAAGAGGGAAGGCAAACCCGGTCCCAAAAAATGCCGCGCTGAAGTCGGATGTGCCGGCCGAAAGGCGCAGATATCTCAGCTCCGCTGTAAACGGACACAACGCAACCAACGTCCTTTTCAGGACGAACGAGGAAGAAGAAGAAATGATGCTGCCAGTGCTATACAGACATGAAGAAGGCATGAAAAGACCCTGAGCTGATCGCATGAGACAGTAAGATTTGGTATAAGTTTGTAGGAAGACAGTCGATAGGATAGTATGGCGCTCTCTCTTCCAAACTGTACACCTTATGGTAGAAGACGAACGACTAAGTAAGTATAAGTTTGTACCAAACTACTTCAGGAGCTGGAAGGTGATGAAATGCCAGCACCATGCTCAAACTCATATTGGTGGCCTTGCAGGACATGCCTGAGGATGCAGGAGGCCTTTGGTTTCTCAGAGACCCCAGGAAAGTAACGGGGCATTTATTTGAATGGCTAGTAGTTATTGTCATTTTTTGCCCCGTTTTGCTGGTAAATAGCAAAAATTGCTTCTGTTTTGTTGATGACTGACAAGTATTTCGTTTGTATTTTATGTGATGATGGAAGCAACTTGAAGTTCCAGACTTTCATAAATGGGTGCTTCCATAGAATACAAGGATTAAAATGATACAACAAGGTCACCAATGTGAAAATGATGACAAACCAGACAAGTGCCAGTGGAGCAAGAGATGAGAAAAAGACACTGGAGATAGATAGGACACACATTGAGGAAACCTGTTAACAGGCGGTCCTAGTTCTGGAGTCCCCCATGGTAAGGAAAGTAGAAGTAGATAAAAAAAAACATGGAGAAGAGAACTGGAGACAGAAATAAAAATGAGGAACACATGGAAAGACCTTGAATTGATGGAATGGAACCTAAGACACGTCGGGTCAACAGTGAGGAATGCAGTCAGCAACCCATAGTCTACTCCACCTCCAAGTGGTGGTCCTGGAAACAGGCTGCTTCACTGCAGTCTGGCTGAGAGAGTAGGGATCAAAGTGGGAAGGCAAATCCGGTCCCAAAAAATGCAGTGCTGAACACGGATGTGTCGGGCGAAAAGCGCAAATATCACAGCTTCGCTGTAAACGGACGCAACGCACCCAACGTCCTTTTCAGGTCAAACGCAGAAGAAGAAGAAGAATTGATGGAATGGAACCGGAGGACATGACTCGTATTTGTTGAAGGCCGATGCTCCATGAGGAGATGAAGGGTAATGAATGAGCTTGCTGAGATGCCTTCATGTATCTCTCTATCTCTGTGTGCATGTATGTGTGAGCGAATGTACGTGTGTGCTCTCAAATACTGAATGCAATGATAATATTTAGTTATTACTGAATTTAAGAATGCTTTACTTTTAAAAACACTTTGAGAATTGTATTATTGCAGGGCAGAAATGTGAAAAAGCATTAATGCCTACTTCTTTACCCTGATGACAAAGATTCTTTTTGTTCGATCAGTTGTTGAATGTTTATGCATTCTTGAAATCTTTTTTAAAACTAATGTTTCGAACATTAGCGAGGATGATGCTGTAACTGGAAAAGTGGACCATAAAGTTGTTGAGAAGTCAGGTGATAACACAGCTGTAGGCAAGAAGGATAAGAAGAAAAAGAAAGGCAAGGCTAAGGATGATGATGACGATAGGTAGGTTATCTTTTTGCTTGGTTTTTTTTTTCAGGTTGACAAATTTTTTTTAATTCATCTGTTAGTTTCTGTTTTGATTTGTTTTTTTATTAGGTTGCTAGTTTTTTTTTTAATTGGTTTGATAGTTTGTGTTATTTCTAGTTTCATTAATTTGCTAGTTTTTGTGTTGTTTCTTGTTATATAGATTTGCTAGTT
This sequence comes from Oreohelix idahoensis, assembly GCA_024509875.1. Taxonomy (NCBI): domain Eukaryota; kingdom Metazoa; phylum Mollusca; class Gastropoda; order Stylommatophora; family Oreohelicidae; genus Oreohelix; species Oreohelix idahoensis. Next base: position 44,457 of record JAMPIV010020265.1, read on the forward strand.
GCCATTTTGTTTCTTGTTGACGACTGCCCAGTGTTTGCTTCTGTGGGCTATAGCTAGATGGCAAATGTTGATTTCTGTGTTGGTCTCCTCAGAAAGAAGAAAGATGCTGCCAGGCTCCCCAACAATCACAAACACTCTACACAACACCACTCAACAGCTACAGAACACATGCAAATCTTCAACTTGGCATTGACTGCGAAAGAGCTACAAGCTCAGCAACCCTAGTTAATAAACAACAACATATCCCTTGTGTTATGAGTTAAATTCATAACAAGTCTGTCGATATCATTAGAGGGTTTGACAAGGCTCGGTGTTTGTTTATTATACGTAGTCCTTGGTAACACCGGAAGTGACGTCATTGCCTCGAGGTGGAGTTCGGCAGACGTCGTGGTAGGCAAGGCAGACGGGAGGAAGATCGTCTGCTAGGGTCTTCTTGTGTGTGGCTGATGGCGAGTGGACGTATGTATCTGAGCTCCTGAGATTTATATTATTCTGTGATATATCCCTACGTTGTACCATCACTAGTACATCAAGATCTTATGTGAGGTGTACTAGATATCTTCATTTGAAAGGGAGTATGCATTTCGTTGAACTGATTAAATAAAAATGTGTAAAACTGTCGTAGACAGTGTTCTAGCTACTGACGATACAGAGCTATACTGATGACTGAATATGTTATGCCATAAGATATAATGGCTTTCAAGATTATGCATGTGGAGCAGAGTTTATTGTAATAAACAGTATGTAAATTGTCCACTCGGCCTTTGTGGTGACATTGATAGTTCAAGTTGTATTGCTGTCTGCGTTGTCAAGCAGTTCTACCCTAATATTATCTTGGCCAGAGTAACCAGGCGTTTACTCAAAAGATACTGATCAAATTATATAAAGACACGCAACACCTTGTTTCCTTACAAATGACCCATCCTCATACTTAGTCCCTCTCTTATTATCATCATCAAAAGGGTCCAAAAATAGACTCTTTTTTTTTTTCAAACTAATCCTTACTGTGGCGAAGAGTTAAATGTATGTTTGTGGCAATAAGTATGGCTTGTCTGTCTAAAGGTACCCGAGCCACTGAAGCTTCCACATAAATCAACATTGAACATGGCTTGAAACGTGCCAATACCATAGAGTATGACTAAAAATCCTTGGAGTACATATCCACATATATTTATTATCCATTACATCGATGCATTTCATTATTCCAATATCATATGACTTCCTCCATAACACACGGTTAATATTCTGGTCCTTGACCACATATGGTTCATCTACGAACTGCCATACAAGGCATATACACACTCTTATGCGAGTTCCATGAAGGGAACACTATCAAGCACAGTCCATCCTGCACTATGGACGTATAAACACTGCTCTTGTCGCTACACTAAACAAAGCGACATCACATGCGAACTATGCATAGTGACTACAAATAAGTGCCACACTTGTGAGCACTACAACACTGCTCATTAGAACTCATGTGGCGTGTAAAAGGCTTGTGCCACATTACCCCTGCCCTTCCGACTGAAAACTGCAAGTTTTCAGACAAGAAGAGGGCAATGACCAGACAACGACTCATCATATTAAGTAATCTAATAATATAGCGTTAACTAATCGAGTTAAAAAGGCTAACTCCAAACTAAGGAACTAAGCTAACTCTAAGAAAGATATCTCTAATAATGTTATCATAAGTAAATGAAAACTACAATTATTTTAAAGTCCAACTTGAATAAATGTTCATAAGCATTCGGCTCATATCCGCAAGGAACCCAAGAAACCTCATAGTCCTGAAAATTGTTATTAGTCTAAATAACATAATTATTAATATGTTAAGACAGTGTGTAACTGTTCATAAGTCCAAGTAATCCCACAGGCATCGACTGTCCGAAACAAAATACTGAAAAACACACAGTCCTGAAAAGCAAATGTCTATAATGGGTAGACTTGTTAACGTTACTAAGTGAAGCGAGAGGACGTCGGCGATTACGTTCTCTTTGCCCTTGATCGCCATAATATCATAATCATAGGCCTGCATCTCCAGGGCGAATTTAGTCAATCGTGCGTTAAGTGGTTTAACTGATTTCAAATAGGACAGTGCTTGCTGGTTAAATTGGTATTCTTCTTGTAGATTATCTCTTACATCTTCACGAAATAATGGTCCTTTAGATCAATAAACTCGGGCCACAGTTAATATACGTGTTTGTTACTAGAAAACACAGGTGCATAGCAAGCGTTGCTGACAATGTCCTTTGCGTGATCAACAGAAAACATCTTGTCGAAGCTTCATTAAATCCGTATGAAGAGCCCCCATATCTGTGGCGATGAGTTAAATCTATGTTTGTGGCAATAAGTATGGCTTGTCTGTCTAAAGGTACTCAAACCAATGAAGCTTCCACATAAATCAACATTGAACATGGCTTGAAACAATACAACTCACATGTGGCGTGCAAAAGGCATTCACCACACTTACCAATGCCTTTTCTTCTTTCCATTTTCTTTCCTTCTTAGCCTTGTGTTGTTTTAGCCGTGTATGTAAACACAGGATATTCCTTACAGGGCTAGCCATATTGACTTCATTTTGTACTTTTCTAAATGTTGATTGGTCATGTAACATAACATCATCATACCCTATCAGCGGGACCTCAAGACGCAGCAATAGAGACCGCAGTCAGCGACTCATAGCTTGACTGCCTGCGTCAGGACCAGCGAACCAGAGCTGGTCAAGACCGCACTCCACCTCCACGTGGTGGACCTGGAAACAGTCTGCAGCTGTGCAGTCTGGCTGAGCGAGTGTGGATCGAAATGGGAAGGCAAACCCGGTCCTAAAAAATGCCGTGCAGAAGTCGGATGTGTCGACCGAAAGGTGCAGATATCACAGCTTAGGCGTAAACAGACACAACGCAACCACCGTCCTTTTCAGGATGAACGAAGAAGAAGAAGAAGATACCCTATCAGCTAACAACAAGCTGTATCAAATTTCCCTTTGCGACACATGAACCCAGAATGCATAGAAAATGGTAGTTTAAAAATACTGATTCAAGGAACCAAGTGATCATTGTTCTGTATTTTTAAACTACTGTTTTCTCTGCAATCTGCTCATTATTTATTTGTTAATCTGGAACGTGAATGCTTTGTACTGGCATTATGTGGTAATGTACTCCTTTACGTTTTATTTTATGTTGTGTTCTGCATACATTTAAATCAGCAACTTTTTTTTCTAAATGTTAGTGAAGATGATGCCATAACTAAAAAAACGGATCAGAAAGTTGATAATACGACCATCAGCAAGAAAGACAAAAAGAAAAAGAAAGGCAAGGCTGACGATGATGACAGGCAAGTATCTTTCTTCTTTTTTGTAATGGTCATGATACTGTTTAGTATCCATATCTTTGTTGTTGTCGAATGACAAGGCAGTTTCTGCATTCTTCCTTCGTTCATTACTCCTCAGTTCCTCCCAAGTAGCATGGGTTTTCAACAAAGTAATGCCATGTCTTTCCATTTCTTTATCCCTTGTGTTTCTGTTGCCAGTTCTCTAGTCCTTGTGTTTTTTTCAGGGCTCCACCCCAACTACTTCTCTTAGCCAGGGGATTCTGGAACAAAAACTGCCTGGTATCAACGGGTTCTCTCATTGTGTGTCCTGTCACCAGCATCTTCTCATCTCTCCTTGTACTGGTTCTTGTCATCAGTTTTTCACATTTGGGATTTTGTTGGATCATTTCAATCCTTCTGATCTATGTAAGGAGTCATTTTATTGTTTTCTGTGTTATTGGTGACTAATACAATTTGGTTCTTGTGTTGGTGAAGACTGCTAAGTTTCTATATATGTTGTTGAATGATAGGGCAGGTGAGTTTCTGTGTTAGGGTTCATCTACATATGATGTCACACAATTTTGGCCATTTTTTAACCCCCATAAGTCGCATTTCATCACAAAAACCCAGTCCCCCCTATCTTATATGATGTCACCAATCTCTCTCTCCCCCCCCCCCAAATTTTTTTGGTTATTGGTAATACTGAAAAGAAAGATTGTAACCAAATGTAAATTAGTTTACTAGTACAGACAGAATGACAATATTTTAAGTAAAGTAGTGTTTAATTAATGAGGCTTTTACAACGACTGCATTGCTAGTTAAATGTAGCTAAATTTATTAAAACTATCGCTCACATTAGCTTAATTTAATTTCAAACAATAAAGACTAAATTAAATGTAAAGTAGACACATCAGTAACTTCAGTTCTTACTTATGTTAAAGTTTCATAAAATAATGTTAAACTTGAGCGAACATCCACACAAATTCAAGGGTTAAAAACTGAAGTTGTTATCGATGAATAATTTGTTATCATTATCCTGCGGCAAAGTAAGATGCTCCTCCATTGAACGAACTAGAAAACCATTTACTTCCAGATAAATATTGCTTAATGTATAATTAACACATTAACTACCGAATTGAAAAACACACTGTGGCCGAATTAAATTTTTTTTCCCATTTTCATCCTGTAGGTGTATGCACAAAGTAAGCTGTAGTTTTCATAATTGTTTACAGATTTTTATGAATTACACGTCATTTTAAAGATAAATGAATGTACTATTACATTAAGCACCATTTGTAACTCTAATAGAGGTTGTTGCTATTTAACAGCCCTCTGATGGCCGAGGACTTGCAATATTTTCACAATTATAACTGCTTGCGCCCCATCTCTATCAAAATCACTATTTCAATCAATGTGCGCACCATTTTCACTCTTGTCCTCGTCGCTAGATCTATCAGTCAATTGTTGAAACAAGTTTCTAGCCTGTTCAGCTGTTAGACGAGATGTACAAGCATTTTTTGTGGTCCTATCACTAGTTGGCACGGTAAACAGTTTTACACGATTTGGTAACTAACCCAAAGTGCTGAAAAATATGAACATAATATCAATTTTCCTGTGTTCTACAACAACCATGCTTTGGGAATTTGTTTTCCGGTGGCAACTTAAAATCTCGAACCAGATCAGAAAGTGTTTCAGTACATTTTTCATTCGTTTTATTACTAAACATAGATCGACGCTCTGAGCGGCTCGCGGTCCAAATGATAGGATTTCAAAAGCCGGTCCTGCTGGCTCGCGGTAGTTAATGTGTTAAAAGACAATTTAAAACAGTTAAAGGTTGTAACAATTATCCTATATTTCAGCTAAGATAATATTAATATAGGTCGTCCATGAGGGAGTTGTTAACTATTGCAGATAAAAGTGGACTATGAGGAGGAAGGTTACAAAATCTTTTTTTATTCCTACACCATTTATGGAACAAGTGGGCCTCACTCGTATTTTTTGTGATGTCACATTTTTTCAAATCCCCCCTACCCCTATCATCACAACATGTGACATCATATGTAGCGGACCCCTTATTAAAAAGTGGTTAGTTTTGGTTTCAAATTTGATCATCAAATATTTGTGTTTTATTTGATCATCAAATATTTGTGTTTTTTTTTATCATCAAGTATTTGTGTTTTATTTGATCATCAAATATTTGTGTTTTATTTGATCATCAAATATTTGTGTTTTCTTTGATTGGTTATTGGGTGTGCGTGTTTAAAAAAAAAATTGATTTAAACATTTAAATATTGTTGACCAACATTCATTGTGCCTTTTATTCACTAGAGACCTGCAAGTATTAGTTTCTTCTTGTCTTTAACAACTGCCATAAGCCCTTTCTATGTGCCAAAGGTACACTAATTGGTAGTTCCTGTCTTCAGCTTATTGAATTGATGGTAACCTTGCCTGTTAAACTGCATTTCACGCTTGTTCTGGTACCTACTGTCTATCTGTTTAGTTACAGTTTGTTTGTTTGGTATTGTTGTTTTTGTTTTAAGTTGCTTTCGCATCTTTATCAGCTGTGCTTTGTTTTTTTTTTCCCAGACGTAAGGACGAACTTAACTGGTTCTGTTTCTTTTGATGACTATATTTTCATTATTGTTGAATTTATAATACCCACATCTTTCTTCCAACCCACATATCACATGTTGCTTGTTGAAATTTAAAAAAAAATTTTGCGTTAAAATTTCTACGTGATGGGGTAACCACCCCATATGCCCAAACATCCTTAGTTGCTTTTTAAGACATGCATTGTGAGTTAGTGTTACTGTTAGCTGCTGCCCTTTCAGACCCCGTTAACACACAGGTGGTGGCACGAACAAGACAAGTGCCAGTGGAACAAGATATAAGAAGAAGGTGCTAGAAATGGATAGGACACACACTGAGGACACCTAGTGATAGCATTATGAGGCAGCCCTTGTTCTGGAATCCCCAGGGTAAGAGGTAGAGGGAATAAAGAAAATCTGTCTTAAATTCTTACAGCAAAATCTTACATAGAGTGGAATGAACCCTCTCACAAGATACATCCAAACAGATTATCAGTACCTTCTGTCCAGAAAATTCTACCATGCTCTGTGGTCCATGCCATTTTGCTTGGGTTCCAAAGCCTCAAACATGGTCAAAACTAATCACAGACTTTGATTTCTTTCTGAATATTAGTGAGGATGATGCCATAACTGGAAAGATAGACCAGAAGGCTGATAACACTGCTGTTAGCAAGAAAGACAAAAAGAAGAAGAAGGGAAAGACTAAAGATGATGACAATGATGAGAGGTTAGTATGTCTTCTACTCCCTCCATGTTACAGATTCTCTCAGGCATGTAGAAAAAGGTGACCACTATGATGTGGTGCATTTGGTTGGTAAATTCATCTTGTACAAGAAATTGTTTCAAAAACCACAGCTGCAGAAGCAGGCTTCATGCCAGAGGGTCAGCTGCTGTGATAGCTCCATGCTGCATAAGGAGAAACTTAGGAGATAAATGAATGTGTTAGAGGTGGCTGAAAAATTATATTTCTGTTCTGTTTTTAGATTTTAGTTGCCTCTTTCTTGTTTTTTTTACTATGAGGTTCCTATCTCTGTCTTATTTTTGGCTGTCACGGTCTTGTTTCTGTCTTGTTCTTTTTATTGTTTAGTTTCTGTTTCTTTCTTGTTTTTGATGTTTGAGTTCCTATATCTGTCTTGTTTTTTATGTTAGTTCCTATATCTGTCTTGTTTTTGATGTTAAGTTCCTTAATCTGTCTTGTTTTTGATGTTTAAGTTCCTATTTCTGTCTTGTTTTTGGCTGTCAAGCTCTTGTTTTTGATGTTTGAGTTCCTATATCTGTCTTGTTTTTGATGTTTAAGTTCCTATTTTTGTCTCGTTTTTTTGGCTGTCAAGCTGTTGTTTTTGATGTTTGAGTTCCTATATCTGTCTTGTTTTTGATGTTTAAGTTCTGTCTTGTTTTTGGCTTTTATATGCCTTTATTACCTTCTGTGATTGCTAGCAAGTATTTGTTTCTCTGTTGTTCATTGTCATTCCTCATTTTGCTCCCTCTATAGCCAGGAGCCACCAATACAACTTGTCCTCAAGAATGCTGGCAAATCCATCTTGTAAAAGAAATTGCTTCAGAAACCACTTCAGATACCATTTCTGCATTCATGTGGTTTTTTCTATAGCAACTAGTTTTACATGATAAGGTTGCCAGCCCCTGCCAGCTTCATATAAGTTTTATATTACAATATGCCAGAGGGAGTAGTAGCCATATTATTTGTGCCTTCTCAGGCCTTCTGAAACTACATAGGGCTTATTGAAGCCTTCTTCTTTCAACTCTCAATAGAGCATAGGCCTTCAACAAACTTATGCCAAGTGTTTCTGTCCCGTGCCATCAGCTCAATGTCTTCTTCATGTCTGTCTTCATCCCCTTCATGTCTGTCTTCACTCCTCTCTTCTATGTGTTCTTTGGTGGTCCTCTACTTCTTTGACCCTGGGAATTCTGGAACAGGGATTGTTTATTGAAGTCTTCTTCTTCTTTGATCCTTAGCCACCGACCGTCAAAGCAGTCAGTGGCCATTACGCCTGGTGGCGTCTTGTAGGGCAACAACAAATTGATTCCACTTTGCTCGGTCGGCGGCCATCCTTCGTTCAGTGCCCCAACTCTGGTTCATTCTTTGCATCTCAGCCTCCACAGTCCTCCGCCAAGTTGTTTTTGGTCGGCCTCTCTTTCGTTTTCCTTCAGGGGTCCATAGCATAGCTGTTCTTGTGATAGCATCGGGGTCTCTTCTGAGGACATGGCCAACCCAGCTCCAGCGTCTGCCAGCTATGATGGTGTGCATGTCCTCTTGCTTGCTCCGAGTAAGCAGATCTTGGTTGGTGATGGTATTCGGCCAAAAGATATTGAAGTCTGGTGTTTGCTAATTTTGTTGGAAAACAATCATAGAAGCTTCGAATCTGCAGGAGCTGGTGGGGATCTGCTGTCCTGGTCATGCAGGGGTACACGGTAATGAGAGAGCTGACAGGCTAGCTTTGAAAGTACCCATAGTGGGAACAATGGATATGGATAACTTAGAGCAATTAATGATCACCTGTTAGAGAAAGACACTGCAGTAGATGAATCATCAAGGTTAACACTGTTGGAATGTGGCATAAAGCATAAGGCTAGCAGAGATAGACGTATGAGAGGATGCATCCGTCGTGTATATAACCAGCGAGCTACAGGAACATTTAGCATTCACACTCTTCGACATATATTGAGGGAGACTGAGCACGTATGGGTTTGCCCAGAGTGCTGTATTGTCGATTCTATTCAACAATAACAATTTTGTTGATGGCTTATGACTACTTGTTTGTTTGTTGATAAAAACGAGGTAACTGCATTTTTTGTGACATGAGAACTAGTTGGCTTCTGTTTCACAGTTATGATTTCAGACTTTGATAAATAGGTTCTTGTACAGAATAGGAGAATTGAGATACTATGACAAGATCACCAATGTGGAACTGGTGGAAAGAACCAGATAAATTCCAGTGGAACAATAGATTAGGAAAAGATTTTGGCATTGGAAGGACACATATTAAGAGAACTAATTGATAGCATTACAAGGCAGCTCCTGTTCAGCAATCCCCAGGGAAAGAAAAGTAGAGAGACACTAAGAAGCACATGAAGAAGAGAACTGGAGATAGACTTGAAGGGGATAGTGAAGACGCTGATAGACCTTGAACAGAGCTGACAGGAGAGGAGGACCTGAGCTTCAAGGGAAGCTACAATTTATTGATGATCTTGGTGATGATGTTGTTGGTGATGATGATGATGTTGTTGGTGGTGATGATGATGTTGTTGGTGGTGATGATGATGTTGTTGGTGGTGATGTTGTTCATGGTGATGATGTTTTTGTTGGTGATGATGATGATGATGTTGTTGGTGATAATATGCCTTTTAAGTGCCAGGTTTATTTAGAATTAAACCTTGATTACTTTGTGGTATTTTTTTTGTTTTATTTCACACACACACACACACATTCTCTCTCCCCCCCCACTGATTTCATTGTGCGACAGTAATTTCCTTTGATGGAATCATTTGATTGCTCTCTGTCCTGCATGTTAGTGAGGATGATGGTTTGACTGGGAAAACGGACCACAAGATTGGTGAGAAGACTAGTGATAGCACAGCTTTCAGCACGAAGGATAAAAAGAAAAAGAAAGGCAAAACCAAGGATGATGATGACGACGATGACATGCAAGTATTTTTGTGTTATTTTTTTGTTTTATGTTATTTTTTTTAAACAGCAGCTGTATGTCTGTTTCTGTGTTGCTGTCGGATGCACATATCTATGTCTAAGCACTGTTGTTGTTGTATTTTAACAACAAGCAGGTGTATTTTCCTTGTCTGTCACTATTTATTTGGATCTGATTTATTTCTCCAGTAATTATTCTGTCAGCCTGATTTTGGTATTCTGGCTGTTCTTTTTTAAGTTAAATTTTGAAGCAGTTGGTATTCCATTAGTTTTTTTTTCTTTACATAAAATTTTGGTGAGGCGTGTTCCGTTCAATCTAGTCGATTATATTAGGGCGCATGTCCAAATACAAAAGACCATTAGGTCTGACAACATTGCAGTGTCCTAATCATTTCATATAGCAGTGTCATAATTTTACTGTCTACTTCTCTTTCCTTTTGTATTCTTATGTTAATAGCACAGTGTATACACCTTGTGTATTTTAAGACCTAGAGCTGGCATTTGCCGATGATGTTGCCCTGATTGCTAAATGAAAGGCACATCTTCAATCCAACCTGCAAGTCTGGAAGGAAGAGCTGGAGAGGATAGTGATGGTCATCAGCAGCTCCAAAAAAAAAAAACATGGTTATGTCACAAGAGGGAAGAAGGCATCATATTAAGCTGGTAGATCAGGTCCTGGAGCACTTTAAATACCTTGGAGCTGTTATAGACTGGGAGGGAGGCATCAAAGAAGAGTTGGCTACCCGAAGAGCAGCAGCTGGGAGACTTTCAGGTTATAAATCGATGATTCCTCAGTAAAAGAGAAGTTGGCAAGTAGACGAAGATGGCTGTATACTGCTCCACCTATGTTCCAGTCTTGACATATGGATGGGAGTCATGGGCAATGACTACAACCCACATAAGCCAGTTCCAAACCTCAGAAATGTATCTGAGGAAGGTGGTTGAAATAACAAGAATAGGCATGGTTCACAATCAGACTATACGTCATGGTCTTATAACCCAGCCCCTGCTGTCCCGAGTGAAATGGTTCCAATTATGATGGGTTAGCCATGTCTGCAGAATGGGAGAAGATTGTCTATCATGACAAGTATGTGAAACTAAGAGTCAGAGATCCAGACCCCCACGATGACCCAGAGTCCGCTTGGGGGACAACATTAGACAATCTCTAGACAGGAGGAAGACAGCTGATAGGATAGTATGGCACTCTCTCTCTCTGGTAAACCTCTACACCCCTGGGTAGAAGAGGAACGACTAAGTTAATCAGTATTTTAAGACCCCATTGCTGTGACCTGTCAAGTACTTTTTATTTTGTGTTGGGTACATCATCTTCTTTCTTTGATCCTTAACCGCCAACTGCCAAAGCAGTCAGCGGCCATCACGCCTGGTGGCGTCTTGTAGGGCAGCAACAAATTGATTCCACTTTGCTCAGTCAGCGGCCATCTTTCGTACAGTGCCCCAACTCTGGTTCATTCTTTGCATCTCAGCTTCCACAGTTCTCCGCCAAGTTGTTCTTGGTTGGCCTCGCTTTCGCTTTCCCTCGAGGTCCATAGCATAGCTGTTCTTGTGATGGTATCAGGGTCCCTTCTGAGGACATGGCCAACCCAACTCCAGCGTCTCCCAGCTATGATGGTGTGTATGTCCTCCTGGTTACTCCGAATAAGTAGTTCTTGGTTGCTGATGGTGTTTGGCCAAAAGATTCAGAGAATTTTCCTTAGGCAGATTGTGTGGAAGGAGGACAGTTTCGACATTTCCTTCTCTGTTACTCTCCAACATTCCGCACCATAGAGAAGCACAGAAAGTACACAGCTCTCATATAGTCTTAATTTGGGTACATGGTAATACAAAATCATGAGAGAGAAAACACAGACTCAGTGCTAGTAGGTAAGGTAACCCATCCTGTACGAGAAGAGAAACTTTTCAACTCACCAAAGCTCATAAGGAAAAAACAAGTTTCAGGCTTCCATTTTTACTGGTGTTACCAAACAAGTGTAAATATTTTTTAACGAGATGACGAATTACTTCTTCTTTGTCGTTCACTCTCAGATAACCACATATATCTCTTTTATATCTTTCAGGGGTATCAAGAACAAGCTGAAATCATTGTCACTAGACGATCTTGGAGAATTGGATGTTGAAGATACACCAGCACTAGCTACAAAGAAGAAAAAGGTTGGTTCAATGCTTTATTTACATTGTAATCATCTTTTTTTTTCTCTTTTTTTCCCCCCTTTACTAATGCAAGAATTTAAAAAAAAAACATCAGTTTTTCCCCTTCTTTGCACTTTACCCACAGGGTAAATTTTTTATTTCGATAAAAGGCTGTGTGTATCATCATTGAACTCTGTGCACATGGTGATAGGGTCTTTCATCTTCCTATGGGCTAAGGCTTCTCGAAGCATCTGTAAGGATCAAACATTGTGGAGATATGTCACCACCACCTGACAGCAGAGCGTGTCAGGAAGAAGCATTTTGTTTTATTTTATCTGTGTTATACACTTACTGTGTCCTTCTGTGTTAGTATGTTACTTGGTCTACTACGACACTAGGTGTGAATGTCAAAGTTGATGACTTAAAGATTTCCTCCTTTTATGGCGAGGTGAAAAGTGGCACATAGAGTTGAAAGGTTATGAACCTTGAAGTACTTTTACACTTTTGTCTCCAGCACTCTCTTGCCACTCCATATGAGACAGTTCAACATGTGTTGCTCACATTCTTCTTCTTTTATCCTTAGCCAGCGACCTTCAGAGCAGTCAATGGCCATTACACCTGGTGGCGTCTTATTCCACGTTCCCAATGGAAACCCACAAGCTATCCAACTTCTTCTTTGATCCTTAGTCACAGACTGTCAAAGCAGTCAGTGGCCATCACGCCTGGTGGCGTCTTGTAGGGCAGCAAACAAACTGTTTCCACTTTGCTCTGTCGGCGGCCATCCTTCATGCAGTGCCCCATCTCTGGTTCATTCTTTGCATCTTGGCCTCCACAGTTCTCTGCCAAGTTGTTTTTGGTCGGCCTCTCTTTCGCTTTACTTCAGGGGTCCATAGCATAGCAGTTGTCATGGTCTCTTCTGAGGACGTGGCCAACCCAGCTCCAGCGTCTGCCAGCTATGATGGTTTGCATGTCCTCTTGATTGCTGCGAGTAAGCAGTTCTTGGTTGGTGATGGTATTCGGCCAAAAGATTCCGAGAATTTTCCACAGGTATGGAAAGAGGACTATTTCGACATTTCCTTCTCTGTTACTTTCCAGCATTCTGCACGATAGAGATGCACAGAAAGTACACAGCTCTTATATAATCTTAATTTGGTGTTTGTGCTGTATTGAGAGGACGTCCAGATGTTGTTTACACTAGCAATAGCTGTTCTCGCTTTATTCATTTCGTTGCTCACATGCCCAGGACTTACCACAGAAAGAAGAAGACTACTGCTGTGTGCAGTAGTGAACCCATTGGTGATGTCAGTTTCTTGAATCCTGGCAGCTGGGCTTTTATTATAGTCATGGGCCATGAATGTCATTTAGATTCAGCATAGGAAAATCTCATCCATTGATGCTTTCTAAACTGTCTCTGATTTTGTTTTTGTTTGAATGTGGTCTTATTAATTTTGTCTGTTTGTTTTGCAGGAGAAGAAAAAAGCCAAGGGTCTGTCAGCTTTTCAGCTCCTGGGAGAAATGGAAGATAATGAAATGGCAGGTGGAAGTGATGTGGACAGTCAGGTTTGTTGCACTGTTCTGTCAGATCATTATAGCAACAACAACAATTAAAAAATCCTCATCTAAATGAAGCACTCTAAATAAAACAAGCTATGAAAAAAATCCTGCCACCTTTTCGGGAGAATATGGAAAAGGTGTGCATTGCACCAATAAAGCTAAATTTAACACCGGTTAAAATAACACACAGGCCTTTCAATGTTTTTATGGTGCCTTGACCATAAGTCTTGATAGTTAGACAACAAAGATCTCACTAAAGTTGGAATGGAATGCAATGAAATCACCACAAGAGAATTAGTCCTGTCATCAGGGCACCACACTCGACTTGCACCCATTCTGACCTGGACCCAGGCTAAGCCGGGTATGACCTCTAGAACTACATTGTAGAGGCCACCATCCTGACAGGTTGTGGTAGCGGAGAGAAAGTTTGCATACCAAGAATCCCGGTGATTCCCTCCAATCTGCCGTTCAATTTTAAGAGACTCCAATTCTGTGTGTATATATATATATATATATATATATATATATATATATATATATATATATTATATATATATATACAGTAGAACTCCATTTATCCGAACCCCAATTATCCGAACATCCAATTATCCGAACACTTTGTCCAGAAAAAAAAACCAGGCGCCACCAGTCACGTTAGACTACAATTCGGAATCTTTTGATGCGGCAAGCTTCAAATGTGTGCGAACAATTTGTAGAGGATGGGATGGGCTAATGGTCGGTCGCTTACATACAGGAAGTCAGTTAGATCATTATATCATAAAGTCAGTTAATATCTGGTTTACCAATCCAGTGTACGAGTGCGTTCTAGGCAGAACACTGGCTAAACAGACAGTTCAACTTAAAATAATTGTCTCTGCTACCACAGCAGAATAATTTTGGTGTACAAGTATTTCTCTGTGCGATAAGGCATCTTCCAGTAGGCCTAATGCATATAAAAGGAACCGCAATGTTTTGTCAATTGAAACGAAAACAGAAATTATCAAGAGACTAGGAAAAGGTGAAACTGTGTCTTCACTTGCCAGAATTTTCAATGTTGGGAAAGCTACCGTCTCTGACATCAAAAGTAACAAGGATAAAATTATGAGTTTTGCATCGAAATTGGATAGTGAAAATGGGTCGAAGAAACGTAAAACCATGAGAAATGCGAAAGATTTGAAATTGGAAGAGGCTTTGTATATATGGTTTGTGCAAAGAAGAAGCAAAGGGGAACCTATCTCTGGCTCTCTATTGTGTGAAAAGGCACTTCAGTTCAACAATCAACTTGACGGTCCTCCTGACTTTAAGGCTAGCCAAGAATGGTTAAGAAACTTTAAATCTCGTCATGGCATACGAGAATTGGAGATTCAAGGGGAATCTTTATCTAGCGATGCAACTGCCGCTGAAAATTTTAAAGAAACACTCTTGGCTTTTTTGGAAGAAGAAGGTTATTCACTCGATGATGGGTATAATACCGATGAGACTGGCTTATACTGGAAATCAATGCCTCAAAAATCACTTGCATCTCAGCGAAAAGCAGCTGCCCCTGGGTTTAAAAAGTGCAAAGAGAGAGTAACAATTTTGGTAGCCGCGAATGCCAGTGGAAGTCATCGTTTACCGGTGCTAACGATCGGCAAAGTAAAAAAACCACGTTGTTTAAAGAATGTGACATGTCTCCCATTGTGCTACAAAGCACAGAAGAGTGCTTGGATGAATAGTGAAATATTTCTTGATTGGTATACAAATCACTTCATCCCAAATGTGAAGAGGTTGAGAGAACAAGAAAAGAAAACTGGAAAAGTAATTCTTCTACTGGACAATGCACCATCTCATCCAGAGACGGATACATTGAATGCAGTTGATGCAAATTTTAAAGTAATTTTTCTGCCTCCTAATGTAACAGCACTGATTCAACCAATGGATCATGGTGTTATAGCAAAACTTAAAAAGATGTACAAGAAGGAAGTCCTGCGTCGTTTATTGTTGGCTGAAGATGAAGAAAGTGTGGTGGCGTTTTCCAAAAAGCTTAATCTCAAAGACTGCTGCTATATGTTAGCTGATGCTTGGACCACCCTGTCACAAGATAATCTCAACAAGGCTTGGAATAGATTGCTTGGGAAAAAAGGAGGAAATGAAACTACTGCAGTGGACACAAATGATGATTGTATAAATGAAGTTGTGGAACTGTTTCAAGCAATGCCCGGATTTTCGGACTGTGACAAAGATGATGCACACATGTGGCTAGAAGATGATAATGATTCTGGTTTTCAGTTTTTTGAATGACGAAGAAATTTTGTCTTTTGTGCAAGAAGAAAACCAAATACATGTAGTGACCGATGATGAAGACTCATCAGAAGTACATGATGTACTTGTAGATTATGAAGAAAACCCAAAACGTCGACCAAGTCCTGAAGAGGCCTTTATAGCACTAGAAACCGCGATGGCTTGGTACGAGCAAGAAGATGACAGCTGTTTTACACAGCTTCTGCTGTTGAAGAGAATGCGGGACTTAGCAGCCAAAAGGAGACTATCCAGTTTGGTGCAAAAGAGGATTCCTCATTATTTTAAATAGTGGGCTACATCTGTGCAAGTACATGTATACGTAAGTTGCGCATGGTTTTGAATCGTTTGTAATGTTATTTTGAAAACATTTCTCTTTCTTAAAAAACATAATTAATACAAGTAGTACATGCACTGCTGTGTAATAAAAGATTTTGGTGATACGGTGATCGAATACAGTGTGGGTATTATTATTACAGTACAAGTAAATATGTTTTAATGTGTATTTCCCTTGTGATGGTTAATTATTTTTAGAAATACGAGCGTATATGTACATGTACTCGATACATTATGTAATCCAATTATCCGAACATTTGATTATCCGAACGATGCTCGGTCCCAAGGGGTTCGGATAAATGGAGTTCTACTGTACTAGCAATAACCCGTCAAACTTGACGGGTTTTTAATTATAGTGTGCTGTTTCCGTTCCCGGATGAGCAGAAAGAAGTACATTCTTAAAGTGTTTTTGGTTTCTTTCCATTATACAGTGTAATCAAACTTATTCATGAACACCGTCATTTGAACGCTTTTCTTTGTTGATTGTAACTATTTTCGGGAGAGTATATATAATAGAAACAATACAGTTTTTCAACACGGTTGCATTCCTTAGCTGTAACCAGCGTACACGGCGAAAATTATGTTTTAGATTCAATTTAAAAGTTCTTTGATGACAACATTTCGTGTGAAAGTGCATGGATTGTTTTCAAAGAGTGTTGCCTGATAATAAGTGGTTTTAACAAAAACGTTCAAGTTTTCATGATTTGTACATCGGGTGAGGGCTCATGCACACCAGTTTTTTCGCACTTTTTCTTTGTCGAGCACTACTAATTTCGTGAAAGAATTAAAAAAAAAAAAAAATCCAAAGTATTTGTTTTATAAAACACCCACGCCGTGCAAGTTGCACACTGTGCGTTGTGCACTTTTTTTTTCTGGCGCGGGTTACTATTTTGAGTGAGACTGACCGACGTAACATACATCGGTAATTATGTTAGTTGGGATATATATATATATATATATATATATATATACACACACAAACACACACACTAGCGGTCATACCCGACCCAGACCGGGTGTTGCGTGATTCTTTCCTTCTTACAGTTTCTGTGGCGTTCGTTCCAAGCGCTAACCACTATCAGGTTGTTGATACTGCTCGTCCAGTCACACTGTTAGTTAAATAGGTCAGGCCACCGAAGGTTGGGGCCCTGACACGGTGTACTGTTAGATGCGTGTGGCTTGAATGAATGTGTGAGTGCAGACATCAATGAATGAAGACGCGAATGGATGATAGTTCTACTGGTACACAGGACACTCACTACAATCATATGCATGGTAGTCAATAACTGCTGGAACCACTGTAAGGTTTCTCAGACATTTAATCGGACGCCCACACTGACACATAGCTACAGTCATTAGAACACGTTGGCACAAAAATCATCGTATACTTGAAAAAAATGGGTGACAATATCAGATGTGTAGTTATGTGGTACATCAATATAAAGGAACGATAGAAGGAAACCACTCAATCCCCTGGTTGTCTATCGTCTCATGTTCTAACTGACTAATCGCGTCAGTTAAGGTGAATACATAAAATATCAACAATAATGGTTCACTGTCCGAACCTTCTCCTGGCTAATATTCTCAAGCCGAAAGTTCATCCAATGTTTATGACGACCAAGTTAAACCACAGTAATGGGTTTTTATATTATCTAGCTCCCTGTACCATCATCAGGTAGTAAGACATTTTCTGTTCTCCGACGATAGTCTCACAATGGCGGGAATCAAAAATGGCTCCTCCTCCCTGAGCTTCGCTCACTTGGGATGGAGAAGCATGAAGCAGAATTACTTCGATATATAATCATAAATGTCCTCATTGCTTCTATCTATTTCTGCTATCAATAAGCTGGTTACTGGTTCAGAAAACACATACAAGCGAATAACGCACGCCATTCCTAGGCGTTAATAATGAATATAGGAGGATCACCATCTCCTTCCTAGAATAGATCACTCTTTACTTTCTAAATAACCAGCCCTAGACACGACGACATGCCAGCCTTGCCTATGCTCCCTCAAGAACCCCTGCGCATGCCTAACAACGCCTTTCACCCCCAGAGTTCAGCTCACAAAATGGTCCGACATAGAAATACAAAGATACAAGAGCCAATCACCCTAACTAGTCAAGGAATACATATAAATTCAGGTCATAAACATTTTAAACAAGACCAATCTGTTTCTGGCCATACCTGACGCAAACATGACATAAACAGTATTTATACGCCAGATTGACCCACAAGAAAAGATAACCCATGTAATCGAATCTAACATCGACCGATCCGGGTTCTGACCCCTTACTCTCAGAATCGTAGATTCTCAATTAAATACTTTTCATCAGACAAATAGCCATTACATTACATTTGTATGCCTACCTAACGTAATCTGTGCGTCACAGACTAATATGTGCGCAACACCGGGTCCATGTCGGAATGAGTGCAAAGCGTTTTAGGAAGGTTTAACTTTTTTAAATTTTAATTGTACTGTTGCATTGAGGTGTGCTTCTAAGGGAAAAAATTTAAGTAAGGGCTTCTTTGTAGGCGACATTGGGATTACAGTCACTTGATGTGTAAGTGTTCCGACACAGGCCAAATCATCGGAATTCTTGGTATGCAGACTTTCTCCCAGCTACCACAACCTGTCAGAATGGTGGCCTCTACAGTCTTCTTCAAAGATGTGTAAGTCTGTTCCATTACACAGGCCAAATCAAATAGAAATTCATACACGACACTGTCTTATTAGGAAGGTTTTCTCCAGTCTGTGGATTGACTTGAGGTATAGAAATGTAATACCCATCTTCACCACGGCACAGCATTATTTGGTATTGTATAGCGTCATAAGCTCTATGCGTTTCAGAAACTCTGTGTAAAGAGTTATCACGTCCGTGCAAAACTATGTCCCTTCGTTCAAATTGTTGGACTTTAATTAAAATAGCTACCTCATTAGTGGTTGGGGCATTATACCTGCCCCGATGTTCACCATCCGGTAGTCTATCTGCATGGATAATTAGACGGAAGTCCTCGACATTGAATGGAACATTCTCTAAGGCTGTTTTAAATGATAAAATGTAATTATTGGTGCAACGTAACATGTCTTGCAAAACAGAAATCACTTCCAATTTCAGATTTTGAAAGTTGTTACAACGTGTAGAAGCCTGAGACACATGATCAGCGATAAAATATATTTGAAGAAATTTAGGGTCGTTAGGAAGTAAGCTACCAAGCAAATGATACACCTGCCCTTGAACTTTGAACGTCGGCATATAACCTATTTCAGACACTACCTTGGCTCCAAAAGACGTCATTTGGAACGCATTATTGTAGCTGCGGGTGTTTCCTAGAAATTCTTTGGACAGAGGATGTTGGCCAGTCA
Organism: Oreohelix idahoensis; assembly: GCA_024509875.1. Classification (NCBI taxonomy): domain Eukaryota; kingdom Metazoa; phylum Mollusca; class Gastropoda; order Stylommatophora; family Oreohelicidae; genus Oreohelix; species Oreohelix idahoensis. Next base: position 63,696 of record JAMPIV010020265.1, read on the forward strand.
ACAACGACAACAGCGGTTCCGGCGGTGCTTGAAGTTCTTCCAATTTAACCTTACCGTGTTGGCAACAAATGCCTTTGGCTCGTTTTTCCATTTAAGTGCTGAGCACATGTTGCATATGTTTTGGAAAAACCTAGACTTACTTACTGATCATTGTTGTAATTTATACGAGGGTCATAACGTAGAGCAGAATGTTCTTTGTTTAACCAGAGAGTTTGAGCTGGCTAGACAACCTAAACTACATTAGGGTTTGGAGGAAGCACTGTTTCAATCCTCAAGTCTATTTGATGTAACCGATCGCGCTGCAGGCGGGCCGATCTCCTACGCAAAGACTGAGCACTTCTTTGAATAATATGGCGTGTTATATCTCGAGATAGACGATCCTCTCTTTCTGTAGGGGTCTCAGTTTGTAGCATGACGCTGACGATCTCTTAAAAGACGGTCCTCCCTTTCTGTGCTCGTTTCGGCTTCCCTTCTCATTCTCATTCTCTTTGCTCTGTTGCTAAGTCTCCCAAGTGATGAAGTTCTGTTGGACGATGTGCTATTTCCGAGAAGTGGGATTATAATGCCTAAAAATGATCCCAAAATAATAATAAAAAACCTAAGTGTTTTTAAAAGAGGCACACATAGCTTAGTATTTAGAATGTTTACCATCCAAGGAAACATTGTGCTTTCAATTCTTCATTATATTGATTTATTTCAATTCATTCATCAGTCTTCAGTTTTTATAAGAGTGTTTTTGTTAATTACAGTTTCCAAGTGCCTTTGTGTGTAGGTGGGTTTACTTGCTTAGTAAGAAGAAGAAAGATGGAAAGGAAGAAACTAAACACAGGACAAGTAGTGCTATTCTCAGGACATGAGGCAGTAATTGTATACCATCATTTTCTGCCATCATGTTTTGGCAGCTTACTTGCTAGTAGGGAACTGTGGTAGCGCAGTGGTTAGTGCACTGGCTTCCTAGCTCGGTGGTCCATGGTTTGATCCCTAGTTGAAGTGGGATTTTTTAGACTGCAAACGGTTCCGGGGTCAACCCAGCCTCATGAATTGGGTACCAGAGCATCTCTGGGAAGGTTAAGGCGGCCGGCGTGATGCTGACCACATCACCCCTAGTGAGCCGACGGTCAAGAAAATACGGACCTAACACAGTATTCCCAATATGCCCAATGGGCGTGTAACGGGATCCTTTACTTTCATTCATTCATAACCCTCCACTCCCAAAGGAGCATAGGCCTTCAACAAACACATGCCAAGTCCTCCTGTCACGTGCCATCATCTCAAGTTCCTTCCACGTTCTCCTTATCATTTTCATCTCTGTTTAAAGCTCTCTTCTCCATGTGCTTCTTGGTCTACCTCTGCCTCTCTTGCCCTGGGGATTCCAGAACAAGGACTGCCTTGTAATGCCATCAACAGGTTTCCTCAGTGTGTGTCCTATCCATCGCCATCGTCTTCTCATCTCTTGTTCCACTGGCACTTGTCTAGTTCTTGTCATCAGTTCCACATTGGTAACCTTGTCATACCATTTTAATCCCTCTATTCTACGCAAGCACCCATTTATGAAAGTCTGTAGCTTTTTGGTTGTTGTCTTTGTTGTTCTCCATGTCTCAGAGCCATACAATAGGACTGACTTCACATTTGAGTTTAAGATTCTTATTTTCGTGTTGGATCCGATTTCTCTTGATCTCCATATATTTCCCAATGCAATGAAAGCTCCTCTTGCTTTTTGTATTCTTATTTTGATATCACTGTCTGTCCCTCCAACTTTGTCTATATTGCTACCAAGATATGTGTACGATTCTACATCTTGTATTGGTGTATCTTCAAGTTCAACCCTTTACCTTACTTGCTAGTAACTAAAATACAAGGTGTCCCAAAAGTCCCTATACCCTTATGCCCCCAAATCTTTTGTTTGAGAAAATGAATGTAATATATTGTTTAATTTTCTTTTATTTGTAAACCAGATAGATTTCTCATGGCCTCATCATATTTTCACTACAACTCAAACATTTGTAACAGCAAATATATATATAAACAAATACAACGGTATTGAATTAGTTTTACAAATAAACAGTGCACAGAAAAGAGGGACGTTTCGGGTTTTACCCTTCATCAGCCACAGTTACAAACAGGCAACAAGGACAAGAAATATAGATTATAGACTACAAATACGTCATTTATATAAACACAGACAAAGAGCAATAATAAAGCAAAGAAACTACAAAACCAAAAAGAATTAATAAATATAAGAAATTCAACAATCAACGAAAATCAAAAGAAAATGGAATAAAAAGTCCTGCTGAAAGAATCGGTCAAACAATGAACAATTGTCTCAGTGGCGTCCCACAGCGATGAATAAAAGTGACATCATAAAAATACGGAAGTAGAAACGCAAAACTATATAAAAGAAAGATCGTGAAAAAAAGCGACGAATGAAATAAAGAAGTCTGAAATACAGGAAAGCCAATGAATAACAGAGTGAAGCAAAATTATGTTGGACATTAAGACCATTAGGAGAAAGACAACCCATTTTGAAAATAAGACGATTCTCTAGAGAAAATCAACTATGGTCATCAAGAAAGCAACCGCGTAACCCGGTTACCTGGATGTCAAAGGAACAGGAATGGTCTGGGCTATTGAAATGAAGGGCCACAGGTTTCTGTGCTCTGTGATAAATATCATTTAAGTGCTCGCGGAATCAATCTGCCAAACGTCTGCCAGTTTCCCCAATATAGGTAAAGTTGCATCTTTTACAGATAATGGCATAAATAAGATTCCTAGACTCACATGTAAATGACTGTAATAATAAAATTACCCTTCGGAAATGAAACAGTTGGAGTCTGGAGCACATGCGCATACGTACGACATCCTAGGCGGTGGCAGGCCTGTGTGCCAAAATATGGAGGGCTAGTATTCATCAAACGGCTGTGTACGAGAATGTCCTTGAAATTCTCATCCCTGCGATATGCCATCAGAGGGGGATCCTGAAACAATTCACGGTTAACAGGATCAGAGTTGAGAATAGGCAGATGACGGAATAGAATTCTCTTCACCGCCAGACAGTGAGAATGGAAAGTTAGAACCAGTTTGAGTCTGTCAGATTTGGCAGAAGGTTTAGTAGTGAGTGCCATCTGACGAGCGACGTGTGTGATGCGATTAAGAGCATCAGATAACATTTATTTGTAACAGCAGTGTGGTCATCATTGTTCTCTGCAGATAGGTTGTTGCCATGTCTGAATTCATTTAAAGAAAAAAAAAATGTTGGTGTGATGCTTAGGAATACATATTGAATGGTTTCCTTACGTTGGTCTGGTATTTCATATCTGCTTTGGCTTATTTTCTGCTTAACAGTACCTCAGAGTGAGTTATCTCAGGTTGTGAGATCTGGCCTTCATGGTATTGGGACTTTTGAGGCACCCTGTACATTGTTTAAAAAAAAACTAGCAATTTTTAATTGATTTTACAAAATATTTTTAAAAAAAAGAATATGGGACAATAAAGAAATAAGATACTGGAGAGCTTGATAAAATTACTGAAATTTGACTTCTGACCTTAGTATCTCTCTCTCTCTCCACACACACACACACACACACACACCACCCCTCCCACCCCCTCCCCCTATACCAATTCTTCTAGTAGGTTTTCTGGACTTGTTTCTCATAAATACTATTTCCTTTGTTTTAAATAACTCTCATCTTTGTTTGTAAGTGTAATTTGTCTGCTTGGAAAATTCTGATTATTGGTTTTGGACCTGACTTATTTTTATCTCCACATGTTTGCCAGTGCAATGAAATCTGCTGTAGCCTTTTGTATTCTTATTTTGATGCCATTTTCCCTCTAACTGTCTATATTGCTGCCAAGGTATATGTATGATTCTACATCTTGTGGTGTTTCTTCCAATTTAGTCTTTTAGATTCTTGCATTTATTCTCATTATCTTTGCTCTCCCTTTATTTCAGATGTTGAATATAATTGTTACTTTTGCTTCTCCAGGCCGGCAGTGAAAAAAGTGACATCGTCTTAGAGACTGTAGCAGCTGAGCCCAGCAAGTCCAAGAAAAAAGAGAAGTCTAAGAAGAAGGAAAAGCAGAAGAAACCCGAAGAAGAGGATATTGATGCCATCATGGCCAGCCTCGAGGAGGCAACTACGGATAAGAAGAAGGGAAAGAAAAATAAGAAAGCTGAAGAGGAAAAACCTACAGAGGAGGAGGGAACCCTTGCTGAGGTTGAGAAAGTTGAGCCCAAAGTTGTGACCATCGATGACTTTGATGTTGATGATGCTGATTATGAGAAGAAGAAGAAAAAGAAAGGGAAGAAAACTGCGCCAACCGCTAAGGATGAAGTTACAGAAGAGAAGAAAGAGGCAGATGATGACGAAGGAGACGAGGAAGGTGGCACGGTGAAATCGGCAGCTCAGAAGAAAAAGGAGAAACGAGAGAGGGAAAAACAAAAGAAACAGCAGGTGAGTTTTTTAAGTATGGTTTGTATTGTGAGGGGGCGGGTAGGGGGGTGGGGGGGGGTGGGGGGGGGGGGGGGGGCGGGGGGGGGGCGGGGGGCGGGGGGAGGGGGGGTCGGCACCTGCTTTAAAATCGTCATTTTTGTTCCTTATTGACATACTTCATACATAAATTTTTGTTTTTACATTTTAAAATGAGCTCTGTATAGTTCTTCTCTCTCTCCCCCCCCCCCCCCCCCCCCCCCCCCCCCCCCCCGGGGGGGTCTCTGACAACGAGACAGAGACAGAATATGACTACCACACACTCAGGCAGTCCACACAAGGTGACTAATATGAGTTTGTACATGAGGCTAGCAACCTCATCATGTAACAACAACTACCACACACTCAGGCATGTTACACAAGGTGACTAATATGAGGTTGTACATGAGGCTAGCAACCTCATCATGTAACAACAACTACCACACACTCAGGCATGTTACACAAGGTGACTAATATGAGGTTGTACATGAGGCTAGCAACCTCATCATGTAACAACAACTACCACACACCAGGCATGTTACACAAGGTGACTAATATGAGGTTGTACATGAGGCTAGCAACCTCATCATGTAACAACAACTACCACACACTCAGGCATGTTACACAAGGTGACTAATATGAGGTTGTACATGAGGCTAGCAACCTCATCATGTAACAACAACTACCACACACTCAGGCATGTTACACAAGGTGACTAATATGAGGTTGTACATGAGGCTAGCAACCTCATCATGTCAAACAAATAGTCACAGAAACCACTGCAGCAAGAGTAATGTGAATGCTTGATGCAGACTTCCTACAGAGGGGGGGGGGGGGGGCCTGCAGTTGTGGTTCCATGCTCTGAAAGTAGCACATGATGATGATAAAATTCCCTTTCTCTTAAATAATCTTTTGTTGATGCAGTCTGGCCTCAGTTAAATTGTCATTTTATTATTTTTTTACTGTGAATTTAAAAAAAAAAACATTTCTTCCACTCAATGTATTTGCAGAATCGTACACATATCTTGGCAGCAATATAGATAAAGTTGGAGGGACAGGCATTTGATATCAAAATAAGAACACAAAAAGCAAGAGGAGCTTTCATTGCATTGGGAAATACCTTGTATGTGGAGATCAAGAAAAATTGGGCCTAACACAGAAATTAGAATCTTCAACTCAAATGTCAAGTCAGTCCTATAATATGGCTCTGAAACATGGAGAGCAACAAAAACAACAACCAAAAAGCTACATACTTTCATAAACGGGTGCTTGCGTAGAATAGAAGGACTGAAGTGGTGTGACAAGGTTACCAATGTGGAGCTGGTGACAAGAACCAGACTAGTGCCAGTGGAACAAGAGATGAGAAGCAGACGATGGCGATGGATAGGACACACACTGAAGAAACCTGTTGATGGCAGTGCAGGGCAGTCCTTGTTCTGGAACCCCCAGGGCAAGAGAGGCAGAGGTAGACCAAGAAGCACATGGAGAAGAGAGCTGGAAACAGAGGTGAAAATGATGAGGAGAACGTGGAAAGAACTTGAGATGATGGCACGTGACATGACTTGGCATATGTTTGTTGAAGGTCTATGCTCCTTGGGGAGCGGAGGGTAATGAATGAATGCATGTTTTACTATTATTCTTGACACAACTTTTTTAATCTGTAAGATAGCAAACCTTTTTTTTTTTTTTAAATTGGCAACTTTCATTTTTATTGGCAATTAGGAAAAACAGAAACAGAAGAAATCTGGCGGCAAGGATGAAGCAGATCTGGGAACAAAGAATGAAGAAACAGCTGCAGAATTGAAGAAAGTTGAGGCTGGTTTGGAAGCTGCTAGGTCAGAAGATGCCGCAAGCAAAGAGGGCACTCCAGACGGTCAGGGTGTAGAAGGAGAGGAGAGAGAGGGTATGTTGCTCTGATGTTTGCAGAGTTGTGTGTGTTTGAGGTTTTTTTTTTTTTTTTGTTTCTTTGAAGAGTCGAATGTTTTTATTTACATTTTGTTGGAGTGGTGTGCATATTATTTTGGGTGCGAATTGTAGATTATTTTGAGAGTTAGATGTGATTTTTTTTTTTAAGGGTTGGGCATAATGTATATGTGTTTTTTTTTTGGACAGAATCAGGTATGTGTGTGTGTGTATGTTGTTTTGTGTGTGGAAGAGTTGAATTAATTAATTTTTTTTAAAAAGAGTTGTTTATTTATGTGTGTCTGTTTTATGTGTCGAAGGGTTGAGTTTATTATTTTTTTAAAGAGTTGTATTCTTTGTATATATTGTTTTTGTATGTGGAAGAGTTGAATTTATTTTATTTTAAACAGTTGTATATTTGTGTGTGTGTGGTTGTTTTGACTGAGTGTAATTTTTTTTTTTTGTTTTTTGTTTTTTTGAAGACCTGAATTTGTTTAGGTGTGTACTTTTTTTTTTTTTTAAATTGTAACATTTTTATTTTGATGTGTGCACAGTTTGGTGTGTGTGTATGTGAGTGCACATTCTAAGCACAGCCAATGTTTTTCATGCATTTGGTTTCAGCAAGTTTCCCTAAGTGATGAATCTTGGACAAGCATAGGGGACCATAGTCTTCATCTGACAATCAAAGGGGTTCATAGCCTTCATCTGACAATCAAAGGGACTCCATAGCCTTCATTGGACAAAAAAAGGAGTTCATAGCCATCATTGGACAATAAAAGGGGTTCATAGCCATCATTGGACAATAAAAGGGGTTCATGGCCATCATTGGACAATAAAAGGGGTTCATAGCCATCATTGGACAATAAAAGGGGTCCATCGCCATCATCTCACAATCAAAGGGGTCCATGGCACAAACAGGTTAAGAAACCCTGCTGTGGAGAAACAAAAGTCTCATTAACTATCTTCCGATTTCTTCTTTTATTCGCTCTCATAAAATCATCATCACCTTTGTGCTCCGTATAATGCACAAACCTTCAGCAAAACACTTCAAGGCTTCTTGTCCTGTGCCAACCACTCGAGGTCTTTCCACATTTTTTTTTATCCCTTTCATGTTACTGTCCAGTTCTCTTCTCCATAAGTTTTTGGTCTCGCCCTGTTCTTGAGGATTGCACTTAAACAGATTAAATCGCTCACATGAACCTAATTGCAGCAGCTGTACCCATTCTCGTGAAACAGTTCAACTTATGCTACTCGCATACACATGACACACCACTGGAAGAGGAATGCTATTATGAGACTCCCCAACAATCACAAACACTCAGAATGGTACCATTTGGCAGCTACAGAACACAGACTGATTCTTCAGCTTGGTATTGGTTGTGAAAGAGTGTCAAGCTCAGCAGCCCTAGTTGTGGCAGTATTGATTCCAGAACTAACACTGCATTGTAATCCTGTCAGCTAGTGTTTAATGTGTGTATCCTATCCAGCTGCAGCATCTTCGTCTTACATCTTTTACCGCGCTGGTGTAATGGCTACCACACTGCGCTGGCGATCGGGTGAACCAGGTTCAAGTCCGGGCGAGCACATTTGAGGGGTGTCGTTGACCAGGACTTGGACTGGATTAATTCGAGCCCTGGCGAAGACATTTGAAAGAGTGTCGTTGACCAGGGACTGGCAGCTCCTGAGCCGACCCAGCCTCTAATGGGTACCCTCCAAAGACGGCGAGTATCTGCCTGAATGGCAAGTGGACACCTGTCAGTGTACAGGGAAAAAAAGGGATACGCACGTAAAAATCAGTCTCAGGTTAGATATACTAACCGGAGATTCTCACCTCGAGTAATAGTGGTCGTACGTTAAAAAAACAAAACAAACATCTTTTTCCACTGGTTCTGGTTCTTTCCATCTGCCTGTCTCAAGCTTCTCTCATGGTAGAAAGTTTCTCCCTCAAATAGGTTTATGAAACCATGCTGTCAGTTGGCTCCTCTTGTGGAGCTGACAGTCGTGGAAACCATTTTTTGCTGTATACAAATAGTATTTCTTCTTCCTCGTTCGTCCTGAAAAGGATGTTGGTTGCGTTGTGTCTGTTTGCGTTGTGTCTGTTTACGCAGGAGCTGCAATATCTGTGCCTTTCGTCCGACACATCCGACTTCAGCATAGCATTTTTTGGGACCGGGTTTGCTTTCCCTCTTCGATCCCTACTCTCTCAGCCAGACTGCAGTGATGCAGCCTGTTTCCAGGACCACCACGTGGAGATGGAGTAGGGTCTTGGTCAGTTCTGGTTCGCTGACCCTGACACAAGCAGTTAAGCTATGGGTCGCTGCATCTTTGGGTCCCAAAATAGTATTTAACAGAAGTATACTACTACTTACAAAGAAGAGATCATAAGATGATTCTCAGACTTCAGACTCAAGTACCATTTTATCAACAAATTAACAAATTAGGCAGACAAGACGTGTCATTGCCTTAGTACTACCTTATTCCATCTCCACTTCAGCTTGTTTTGGGTTAGCAGTTGAAAAGAAGGATATGTCACATTAAAATTAAATTGTTCATGATGATCTAAACCAGGTGTTTTAAACATTTTATTGCTCAGGGCCCTTTTCTGGGCCTCATTTACCTCTGTGACAACAAATAAACAGTAGAACAAAACTGTTGGCTCCGTGAGAAGAGCAAATTGAGAGGTTGGTCTTCAGCAACCCATTTGATGGAGATACCACATGAGCATCAAGTGGTAGAAGGGTTAAAGCACTTGCTTCTGAAGGCAAAGTTACTGGGTTCAAAATACAGCTCTTGAGTTAGCGAAGGCAAAGACAGCAAGGAAGGGGAACTGGTCACCTCACCTCATAAACCTGAGACTTATTAAAGTGCCGTGCTCATTGACAGTATCTGCTGCTGTGTGTCTAACTTTACCTTTTACTATATGATGAGAGAAGCCTGAGACAGGCCACCAACTGTTGTCACAGAAATAGACGTGATGATATGAGAGTGAGGCTCGTGTAGTTTCCAGGGGTCTCTGAGAAAACAGAAAGAATACTGCTCCCTGGGGCGTGTTGTTGTTCAAGGTGACTAATATGAGATTATTTAGGGAGGGCTTGCAGCCTCGTCATGTAAAACACATTGTTACAGATACCACCTCCACATGTTATATTGATTTTTTTTTTTTAATGTTTTGTGCATTTGTTAAGTTGGTGGGTTTGTTTTTTGCATTTATGTTGTTTTTACATGTTCATTGTTTTCTTCTAAACTATCAGATTGCTCTGCTGAAAGAGCACTTGAAGAAGATTCAGGAGGAAGAGCTGAAGGCCAAAGAAGAGGAGGAGAGACAGAGATTGCTGGAAGAAGAGAGAATCCGCAAATATGAGGAACAGGTAATAGTGGCTGTCAGTTAACTCTTTGACTCCACACCAACGCTCTGAGCATTGCAAAATTCGCCGTGCCAGCGCAACGCTGAGAGCGTTGTTTTTAGTTTATCATGAATAAACCCCAAAAATCGTCCGTTTAATGTAGTTCATATTTTAAAACTCGTAAAATGACGTCCGCTACTATTTAAACAACTAATTTGACTGTAGTTAAGCAGCACATGTGCGTGTTTTGGTGTTATTATCACACTTTGTGTGACGATTCACGTGTTAGCGTTTTTCGTTGTTATTGCTAGAGAAATATGTCACGCTTTATATTTACATTTTCTAAGTCTCCTAAGCAAATAATTGTGTCAAACTACTTTGAAACATTGATGATCATTGTTTGGTAGTCACGGAATCTGTGCAGAAAAGCTAGACACACTAGGTTTAGTTGATGAGTGGGCGTAGTCATATTCTCACCGATCAAAAAGCAACAAAACTAGACTTACCGTAACATCTAATCACTAGTCCTAGGTAGAAGATGAAGCTAGGGATACAATTAAAACATTAAACAAGTGTTAAAAAGTTTTTATATGACATTATTCTTCTTTATTTGTTTAAAAATTACGTAATGCACGATTGCATAATTCATTTTTTTTTTCTTACAAGGGACCACAGTAAAAGCTGGTGTGAATAACACTAAATGTACTAATTGTGGCCATAAGCAATGTTTTTTTTTTTACTTTGTATATGGATTAACATGATGTTTGAAGATTAAAAAGAAAGTTTTATTGTCTACAACAGTAATTTGTCTTTGGTAAGATCGCGTTCTACAGTTAACTTTTTAGTGTTTTTCAATTTTACATGCAAAATGTTTTAAGTATACCGAACACACTTATGTTAATACTACCAAGGACGTTATATATTACGATTCTCTATCCATTTCCCTACAGTTTGGTAGATAATAAGTACATGTTCACACACAAAAATAACATAAAATTTACACTAAAAGACAGTACACTTCACCATCTAGAATTCTTAAAAAAATAATTATGGCACAGGGTGGAAAATAATTATGGAGTCAAAGAGTTAAACCAGTTTGACGTTTTGTCTTGTCTTGTTCATTTTGTCAGTCAAGCCAGTTTATTATTATTTTGTTTAATGTATTTTTATTTTATCAGAGTCGAGCCAGTTGACTTGTTATGTTCATTTTATTAAAGTCTGTTGACTGTTGTTTTGTCTCGTTAGTTTGGTCAGTCATTCCAGTTGAATTTATCTTGTCTTGTTCATGTTAGGTGTAACTAAATTTTATCATTTTTATTTATCTTTTCATCAGCTTTGTTTTGTCCTTTTAAAATCTTTTAGTTAATTTAATTTGTTGTTGTGACGACGCAAGTACTGCTTGTGTGGATTTATTGTAGGAGGACAGAAAGATAAAGACTCATCTTAACTAGGAGACCACACAAGATCAGCAGGCGGACTTAATGAGGGAAGAACATCATGAGTTCTATATCAGTTTTATTAAATACAAGCACATAGTCGAAACATGGTGTGAGTGTACTTGATGAACAAAATATTCTCGAAACAAGAGGCCTTCATCGGGCAAGAAACATGTCATGCCACAAGTAAAAAATGGCAGCGTAAATCATAACTTCCATAATTACGTGCTACAGACATCACATGGAATATTAAATCAACCAACCTTCTACAAAGTCGCCATTAAACAGCAGGAACATAACAAACCCTCTGTTGAGAAAAATAAGGCCGACCAATCTAAGCACCTGTACTGTAAACAACATGCCACCTATTCTGCCCCTCGCTGAACATCTGTCTGTTATGGTAGTCATAAAACAAACTGTGACATGAATATACCCTGCAAATACTAACCTCATTGCATTTGGATAAACATCCCTACAAGATTTGGACTCATACATACATACATCTTGGTAGCAATATAGACAACATTGGAGGAACAGTGAGAATACAAAAGGCAAGAGAGCTTTCATTGCTTTGGGAAATATATGTAAATCAAAAGAAATCAAGTCCAACACAAAATTAAGAATCTTCAATCAAATGTCAGTCCTGCATATGGCTGTCAAACATGGACAACAAAAATAACAACCAAAAAGTTATAGCATTCCATAAATGGGTGCTTGCATAGAATAGGATTGTAGTGATATGTGACAAGGTGGTGAGAAATCAGGTTGAGGCCTCTCTGCTTGGGTAAAGGGCAGAATCGTCACCCAACATAGTGGGGCTTACAAGATAACAACCTCCAGCATGAGAATGGGGGTAGAGGCAGCTACTAAAGCCTTAAGGTGGCTAACTGAAACTGCATTAACATAGGCTGTCGTTGTGTCAGACTCTCAGTCCATGCTTCAACAACAAGGTCACTAATGTGGAACTGAAGGCAAGAACCAGACAAGTGCCGGTGTAACAAGAAACGAGAAGAAGACAGTGGCGATTGTAGTGGGTTTGATGGTATTGTATGATGGTGATGGTACTACGTGTGATGCATGAGGTCAGCTGTGAAGGCTCCTGAGATAATATGTAACTGTGAATTGTCAGAAGGCCCTTCTCGCTACCACTACGACCTCACACTTATCTTTTTTTTTCTAATGAATGTGGCTACGTTAAATGTCTAGGGTAATGATATGTAATGTGGTGTGATAGTTTATAGACACACACACAGATATTTACTAAGTCTAATAATATTAACAAATGTTATAATACACTGAACTAACTCAAGTGTGTAAAATTTTTGATAGAAATTTTTTTACATTTATTTTGTTCTGGATCAAGTTTTATTTTGACCAGAACTTATAAAAGATTTAGAAATTATGAAAGAAATGCATGGAATATTACATAATAAATGCAAGAGTGTACATATGTAAGTACTAGACTATTTAGTTTTATTAATGTTTATACTAGTCATCTAATTGGGAGGATAGTTAATGGTTGTGCTGTTGGGGTGGCCTCATCACTCCCGATCTATAGTGACTACACATTGTCCAGTAATGGCAGGAATTTTATGGGATTGTTAGTAACTAAATGGAGTTGGTGAATTTCCAGCAGACCAGAGGCTCACTCAACTTTGAATATGTAGCTCTGGTGCTGAGATCTGGTGGCCCCACCTCTCCGTGCTTGGGGGCAATATAAGACTTATGGTGGCCCCACCTCTCCGTGCTTGGGGGCAATAAGAAAATGCTCTGACACAACGTTACTGCACGGATCCACTCGGGTAAAATCACCAACTCATTCGACACCGCTTGGGTGCCAACTGAAACTCACAGCTCTGCAATCAAAGTATTATTTATGTGTCAAATTCCATTCTCTAACCATGACTGGACACACACTACACAACAACAACATATAGACGGGTCAGATCTCTCTGACCATACAGCACATTTTACCATGTTGGTTTCACATCAGATAAGTCCTCCCAGACTACAGATTCTGAAATAGATTCATTAGTTTCCTGCCCTAAAATAGGATAGGTAATATGTTTCATTGTTCTCAACACTTGATCTGTCCTTCCTAACCCTTGCTGGAGTTTATGTATTTTATTTGTCTCTAGACCCTGAACTGGGGCGGGGGGTCTAGAGCGAACCCTTACTTGTTGTAAGGAACAGATTATGCTATTGCAGTATCAAATCACTCGAACCTTAAACAAATATTAAATGTACAAAGAAATAAGTTTAGTCTTACCAGAAATATGAATATGGTACACAGTTAATACTAGCAAAACTCAGCTGAGCTGCTGGCTATAGTATGGTGTCCCACTGAATATTATGTATTATTTCTGGGAAATCACCACTACAATTAATGACTGTGTTACTGGACAGACTTATGTCGAATGGCAAAAATGTGCGTCTCTATCCCGCTAATATAAAATGCGTTGGCCAATCAGATCAGAAGACTAAGCTTTTCAATTCAAAATTTGAAAATAAAGTCAAAATTACATCTTATTTTCTCAAATGTACGTCAGTCACATTTTATCTGTTCCCAAAAAAGTCAAAAGTACATCTCAATTTTTAAAATGTACGTCGGTCACAATTTATCTTTTTCCCACAATTTCACTTGTTTTTTTTGGACTAACACATGTAAAACTGCACGAACCTGCTTCCTAAGTTATTTTTAGCCACCATTCTCCCCAACACCCTCTCTCTTCCATACTAACTAGATTTGAACACTTGAGTCTCAAGGTCGTGATTTTTGTGCAAATAGTGACATGTTTGATTCAATGCAGTCTTTCGCTGATGTGAACAACACCGTCTTTTGTCATTATCTTTCTTATTATCTGTCCGTCTGTATAAATGAAAGCATATTATTTCACTGCTCAGAATGGGCCATCCGGCCAGCTAATTTTTATATTCCTAACGTTAATATTAAGAAAAAGTTACTTTTTAAATTTTGTAATATTTCAAGCATCTGCGTTTAGCCGCTGAATTCAAATAAAAGGCTTGGTATCGCAAAAGGGTCCAATAAATGACTGTGGCGTATCATATCCAAGGTCCCTTCTGTCGATTTCCTTACTTTATGTCAACTTGGGGGGGGGGGGGGGGGGAACGTGACTTTTCCTCCTTGCCCCACCAATTTGCGTCCATTAACCTCGCTAGTTCAAGTACGCGTTCAGTCAGATTCTTGTCTTTTGATCCTCGTTCCGTTTTGCCTTCAAGTCTAACAATTTCATTTCCATGGCGGGCGATCATGTATTCTAGCAGCTTACGCATTGGTTTTTATCCCTACGTTGTATCATTGGAGATATTTTGACGTTGTATCACTTGTTAATTTTACGACACATCTCCCCACCTGAAAACATGCCTACGGCAAGTTCTAAAACCAGTGAGACACATAGACAAAATCTCTCCTTACGCTTGCCATTACTCTAATTTTGATCACAGGGGTGCCGACTGAGGAAATCTGCACCGACATTCAATTTACCTGGGATATATTGGATACTGAACTGATAAGGTTGAAGCAATAAAGACCACCTCAGCAATCTTGCGTTTTCATGCTTAGCCTGAGATAAGAATACAAGAGGCTGATGATCCGTCTCGACCACAAAAGTCCTACCATACAGATAGATTTGAAACTTCTTTATTGCCCAGACCAACGCTAAACATTCTTTTTCGCTTGTGGAGTATCCTTGTTCCGCCTTATTCAATTTGCGGCTTGCATAAGCGACTGGTTTCAGTTCCCCATCTGGTGAAGATGATCTTTGCAACAAAGCCGCCCCGAGTCCTACATTACTGGCATCGGTTCGCAAGACAAAGTCCTGTGTCAAATCAGGTAGTTTGAGAATAGGCTTACTAGTGAGTTTTTCCTTTAAATATTGGAACGCTAATTCACTTTGCGCAGTCCAATTAATTTTATCTGGAAGTCCCTTGCGAGTCAGATCAGTCAGAGGAGCACAAATAGAGTTAAAATCTTTGATATATTTTTGATAAAATCCGCATAACGACACGAATGATCGCACGTCCTTTTTTGTTTGTGGTCTAGGTGCTCTCTGCAGTTTTTCCAAGTTCTTAGGATCAGGGGTCATGTTACCCTGATATACCGTGTGTCCCAAGAATTCCAACTCTTTGCATCCAATGCAACATTTTGTTGGCCTAGCAGTTAAGTTCGCCTCCCTAAGCCTATTAAATAACATTTCTAGAGCTTCAATGTGTTCTTCAAATGTCTCTGTGGCGACGAGAATATCATCCATGAAATTCGTGATACATGGGTTATTCAGGGGATCCAACAATTTGCGCATCATCCTTGAAAATACACTCGGAGCATTTTTCAGTCCGAATGGTAGCATGTTGAATTCATAATGTCCATCTGAAGTGCTAAAAGCCAAATAAGGTCTCACTTCAGGCTTCACTGGGATCTGGTAATAGCCTTTACTAAGATCCACCTTTGAAAAGTATTTTGCCTTGTTCAGTCTGGCAAATAACTGTTTTGTGTCTGGTAATGGATCCACTTGCCCTTCTGTGACAGCATTCAGTTTCCTGTAATCTATGCACAGTCTGTGTTCCCCAGACGGTTTTCTCAGCAATACGACACTAGAGCTAAAAGATGATTCACTGTGTGAAATGATCCCTTCCTTCAACAAATAATCTATTTCTTCCTTCAATGCCTTCTCCTTCGCGAACGGAATAGAATAGGCTCTCATACAGATTGGGTTTGAGTCTACCAGTTTCATGTCATACTGTAGCAAATTTGTATGTCCTGGTTTATCTGTTAATACATCTGTATGTTCCTCCAGAACCTGTTGAACTCTCTCCCTCTGGTTTTTAGTCAGGTGCTTACTGACTTTTACCTGTGCTGCTGTTTCACAAGGATGTAATGGGTATTCATGTGAGGTGAGTGGTTCCTTTTGCATTTGAGTTGCGATAGCTAAGGTCAGTAAGGGGGTGCTTTCCTGGAGTGGTCTGTCCAGATACTTCTTTAACAGGTTTACATGATAAACTTTCTCCTTCCCCTTTTTGTCAATTTTATAGTTTGTTCTAGACACCTTCTCTAGAACCGTATATGGACCTTGCCATCCAATTTGTAATTTATTCTGGCTTCCGGGTAGTAGAAGCAGCACCTTCTCTCCGACTGCCAGTTCTCTGTCCTTTGCCTTCCTATTAAAATATGCTGCATGTTTCTTCCTGGCTTGTTTCAAATTATCATTTGCCAGTTTCCATCCAGCTTTCAAACGAGTGGTCAGTTCGTTCACGTATTGATAAGATGAGGTAACAGTCTCTTCCGCCTTCTCATCTGTCCAGGTCCTTAATAGGGCTTCTAAGGGACCTTTTATGGGCCTCCCAAATAGCAGAGTTGCGGGAGCCATCCCGGTTGAACTATGTGGTACCTCCCGGTACGCAAACAATGCGGCGGGCAGGAATTGATCCCACAGATCCGGTTTTTCGTGTGCCAGCTTTCTCAGGATAGAAATGAGAGTCCCGTTGAACCTCTCTACCTGGCCGTTCCCTTGCGGATGGTACGGACTACAATGAAAGTGTCTGGCTTGAAATAGCTTAAAAACTTCTTCCGTTAGTTTCCCCTTGAACTGAGAACCATTATCCGTCAAGATTTGATGCGGGAATCCTAATCGGGTAAATATTGTAAGTAGTGCCTCTGCTACATGTTTTGAATCAATTGATGGCAGGGCTACCGCCTCTCCCCACATAGAACAAGTGTCCACCAGAGTAAGGATGTAACTGTTCCTCCTCTTGGTCCGAGTGAGAGGTCCTACAATATCCACTGCAACCCTCTCAAAAGGTGTTCCCACTATGGGCATTTCCCCTAGAGTTGCAGGAGCAGTCCAGTGCTTTGGAGCTACCCTTTGACATTCTGGGCAGGATTTGACATATCTTTTTATATCCTCCGTTATCCCTGGCCAGAAGTAATGACAAGCTATACGCTGTCCTGTGGCGCTGATCCCCATGTGACCACTGAAGGGAATCGCATGCCCGAGTTCCATCACTTTATCTCTATATGAAGTGGGAAGAACCAGCTGGTTGTGACCATTTGTTCCAGTTCTGGCCTTCCTGTATAAGAGTTTGTTCTTCATGAAATATTCCCCCTTGCTCGGAGGTGTGTGGCATTTGGGCATTTTTTAAAACATGGCTTGAGTGTCCTATCCTCAGCCTGCGCCTTCCTCATCTCCTCTGGATGAGCATTTATAGGTTCACCTTCTTCCTCCTTCTTCTGTGACCTGGTCTGCACTGTCGCCATGATCACAGGTCTCTCGGGATTCCCCAAGAAGACGTATCTACACCCCAATATCAGAGGGTAGATTGGTTCATCTATCACTGCTGCTCTGATTTCTCCTTCCACATAGCGAGTTTTCACCGTTATCCTTGCGATGGGAAGTGTCATGAGTGGTATGTCCTTAGTTGCCCCTTGTATTTCCACTGTTTCTGTGGTATACTGACTTGGGTCCACTAGGCTAGACTTCACAACTGAATCATAATCCAAACCTGTATCATAAAGGCACCTTATGGTGACCCCATTACAAATAACATCCTCACAAACTGGGGGGTGATAAGGTTCCTGTTGTCCATTAGGATTAACCTTTAATCTTTGCGTCCCCGACTTCATTGCAGCAATGTTTGAAGGTTTCCTTCTACAAAATTCGGTGTTATGGTTATCCTTCTTGCACCATTTACACCATCTTTTTCCTTGGTTCAACGGTTTTCTTTCATTGAATTTTTGGTCATTGAACTGTGAGTTTCTGTCTCGGTAGTCATTTCTTGGCCGTTCAAAATTTGTCCTACCTTTATTTCCCTGCTCTCTATTATCAAATTTATTAAATTGCTGTGGAGCTTTAAAATTATCTATGTGCTTCTTTTTAGCACCACTTACCTCTGCCTGGGCTGCCTGATACCTCTCAGCGACATTTAAAACCTCCCCCAACTTCTCTGCACCTTGTTCCATGAGAAATTTTCTCATGTCTGGAGCCATGGACTCTCTCAATTGCTCAATCATGATCATTTCTTTAAGATCTTGGGTCTTCCCCAGAGCAGTCCATTTCTCCAAATAAGTTTCTAGTCTGGCAGAGAATTGGTGGTATGTCTCCCCAGACAACAGTTTGGCATTTCTAAATTTCTTACGATAAAATTCCCCATTTTTTTCGTACCTCAATAACAAAGCCTGCTTTAACATGTCATAATTCTCCTGATCTTCTCTGTTCATTTTTGCGAAGACTTCGTAAGAAGTACCTCTCAGTCCCTGTGATAGCTTTAAACTCCACCTCTCTCTCTCTAACCCATATGTAGTAGCTAATAACTCAAAACGTCCTAGGTACCCCTCTATGTCATCGTCTTTTTCAACAAAATGGTCTAAATGAAACCCCATAGCTGAGTTTGAGGCTCCCAGACTGGGCGTAGCATCTGAGGCAAAAGGGCTGGCACCATTTTCAGGGGCCGGGCCTTGTAATTCCAGCTCCCTTAGTCGTAATTCGTGCTCCCTTTGCAACCTTCTATCTTCTGCCTCCCTTTGCTGTCGTTTTTCTTCTGCCTCTAATGCTTTAGCCTCTTTGTCAGCCTCAATTTGTAACCTCTTCTCTTCAGCCAACCGTTCAGACTCTAATTTTCTTTCAGCCTCTTTTTCTACTCTCCTTTCTTCCCGTTCAATATATTTATCACATTCAGCCGTTACATATTGAATTAAAATCTGACCATCCATTCCCATCTCCTTTGCGGTCAGCACAGCAGCTGATCGGAATTTTGCTAGCTCCGCCATACTTTTTAGACAATATAATAATATACAAGATAAATCTCTAACCACTAAATTACTTCTAATTACTATAGTCTAAATAATTCTAATTAATTAATTAACTAATTACTTATTACTGGCTGTGAAGATTCACCAACTTTTATCTGCAGGGACACTTTTAATTTTAAAGGGAATTTTACAATTTTGTTCCCCTAATTTTATTTCTCCCACCAGGAGATCCTAATATTACTGTTGGGCTAATGATCCCGGGACAAAGAGACCCCAATATATGTAGTGGGTTTGATGGTATTGTATGATGGTGATGGTACTACGTGTGATGCATGAGGTCAGCTGTGAAGGCTCCTGAGATAATATGTAACTGTGAATTGTCAGAAGGCCCTTCTCGCTACCACTACGACCTCACACTTATCTTTTTTTTTTTTCTAATGAATGTGGCTACGTTAAATGTCTAGGGTAATGATATGTAATGTGGTGTGATAGTTTATAGACACACACACAGATATTTAAGAAGTCTAATAATATTAACAAATGTTATAATACACTGAACTAACTCAAGTGTGTAAAAATTTTGATAGAAATTTTCTTACATTTATTTCGTTCTGGACCAAGTTTTATTTTGACCAGAACTTATGAAAGATTTAGAAATTATGAAAGAAATGCATGGAATATTACATAATAAATGCAAGGGTGTACATATGTATGTTACTAGACTATTTAGTTTTATTAATGTTTATAGCAGTCATCTAATTGGGAGGATAGTTAATGGTTGTGCTGTTGGGGTGGCCTCATCACTCCCGATCTATAGTGACTACACATTGTCCAGTAATGGCAGGAATTTTATGGGATTGTTAGTAACTAAATGGAGTTGGTGAATTTCCAGCAGACCAGAGGCTCACTCAACTTTGAATATGTAGCTCTGGTGCTGAGATCTGGTGGCCCCCACCTCTCCGTGCTTGGGGGCAATATAAGACTTATGGTGGCCCCACCTCTCCGTGCTTGGGGGCAATAAGAAAATGCTCTGACACAACGTTACTGCACGGATCCACTCGGGTAAAATCACCAACTCATTCGACACCGCTTGGGTGCCAACTGAAACTCACAGCTCTGCAATCAAAGTATTATTTATGTGTCAAATTCCATTCTCTAACCATGACTGGACACACACTACACAACAACAACATATAGACGGGTCAGATCTCTCTGACCATACAGCACATTTTACCATGTTGGTTTCACATCGGATAAGTCCTCCCAGACTACAGATTCTGAAATAGATTCATTAGTTTCCTGCCCTAAAATAGGATAGGTAATATGTTTCATTGTTCTCAACACTTGATCTGTCCTTCCTAACCCTTGCTGGAGTTTATGTATTTTATTTGTCTCTAGACCCTGAACTGGGGCGGGGGGTCTAGAGCGAACCCTTACTTGTTGTAAGGAACAGATTATGCTATTGCAGTATCAAATCACTCGAACCTTAAACAAATATTAAATGTACAAAGAAATAAGTTTAGTCTTACCAGAAATATGAATATGGTACACAGTTAATACTAGCAAAACTCAGCTGAGCTGCTGGCTATAGTATGGTGTCCCACTGAATATTATGTATTATTTCTGGGAAATCACCACTACAATTAATGACTGTGTTACTGGACAGACTTATGTCGAATGGCAAAAATGTGCGTCTCTATCCCGCTAATATAAAATGCGTTGGCCAATCAGATCAGAAGACTAAGCTTTTCAATTCAAAATTTGAAAATAAAGTCAAAATTACATCTTATTTTCTCAAATGTACGTCAGTCACATTTTATCTGGTCCCAAATAAGTCAAAAGTACATCTCAATTTTTAAAATGTACGTCGGTCACAATTTATCTTTTTCCCACAATTTCACTTGTTTTTTTGGACTAACACATGTAAAACTGCACGAACCTGCTTCCTAAGTTATTTTTAGCCACCATTCTCCCCAACACCCTCTCTCTTCCATACTAACTAGATTTGAACACTTGAGTCTCAAGGTCGTGATTTTTGTGCAAATAGTGACATGTTTGATTCAATGCAGTCTTTCGCTGATGTGAACAACACCGTCTTTTGTCATTATCTTTCTTATTATCTGTCCGTCTGTATAAATGAAAGCATATTATTTCACTGCTCAGAATGGGCCATCCGGCCAGCTAATTTTTATATTCCTAACGTTAATATTAAGAAAAAGTTGTACTTTTTAAATTTTGTAATATTTCAAGCATCTGCGTTTAGCCGCTGAATTCAAATAAAAGGCTTGGTATCGCAAAAGGGTCCAATAAATGACTGGCGTATCATATCCAAGGTCCCTTCTGTCGATTTCCTTACTTTATGTCAACTTGGGGGGGGGGGGAACGTGACTTTTCCTCCTTGCCCCACCAATTTGCGTCCATTAACCTCGCTAGTTCAAGTACGCGTTCAGTCAGATTCTTGTCTTTTGATCCTCGTTCCGTTTTGCCTTCAAGTCTAACAATTTCATTTCCATGGCGGGCGATCATGTATTCTAGCAGCTTACGCATTGGTTTTTATCCCTACGTTGTATCATTGGAGATATTTTGACGTTGTATCACTTGTTAATTTTACGACAGCGATGGATAGGATAAACATTGAGGTAATTTGATGATAGCATTACAAGGCAGTCTTTGTTCTGGAATCCCCAGGGTAATAGAGGTACAGGGAGACCAAAGAATACATGGAGAAGAGAACTGGAGACAGAGATGAAAGGGATGAAGAATACATAGAAAGACCTTGTGCTGATGACACAGAATAGGAGGCCTTGCCGTAAGTTTGTTGAAGGCCTATGCTATAGGAGGCCTTGCCATAAGTTTTGTTGAAGGCCTATGCTATAGGAGGCCTTGCCATAAGTTTGTTGAAGGCCTATTCTATAGGAGGCCTTGCCATAAGTTTGTTGAAGGCCTATGCTCCTGGGGAAGCTGCAGGGTGATGATGGTGCTCAACAGAAAACTGAAGGGTAATACAGGGTGTCCTTAAATTTGTCACCCCTTTATAAGCCTTAATAAATTCATTATTATTATATGATAATAATAAAATGGTTTACAGTAATTTACCGCAACTCAAGATATTTTGTCTGGTAAAGTTAACAGCAACTATTGCTGTATATAGGGATAAGAAAATCCACATGAATTTATTGAACATGAAAGCAACCTTCTCAAGATAAATGTTTGGTGTGCTCTCTACCATACCCGTGTGATTGGACCATTTTCCTTCCATGAGACAACTGTGAGGCCTACAAATTACCTAGATATGCTTGAATGGTATGCTTCACCTCATCTTGAGGATGTGCAACCCCATGTGTTCTTTCAGCAAGATGAGGCACAGTCACACTGGGGATTAGCATTGCAGATGTTCTTCATTGGAAAAGTTCCCTTCTCGGATTGTTGGAGATGGCCCTATTCCATGGCCTCCTTGCTCTCTGGATAGCATATCTCTTGATTTCTTTTATTTCTATATAAAGGACAGAGTTTATGCAAAGAGAGTTAATTACATGAATGAATTGAAACACCAGATATTATCTTCCTTTATCTGCCTTGATGTTCTGCTTGCTACTAATGGGGCTCACATGGACGTTTACTAAATTCGGGATTACTGACGTATTGACTAAGCTATGATAGTCTACTAAATTAAAACAAATATTTCTTGAGTTGTGTTATTAATTGCTAAAAACCGTTTTAAAATAGCTCCAATGATAATGAATTTATTAAAGCTTATAATGGGATGAATAATTTATGCAAACGGTGAACAGTGCCTCAGTTTGTTGTGTGTGATGTTCCCGGAAATGGGGCCTCCCAGATTTGGAGCAGAGTTGCGTCTCGGCTGCGATGACGCTCACTGATGCAGCCACCTCACTGCACTGTTGGAAGGACATGAGGTATAGCATACATTTAGGTGTGAGGTGGCAGGGAAGCAATCCCGTAAAAATGGCTTGCTCAAATCGGATGACAGGCCGATAGGCGCAGATATTGCAGCCTAGCTGTAAACTATGACACAACATACTTACCCCTCAAAACAAACAGCCAGCATTGTAAGAGAGATATATGGCCGAGAGCGAATGCAAACAACAAAAGTAATTTATAGGCACCCCGTATATGATTGCATCTGTATGTTACTGTTATGTTTGACACATTGTCAATTAGTTTTCCTGATTGCTTTTTTTTGCGTGTGTTGTGATTTGTGTTTTTTAATGCTACTTTTTATGTTAGCTTTATTTAGTTGTTGTTTATTGTTCATGTGTTTATGTATTTGTGTGTGTTGTTATTCTTCTTCTTTGATGCTTACCCACCGACTGTCAAAGCAGTCCATGGGCATCACGCCTGGTGGCGTCTTGTAGGGCAGCAACAAACTGCTTCCACTTTGCTCGGTCAGTGGCCATCCTTTGTGCAAGGCCCCAGCTCTGGTTCATTCTTTGCATCTCAGCCTCCACGGTTCTCCGCCAAGTTGTTTTTGGTCAGCCTTTCTTTCTCTTTCCTTCAGGGGTCCATAGCATAGCTGTTCTAGTGATTGCATCAGGGTCTCTTCTGAGGACATGGCATATATAACAACAACATGGCTGGCCATGTCCTCAGAAGAGACCCTGATCATCATCTTAATAACATATTTAAAACGGCATAAATAGTAGATTGTTAATTACAACATTGACTAGTCTTCTCTGTATTCAGAAATAATTTACATGTTTGTTAAAAAAGTCACACATTTACAATATATAACAAAAATCACATATTTAAAATATATTTTAAATATGTTATTAAGATGATTCCTGCTATAAAGTCCATTCATTTCTCTCCATCAACAGAAACGTCTGGAGGAGGAAAGGAGACACAAGAAGAAAATGAAAGAGAAAGAACGTGTAGAGAGGCTGAAAAAGGAAGGAAAGTTCTTGACAGAGAAACAAAAGCAAGATAAACGAAGACTGGAACAGATGCTAGAGGCTATGAAGGAGGCTGGTGAGTCACAAATATTTCACGACTCCTCTGTCATTTGGTCTCAGATAACCACATCTAGCTCTTTTATAAACTTGGCGGTCTGTCTTAGGCTTCTTTTATCATCATACAGTTTCTTCCACATCTGAGTTAGAGTAGCCACCCTGCTCTATTTCACACACTGACAGAGTAAAATTTGTTCGTCACTTGAAGTGTAATGTCACTGCCTTCCTTAGATCTTCCTTTTCCTTTAGGGTTACCATGTCACCATTAGAGAGTATCCGTGTTTCTACAGGGTATCCCGTAAGTCTGGAATCATGTGGTAAATAACTAATTTATATATTAATTGTGCTTGCTAACTGGGTATCTTGTCTGGATTTGTGTATTGAGAGCAGACGTATACACAATAAGCATGTTCTATGAATAAAAGTTGTTTGTATTGCAATTATTTATTTCTTTATTTCCCAGTGATTCCAGACTTTTAGGACGCCCTGTGAAATACCTCCTACTATAATTGTCGCTTTTTTTCCTTTTGTTTTCTTCTTTGGTTAAACTGTTGCTACCTATTTTTTATTTTTTTATTATTTTAAATTTGATAAAGTTATTGCTAGTGTATTTGTGTTATTATGTTAAATATATTTGTTTGAACTTTATAAACGGGTCCTTCTGCAGAATAAAAGGATTAAAAAGTGGTTTATCAGGATTACCAGTGTGGAATGACAGAAGAAGAAAGGATGGTGGCAGTGGCTAAGAACCCCGTGATGATGGAAGATAGAATTAAATGTTAAGACAACTGTGAAGGACCACCAGTACTTGTGGCAGAAGTTGAGGACACAATGCCTCGCATGAAGACATGGTCCTGGGCGATATAACAGTACATGAAACGGAAACCTATGGGAATATTTGGAGTCCACATGATGCCAAATTGTAGCAAATTCTGCTGTAGGGAAGTAAAGTGTTAGAGATTTCACTATGCTAGGTTTAGCATCGAGAGGTGGGGGTGACCACTTCCCTTCCTCGCTGCCCTTTCTTTCCCAAACTCAAGACCAGAATCATGTACCCATGTACAGCTGGGTAGACTGGAGCATGGCACCACCATGTTTCGAACCTGGCACCTTTAATTCCAGCAGTGGATACATACCTAAAATCTATATCCATAGCGGTGCCAAAGGAATTCGGAGCGATTGAATTTGAAGACCACCACACAATTAGTCTCATGAGTCGTGACCAAAATATTATTTAGAATATATTGTGCACACCAAGAAAGATTGAAGTAAAAATTGATAGAGGTCAACAGAGTGAGAAAATATTGGACAGCTACACATTGTGGTACTGAGGGCTTATGGAATTCCAAGCTGCATAGTGTCAATCATAAAAAGCCTCTATGCCAACTTTACGTGTAGTGTTGGGCAGAGCAACCTAACCTTTGAGGTGAAGACAGGAGTACGACAGGGATGCCCCTTATTAACCACTCTATTTTTAAGTCATAGACTGGGTGATGCGCCAGACAACAGAGGGCAGTCCAAGAGGAATAAGATGGACTACATTTTCTACATTGGAAGATCTGGAATGTGCTGATGACATTGCACTACTAGCACATTCACATCAACACATCCAGGAAAAAACGGATAGACTTAATAAGTATAGCCAGCAGGTGGGCTTGAACATCAATCTAAAGAAGACAGAGGTCATGACGCTCAATGTGAGCAACCCTGAGCGCATATCAGTAAGGAATCAGCAACTGGAACAGACAGACACCTTCACAAACCTAGGATGCATAGTAACACCAGACGGCGGAGCAAGCAAAGACATCAACAACAGAATGAACAAAGCAAGAACAGCATTTTTTAAATCTTAACAACATCTGGAAGTCCTCTCAGTACAGCACAAGCACAAAATTAAGATTATATCAGAGCTGTGTGCTTTCTGTGCTTCTCTGTGGTGTGGAATGCTGGAGAGTTACAGAGAAGGAAATGTCAAAATTGTCCTCTTTTCACACAACATGCTTAAGAAAAATTCTCTGAATCTTTTGGCCGAATACCATCACCAACCAAGATCTGCTTACTCGGAGCAAGCAAGAGGACATGCACACCATCATAGCTGGCAGACGCTGGAGCTGGGTTGGCCATGTCCTCAGAAGAGAACCCGATGCCATCACAAGAACAGCTATGCTATGGACCCCTGAAGGAAAACGAAAGAGAGGCCGACCAAAAACAATTTGGCGGAGGACTGTGGAGGCTGAGATGCAAAGAATGAACCAGAATTGGGGCACTGTACGAAGGATGGCCACCGTCCGAGCAAAGTGGAATCAATTTGTTGTTGCCCTACAAGACGCCACCAGGCGCGATGGCCACTTACTGCTTTGACGGTCAGCGGCTAAGGATCAAAGAAGAAGAAGACACATTGTGGCATGGGAAAAAAATCAACAAAAGAATTAATAAAAAGCATAGTTGACAGGAAGTTGAGGAGATATCATGTATGCCAACTGGCATGATGCTTGATGAAGAAGAAGTGACTAGGACATACAGGTAGTTCTTTGTTTACGCAATATATGCATTCCTGAGCCCCTCCTGTAATCAAAAATCACGTAGATAGAACAGGGTTTTCTCATTCAAATACATGTTGCATACACCAATGCCATACAAAAATAAAAATAAATACATATAATACAACAGTTTAAATTAATACATACCATTCATATTAAATACATCTACAGATAACAATATTTACAAATTTTCCAAAATCGACAGGGGATACACCATTACATTATTCATCTTCATAAACTTCTAATTCACTGAGTGGTGGGGTGGTGAGCCATCTGAATGAGAAGCAGGCGATGCAGCAGTGTAATTGTTTCCTGAAGAAGGTGTCCAGAGTTGTTTGAGTTTGTGATTTTTTCTGCTCACTGAGGATTTCTTGGAAGGGAGCAGCACATTCCATCATTTTCCTCCTGACCATAAAGCTCTCTTCTATGTTAGGATCACCTTGGTCAAAGATCATATGGTAGCATTCAAGAATTTGGAAGACCTCCTTTAATCATTTCACTGTAAGTTATTGGCCTGGTGGTTGTTGCTAGCTGGTGCAAGTAGCTGCATCTTCTTCTGTAGGGATCTTCTCCAGCGCCAACAACTCTTCATTCCTCAATTCTGCTTTCAGAGATTCACGCACATTTACATTTTCATTTTTGTCAACTCTATCTAAACCAGCTCTTGAGGCCATTCTGACACCATCCTTAATAGCTGTGATACTATTGTCATCAACGGAAAAGCCTTCAAAATCATGACAGAATTGAGGGCACAGATTATTCCATACATCGCTGATGCATTGGCAAGGAACTTCATTACGTGCAGTCTTGATTAGCGAAAATGCATCTTTAATAATGAATTGCCTTCCAAAAATTCCTCAAAGAAACATTCAAACTGACATCGTGTCTTGCTCTCGCACTCCCGCTGGTGCTCAGATGAAATACATACCATAAGAATGTCTAAATATTGGTTCGCTTAACTTCCAGTTTGTTGCTTAAATGAAACAAAATAGCCTTAAAATTTGTGCGCATAAGTTCGAATTCTCATAAATGAAAGACACGTAAACAGAGAACTACTTGAACATTGAGGAAAACAGATAATAGCATCATAAAGAAGTATCTCATCTGGAAGAACAAGGGTAGAAGAAGTGTAGAGGCTCACAAACAGATGGAGAGGAGAACTGGAGTATAACGTGGACTTAAGAAGGAGGACTTAGGGACAACTTATCTAATGCCTGTTTCTCTTCTCACTGGCTATAGATTATACAACAATGTCAACCAACAGAAATGGAATTAAGTGGTCTCCGATGAACAGTCCAACAATCAAGATTTCCCCAGCATCATTGCTCTTCCATCCCATAACTGTAACCAGATGCAAGACAAAAATGGGGAGTTTAATGCAATGAGATATCATGTTTGTTTTGTTCTTATTGGATTTGATTTCATATTGATTGTTACTTGTGATTTTACCATATATTTTCTAATTTTTATACTTTTTAAAAATTAATTTTTCTATAGGAGCAGAATTGCCAAGCAAAGAAAGCGTTCCGAGAAAGAAACCTATTTACACCAAAAAGAAGAAGGCAGTTGGTAAGATGCATTGGCAGTTCGAAACATTACCAAAACTGAAAATGTATTGTGTCCCTTGGAAAATCATGTGTGAATTATTTTGTTTCCTTGTTCTACAGAGTGATTTAAAAGTCACTTCCTATTTGTAAATTGTTATTTCTTCACTTCTATTCAACTAATTTATATGAAACAAACATCATAATAAAGCCAAGTAACTTATTTTATTACATACAATGCTATATCACATTAACGTTACAATGGAAAACATTCATAGAAGCTTCAAGTCTGCAGGAGCTGATGTAGATCTACCATCCTGGTCATTCAGGGGTATGAGGTAATGAGAGAGCTGACAGACTAGCATCAAGAGCACCCATAGTGAGGACACTGGATATGGAGAAGGGAAAGATGCTGAGAACTATTAATGATCGCCTGTTAAGAGAATGACACTGGAATCGGGGAATCATCAAGGTTAAGACTGTTGGAAAATGGCATCAAACGTAAGGCTAGCAGAGATGGACGTAAGAGAGGATGCTTCTGTCGTGTATACAACCAGCGCTACAGGAACATCAAGCATTCACACTCTTCGACACATACTGAGGGAGACTGAGCACCTATAGGTTTGCCGTAGTGCAATGATGTCAATTCTGTTCAACAATAACACTCCATTTTAGATTTGATTTTGTTTCTGAGAATTTTAAAAAATGAAACTTATTTGTCAAATGACAGTAACTGTTCATTGTTTTGACGTTTGTTTCATGTGTATCCAGTAATTACCAGTGAGGATATGACAATTTAATAATACCAAGTGATTTTTCATTCACCCTGTATGTCATGTCATGTCATTTGAAACATGCTGTTGACAGGTTCTAGAGAATTGGTTTGGTTTGGTTTGGTTTTAATGACCATCTTCATTGTATACAGACAACTCCATAAGTGCTCTGATCTCACAAGGAGGATCTCGGCACAATGCACGAACTCCGTAGCACCATCGAGAATCCCAGTGTGTATATGGGAATCACACATTCTATAAATATTTTTGTGGTGGGTAGGTTTCTAATTTTTAAATTGTGCCAGTGCAGTGGCCTTATGGCCTACTTTTTACGATTTCTAACTGCCGTGGGATTTTTAACATGCGCAACTTGCACATGGGACCTCCTATTTTTTCTCCCTTATCCAAGAAGACTAGGCATCCGATCTCACTATCCAGGAGACCAGGGAGGAGTATGACATCATTAGGACCACTGGTTGTAACAAAAAATTTCCATAAATTATATTTACTCTACTGGAAATCAAATACCGGTATCTTTAGAATTCGAGGTGGAAGCCATACCTCTTAGCCACTTCAACTGCTTCTTTTTCTAGAGAATTGACCATGCATTAACCCTGCAGAATGATCTGACCTGACATATCTGTCTGGATCAGCCATGTCATCTCTGTTTCCTTTTATCAGTGATCAGTTGTTTTGTCATATGCATCCATTTATGAAAGTCTAGCTTTTTTGTTGTTGGTTTTGTTGTTCTCCATGTTTCAGAGCCATACTATAGGACTGACTTGACACTAGAGTTGAAAATTCTGATTTTAGCGATGGACTTGATTTCTCTTGATCGCCAAATATTTATATGCAATGAAAGCTCATCTAGCTTTTTAAATTCTTGTCAACAGCCCGACTGACCACTGCTTTTTTTGAACATATTCAAGCTGACATCTGACGGTGGATGAAGAAGAAGAAGAATTCATGTTTTGACAGTATCTATATTGTGAAGTTAAATAAGAAAATATACAGGTATACCTCCTAACATCACCAGTGTCAATACCTTGTCGAGGTGTGGCGTCTTGCGTACCCTGATTACCCACAGAGCTATATCAGCTGGAGTTTTACTCCTGGAAGATTCTACCAAGCTGGACAGGTTTGCGCGGGTAGGGGTCAGACTAAAGCAGACACCCTGGTCCTCCAGGTTGCGGGTTTTAGCATAGAGCTGACACCCCTGTCTGTGTAAAAAGAAATGAAGTTACGGAAACGACAACAAATGAACAAACTTTGCTGCGGGATGGACATCCGGAGTCTGAGGCTCGTATGACTGTCAGTGGTGAAAGCCGAAAGGAAGCCACTGACACGAAAATGGACGTTCTGACTGCAAAACGTGAAACACGAATAGGATTTTGGAATGTCAGGACAATGAACAAGACGTGCAAACTAAAACAGGTCTCAGCAGAAATGAGAAACTATAGATAACACATTCTAGGGATAAGCGAGAGCAGATGGACAGGGGCAGGAAAAGTTAAAACAGCAAGAGGAGAAACATTACTTTACTCTGGAAGAGAGGATGGACAGCACAATGAAGGTGTAGCCGTTATTCCACAGAAAGGAATAGAAAGGACATTACTGGAATGGAAACCCATCAACAACAGACTGATAAGAATAAGATTGAGAGGGAGATTCACCAACACTACAATAATACAATGCTACGCACCAACAAATGACAGCAAGGATGAATTCTATCAACAACTGCAGAAAGAAATGGAAGACACACCTAGATATCATCTTATCGTAGTAATGGGAGACCTCAATGCGAAAGTTGGAACACACAGAAACCAGATAGACCACATTATGATTAACGGTAGATGGAGACATGCATTAAAAAATGTGAAGGTAAGAAGAGATGCTGATGTGGGAAGTGATCACCATTTAGTAGTAGCAAAACTAAGAAAGGCTGGACCAACTGTAACTACACAGAAATGGTTTGACATCAGCAAATTGAAGCCCCCTTACCAGAAAAGCTTTTGCGGCTGATATAAAGAAGCGATATCAATTTGCCAAAAGTCAGGAAAAGACATTGACTGATGATATAGACCAGAAATTCAACACCATTTCAACAATATATAAGGAAAGCAGCAAATCATGCTTGGGATTCCAGGAAAGGAAGAAGCAAGACTGGATAACACCAGAAACATTAAACACCATAACGATGAGAAAGGAAATGAAAAGAAAGAAAACAGAAGCGAAGTCACCCAGGGTAAAGCAACTATATAGCGAACAGTACAGTCAGCTGGACAAGGAAGTTAAACGCCAAACCCGAGCCAACAAAATTTCCTAGACGATCTTGCAAGACATGCAAAAGAGGCAGCTCTGAGAAATGAACAAAGCACAGTATACAAAATAACTAAAATCATCAGCGGAAAACGAGGTGCAAACAATATTACATTAGTAAGAGATAAGCAAGGAAATCTCATCACGACAGCAGAGGAACAGGAAACAAGATGGGCAGAGCATTTCAGAGAAACTCTGAACAAGGAACCACCAGAGACACAGTTGAATGTTCCTGAGGCTGAAAATGATCTAGATGTTAATACAGACATTCCACGAAAAGAAGAAATCATCACAGCAATCAAAGGGTTAAAGAATGGAAAAGCTCCTGGCCATGATAACTTAAATGCAGAGCTATTTAAGACAGACCCTGAGCTAGCAGCAGAACTACTAGAACCACTATTTGCACAAGTCTGGAAAACAGGGACAACACCAACAGAGTGGAACAAAGGAATAATTGTCAAATTGCCCAAGAAGGGAGATCTTGCAGACTGCAATAATTGGAGAGGAATAACTCTTCTCTCAGTTCCCAGCAAAATACTAGGCAGGATAATTATACAGAGAATTTCAAAAGCAGTAGACCACAAACTGAGGACAGAACAAGCAGGATTTAGAAAGAACAGAAGATGTGTAGATCATATATTTACCCTCAGGAACATTATAGAGCAGTGCTCAGAATGGCAAAGACAGCTGTACATTAATTTCGTTGATTTTGAAAACGCTTTTGACAGTATACATAGGGACAATTTATGGAAAATACTGAGGGCTTATGGAATTCCAAGCTGCATAGTGTCAATCATAAAAAGCCTCTATGCCAACTTTATGTGTAGCGTTGGGCAGAGCAACCTAACCTTTGAGGTGAAGACAGGAGTACGACAGGGATGCCTCTTATCAACCACTCTATTTTTAACAGTCATAGACTGGGTGATGCGCCAGACAACAGAGGGCAGTCCGAGAAGAATAAGATGGACTACATTTTCTACATTAGAAGATCTTGAATATGCAGATGACATTGCACTACTAGCACATTCACATCAACACATCCAGGAAAAAATGGATAGACTTAATAAGTATAGCCAGCAGGTGGGCTTGAACATCAATCTAAAGAAGACAGAGGTCATGACGCTCAATGTGAGCAACACTGAGCCCATATCAGTAAGGAATCAGCAACTGGAACAGACAGACACCTTTACATACCTAGGATGCATAGTAACACCAAACGGCGGAGCAAGCAAAGACATCATCAATAGAATGAACAAAGCAAGAACAGCCTATTTTAGTCTAAACAACATCTCGAAGTCCTCTCAGTACAGCACAAGCACAAAATTAAGATTATATCAGAGCTGTGTGCTTTCTGTGCTTCTCTATGGTGCGGAATGCTGGAGAGTTACAGAGAAGGAAATGTCAAAATTGTCCTCTTTTCACACAACATGCCTAAGAAAAATTCTCCGAATCTTTTGGCCGAATACCATCACCAACCAAGATCTGCTTACTCAGAGCAAGCAAGAGGACATGCACACCATCATAGCTGGCAGACACTGGAGCTGGGTTGGCCATGTCCTCGGAAGAGACCGCAATGCCATCACAAGAACAGCTATGCTATGGACCCCTGAAGGAAAACGAAAGAGAGGTCGACCAAAAACAACTTGGCGGAGGACTGTGGAGGCTGAGATGCAAAGAATGAACCAGAGTTGGGGCACTGTACGAAAGATGGCCATCGACCGAGCAAAGTGGAATCAATTTGTGGTTGCCCTACAAGACGCCATCAGGCGTGATGGTCACTGACTGCTTTGACGGTCGGCGGCTAAGGATCAAAGAAGAAGAGACAGGTATACCTAGGAGATATTGTGGGTTTGATTCCAGACCAGCGCAATAAAGCGAATATCGCAATAAAGCGGGTCATGCCCATTTTTTTTGCTTCCCAGTGCATATAAAAGCCTAAAATCATGTTTACACTATGTCTATTAAGTGCGCATTAGCGCTAGGTCTTAAAAAAACATTGTATTGTAAAATTTAAAATACTTTATTACTTAAAATGCTAATCTTCATCAACTGCACCTTCAGCGAATCGTAATTTATTTGCTGGTGGAGAGCCAAAATCTATCGGAAGAAGACGGCATGTTCGAATAAATAAACATGAATAATTTGAAAAAAACTACAAAGCGCAATAAAGCAAGGTATACCTGTAATAGGCAAGAAACTCCTGCAGCAAATATTTCCCAGGGGTCTCTGAGGAGACAAAGAAAGAATACTACTACTTGCAACCTAGTGGGCTGGCAACTAGGCATGTCATAGAAGGCAACTAAGAGGCTGTAGTGGGCTAGCAACTAGGCATGTCATAGAAGGCAACTAATAAGAGGCTATAGTGGGCTGGCAACTAGGCATGTCATAGAAGGCAACTAAGAGGCTGTAGTGGGCTGGCAACTAGGCATGTCATAGAAGGCAACTAATAAGAGGCTATAGTGGGCTGGCAACTAGGCA
Organism: Oreohelix idahoensis; assembly: GCA_024509875.1. Classification (NCBI taxonomy): domain Eukaryota; kingdom Metazoa; phylum Mollusca; class Gastropoda; order Stylommatophora; family Oreohelicidae; genus Oreohelix; species Oreohelix idahoensis. The sequence goes on from JAMPIV010020265.1 coordinate 97,230, forward strand.
TGTCATCATCATCATCATCATCAGTTGCCATCTCCACAACGAAAGTTGGCTGTAATGGATCTCCAACGTCTTCTGTCTCTTGTCTTGATGGTGCACTCTGATAGACTCTTTCCTGTCCATCTCTTGATGTTGTCTTCCCACTTATAGCGCTGTCTTCCCCTTGCACGTTTGCCTTCAACTCTCCCTTCTGTTATGGTCTTCTGTAAGGTGTTATGCCTTTTTATGTGGCCAAAGTATTTTAAGGCGTGTCATAGAAGGCAACTAATAAGAGGCTATAGTGGGCTGGCAACTAGGCATGTCATAGAATCAACTAATAAGAGGCTATAGTGGGCTGGCAACTAGGCATGTCATAGAAGGCAACTAAGAGGCTGTAGTGGGCTGGCAACTAGGCATGTCATAGAAGGCAACTAATAAGAGGCTGTAGTGGGCTGGCAACTAGACATGTCATAGAAGGCAGCTAATAAGAGGATGTAGTGGGCTGGCAACTAGGCATGTCATAGAAGGCAACTAAGAGGCTGTAGTGGGCTGGCAACTAGACATGTCATAGAAGGCAACTAATAAGAGGATGTAGTGGGCTGGCAACTAGGCATGTCATAGAAGGCAACTAAGAGGCTGTAGTGGGCTGGCAACTAGGCATGTCATAGAAGGCAACTAATAAGAGGCTATAGTGGGCTGGCAACTAGGCATGTCATAGAAGGCAACTAATAAGAGGCTATAGTGGGCTGGCAACTAGGCATGTCATAGAAGGCAACTAATAAGAGGCTATAGTGGGCTGGCAACTAGGCATGTCATAGCAGGCAACTAATAAGAGGCTATAGTGGGCTGGCAACTAGGCATGTCATAGAAGGCAACTAATAAGAGGCTATAGTGGGCTGCAACCTCATCATGTCAAACTAATAGGTATAGAAACTAACATTGTAAGAGCACAAGCTTTGATGCAAGCTTCTTGTAGGGGTGCCAGTTGCAGTGGTGTTTCCATTCTACATTGGGAGCAAAAAAATGAAAATGGTGTCAATTATGTGAAGCAATAAGTGTGAATCCAAGTGGATACATTGATACATGAATCTTGTGATAATTGTTGTATAGGATACTTTTTATGTGTATCTTAATGATTGTTGCATTTTTTTATTTTTTAAAGCTCAAGACACGGGCGATGTGCCTGAGAAATCACCGTCACCTTCCACCCCAACATCACCAACAGAGGCTGAGACTCCTGTGTCAGAACTGAAGTCAGCTATTGAGGACATGACAGACAGCCTGGTTGAGGTGGAGGTGAAAGACGAAGTTCAAACTGTGGAGGTGGAGGAAGAGGTGAAAGATGCCTGGGATGCAGAAAGTAATGATGAGGAGGATGAGGATGAAGATGAGGATGAGGAAGAGGAAGGTTGGTATTTTGTAATGTTGTTTTTGTATTTGTTGTTATTCCTTTTGTCTATCAGGTCAACCATTCCTCTTTGAGGTTGTTTTGGAGTATTAGTTTAGCTGTCTGCATGTTGGCTTGAGTGTTTGTTTGAACCATGCTTGCTTCTAGTTTTGCTTGTCAGTCTGTATACAATAGACCAGGGTCAGGCAGTAGGTTTTTGAGTCATGCCACAGATGGGGCCAAATCCATGATTCATTTGCCATATCAAATAAAATAGGTTCCAAACTGCTTTGATTAAACGGGATAAATTCTGAACTTCCTTTACATGTCTTTATTCAGCATTCATCATCATCAGTTGTCATTTCCACAATGAAGGTCGGATGTAATGGATCTCTAACGTCTTCTATCTTTTGTCTTGATGGTGCACTCTTTCCTGTCCATCTCTTGATGTTAGCACTTCCCTAACAGTGCTGTCTTCCTCTTGCACATTTGCCTGCAACTCTGCCCTCCATTATGATCTTCAGCAAGATGATTTTCAGCATTATTTTTGCTTACAGAATCAAACTGTGATTAAGGAAACTCAATGATTTTAAAAAAAAACTAACGTGAAACCTTGCAATCTGTCTGTCTGACCAACTGGTCAAAATTTGGCTACATTTTGTAGGCCTATTGAATCATATGGTTATGGAAGAAACTTTTAGGGTTTTCAGGACTAGCTAGAAATATCAGCATATGCATTTTCAGCGTAAAAACCATTTTTTTTTTGTTTTCAAGAATATTTTTTCATCAAATGTTCATTCAGTATCATGCCAGGTGTTGTAATGCATTTTGCCACACTTACCCTGGAGATTCTAGAACAAAGACTGCCATCAGCAGGTTTCCTCAGTGTGTGTCCTACCCATTGCCGGCATCCTCATTCATCTGTTCCACTGGCACTTGCCTGGTTCTTGTCATCAGTTCCACGTTGGGGACATTGTCCTACCATTTCAGCCCTTTTCTACACAAGCGCCCATTTAGACTTTTTCAGGCCATAAATTGAGGATTCCTCAGCAAAAGAGAAATTGACAAGTAGAGGAAGATGGCAGTAGACCGCTCCACCTATGTTCCAGTTTTTACATACGGATGCGAGTCATGGTCAATACTGCAACCCACAAAGCTAGCTCTAAACCTCAGAAATGAGGTATCTGAGGAAGGTCATTGAAGTAACAAGAAGATACATGTCTGCAACCAGACGATACTTCAGGGCCTCAAAACCCAGCCTCTGCAGACCCGAGTAGAACAATCCCATTATGATGGTTTGGCCATGTCTGCAGAACGGAAGAAGATCAACTACCACGATAAATATGGGAAACTAAGAGCCAAGGATCCAGACCTCCAGGTCGACCCAGAGTTCGCTGGGAGGACAACATTAGACAATCCCTGAAGGACTGAGTACTAGATTGAAACTAGGCCAAGAGAAAGACAGCCGATAGGATAGTATGGTGCTGTCTCTGGTAAACCTCTATATCCCAGAGTACATAAGGAATGACTAAGTAAGTAAGTAAGCTCCCATTTATGAAAGTCTCATCTGTAATGCTGTGCAGCATTTTCTGGCTCTCCCCTTTACTGACATTTTATAACATGCTATTTTTGTGTTGCTTCCTCATTTGTTGTTGTTACTGTATGGGGCTCTTGAACCCTGCCTCATCATCTAGTAGTTTTATCCGACCTTGTAAATAATTAATGGGCGTCGTAGTTTAAAAATTTTTTCTTTCATGACATCTATTTCCATTCATTTCAGAGGCATTGCCAAAAGCCAAACCAGTTCAAGCACCACCAAAAGCTGTTGTGTCAACAAAGAAAGCTAAACATGAGGAAGAGGAGATAAGCGATGAAGAGGAAGATGATGATGATGAGGAGGAGGAGGATGAGAGCAGTGAAGAATCTGAGTCAGAATCGGAAGATGAGTTAACACCAGCGGAGAGAGGAAAAGAGAAAGTTATGGTAGGTGTTTTAGCATGAACGGATGAGAGAGGCAGGAAATTGTGGTATGTGCTTTAGTTAACAAAAGGAGAGGACAGAAAGAAGAATATTATTTGTGATCAGGTCAGGTGATAGGAAATATTTACCAAGATTGGAGATTTTACCTTGATTAAGTGATGTGGTTAACTAAAATAGGTAATATGTCTTACTAGGACAAAGAAAATTGCTTTTGTTATGGCCACAAGGTCTTCATCGGGGACAAATGAAAACAGAATGGAAAGAAAGCGACAACTAATTGAAATACGTGAAACTGATGATGTAACACATAGAAAAAAACGTGGCTAATTCTGTTTGCGATCCGTACACTAGATGGCTGCTACATACGGGTATGGAATAACCATGCCACTGTAAAAACTATGTGCAGAAATCAGTGAAGGAAAAAATAAGAAGAGAGAACTAAGTATACGGATGAAAAAAGGAAGGGCGAGAGGCAGAGAATGAAGAAAAGAAATTGTGATAGAAATGGAGAAATATAAAATGTGTAGAAGTGTCGCCTCAGACAAAAGAGTGCTGAGTTTTAAGACTGTCAAGTTTAAAGCTCTCCAAAAGGTAGTTGAGAAGTTGTTCAAGATGAAACCAACTTTTTTCATCAGAGTAACCTGGATCTGACTACAGTGACCTGGGTGTCCATAGCATCATGGTGGTTGGGGCTATTAAGTTGGATAGCTAAAGTTGTAGAAAGTCAAGTGAGAGAGATTGAAAAGCTATAACAGTAGTGGGTATTTGAGATTGATCAAAAGAGAGATTGAAAAGATATAACTGTAGTGGGTATTTGAGATTGATCAAGTGAGAGAGATTGAAAAGATATAACTGTAGTGAGTATTTGAGATTGATCAAGAGAGAGAGATTGAAAAGATGTAACTGCAGTGGGTATTTGAGTTTGATCAAGGGAGTGAAGGATATAATTACCTTGGGCATTTTAGTTTGACCAAGTGAGTGAGAGTTAATGATATAGCCACAATGTGCATTTTAGTTTGACCAGTTGGGAGAGAGGGGAAGATATAATTACCGTGGACATTTTAGTTTGACCAGTTGGGAGAGAGGGGAAGATATAATTACCGTGGACATTTTAGTTTAACCAGTTGGGAGAGAGGGAAAGATATAATTACCATGGACATCTTAGTTTGACCAGTTGGGAGAGAGGGGAAGATATAATTACCGTGGACATTTTAGTTTGACCAGTTGGGAGAGAGGGAAAGATATAATTACTGTGGACATTTTAGTTTGACCAGTTGGGAGAGAGGGAAAGATATAATTACCGTGGACATTTTAGTTTGACCAATTTGGAGAGAGGGAAAGATAATTACTGTGGACATTTTAGTTTGACCAGTTGGGAGAGAGGGAAAGATAATTACTGTGGACATTTTAGTTTGACCAGTTGGGAGAGAGTGAAAGATAATTACTGTGGACATTTTAGTTTGACCAGTTGGGAGAGAGGGAAAGATATAATTACTGTGGACATTTTTGTTTGGTCAGATAGGGGAGAGTAAAGGATATAATTACTGTGGACAGTTTTTTGGCCAGTTGAGAGAGAGTAAAGGATATAATTACTGTGGACATTTTAGTTTAATCAGTTGAGAGAAGAGAAAGTCAAGTAAATATATTCTGTGTTTGCATGTAATTGGTTAAAAATGTAAGACAAGATGTTACTGGTGTATTATCTTGTTGGTGGTAGTACGGCCTGTCGGGCTTACTGTTAGTGGCTGACGTATTATTTGCTAACGCGAATGATGTGTGGGCCGTTTAACTCTGGCATAGGATGGTGATGGTTAATGGTTGGTAACATTGAGTAATGGGTCAAACAGTAGGACCAAACTGGTGAGGAACAAATTGCTGGACTTGTAGGGAACATTGTCGATACAATTTATTGAGCACGAAACTTGGACATCAGTAAGGTAGACGAACATCAACATGGTTGCATGGCAGGAACATTTCATAAATATACGATCATGTGGTGGACATCATACATCATTAAGTAAGCATTGATATGGCCTTTGATTGACTGCACTGGCCGTTACATCATCAAGGTCACCTTTTTGGCAGAATACATGGTTCTGACAAATGGACCATGTTCATCTTTACGTATACATCTTAATTTCAATAATAATCTGCTCCTGACATTAGAGGGACGCACTAACGGAAGGACACGTCTGGTCCAGCCGAAGCTCTGCCATAATGCCGTAGGAACTCAAGTATCCGAGGCGGGATACGATCCGTTTTGCTGGCCAAAATATTCATACTGGAAGGATTCTTGGTACGGTTCTTCAAGAAATGGTCTCCTCAACTTTCAGTTAAATATATAACATATTATCGTCCGCGTATCTTCCCTTGACTTAAGGCAAGTATACAAAATCACGTCTATCATAGACGGCTAATATCCGGATCTGCCTCAAGCATCATAACTCGATGGCTGTCACAAGAGGGTCGATTGTTATAGAAATTATAAAGTATCCTGGACACAAAGTTGTATCAGGTGACACCGGGATAGTGCCAGATAAGATACTGGTCTTATAAGCAATACCCCCTTCTCTGAAAAGAGTAAGGGTGTATGGACATCAAAGGTAGGACCAAGCTGTATAAGTTCCTAGAGAAGATGGTAATGTATTACTCTAAGTTCCTACATGCTCCTCTCAAGATCCTCCTCTGTTAATATTAATAGCTCTGCTAGGGGAATTAACTAAACTATCTACCAACAAGAACTGTAACTTAACTTAAATAATTTAAGTAAGTCTGCTGGTAAATATTTACAATTTATTTTTACAAGTTTTTCTTTTCTGTTTGAAAATCTTTCAAGAAACTCAAAATTTAATTACAACATTAAATAAATAAAACATTTGAAAGTTGTTCAAAAGTATCAAAAGTCTCTAAATTTGTAGAAAGTTCTTCTCTCTTGGTTGAACTCACTCTGGTTGTAGAATATTTATATCTTAAGACCCATCTTATTTCACAGTTATTGAACCATTGTTTATACTGGCTATAACCATGCCCAAACAGATGTCATCATTAGATATTACTGTCTTTAATAGTGGTTTGACTGGTGTACTCTGAACAGTAGCCTTGTTTGGCCACTTATCTGGTGAATTGAAGCCTGTCACACTTCTGACATGGAAGGAAAGGTCAAATGAGATTCCTCCAGGCAGTAGGCACTGGGCAGCTGTCCCTCTGAAGTCAAAGGGCGCTCGCACCACTAGTTCCTGCAGTAGTGGCTGACTCTTTAATGTGTACTTGGATGACAGGATATAACCCTCAAGTACATACAGTCGAGCTGTTAATGGTCACGCAGCCTGCTCTCAGATGCAGAAGGCAAAGAAGTCTTTACTGACAGAACTGGCGCTCTCGCTGTATTTGAAATTTTTTTATGGCCTGCTTTCCATTTAGGGCACGTCCTATATATAGGCCAAGGCCGAACGACAGAGGGAGCTTTACTGCTAAAGTGTGTTTGCATTCTGAAATACAGGCATACATTTGTCCAGATGTGCAAATATGAAAAACTAGTAATCTACATATCCTCCTTATTCCTGGACCGATTTCCTTCTTCTTAGGCTTAAAATACGCTCTGTATTATTCTTTCTTTTTCTAGATAATTGTCTTTTATTATCATATTACCATCTTTTCCTATGCGTAGCCTAAACAGCAAAATTTTTGACTTGCCTGATGTCTCGATGCATTCCACTCAAGATTTCTCCATTATTACCAGCGTAAATACTTCCCGTGGAAATTTTTGCACACTCTATTAATTGAACATTCCTATTTGTGAATTCTTGACCTCTGCCATGCTGTACTTCGCTCATAGGTCTGTAGCTTACCTCCAGTTGAAACAAGGTTACACAGATTTGAGCTCGCCATTGTTAGGTTAGTACTTGTGTAAACACTATGCATGAGGGTGCAATTACATTGGTCCGTCTATCATACAGTTTTTATAAAGTATGGCGTACCATTGGGGTAAGAATGACGTGTTGTGAATCAGACTTCACGACAATGGCAACAGATCGACACAACAAGCCGCGCCATCCCGTTCAAATATCGTGCACGGTGGCATATACAATTAACTTAGATGTGCTCACACGTGCGTCTATAAAATACTAGACTCACATGTGAGGATCTCAAACACTTAACTCCCAAGCGAAATGAACTTAACACAAGAATAGAGTGATCTGTATAGACCTGTAGTTGTCTTTCTATAAGATAAACATTGTCCAGTTTACACAAGTGACCCCTTCAGAGATAATTGAATCACTCATTCACATTTCTGTTAATTATTGAATCGCTCTTTAACATTTATGTTAATTTCTTAGAAATGTGCAGAGCTTGCCAACAAGGAGAGAAATACAGACAACCTGAGAGCCCCTGTTGTCTGTGTTTTGGGCCACGTCGACACAGGAAAGACTAAAATCCTGGACAAGGTGCGTACACCATGTTTGTTGGGGCTAGAAAGCAGTTAATGGTACATAATGAATTACCCAAGGCAGAGGTTGGCAGCTACTTTTGACTAAAAACCCATATCAGAAGCTTGGTGCATTGCCATTATCATGGCATACTGGAACTACTTTTTATATTCATGGTAAAAAACACTGAAGAAAAGCCATGTTGTTTTATTCATATACAACTGTTGTTGCTCTTTACCCCTAGAAAACTAGAAATTACCCCCACCAGGGTCATTTAGCCCTCGTTGCCGACCTCTGGCTTGCAGATTAATATTTTATAAATTATTCTATTTTGTTTTTTGAGTATTTGACCCTTTGCTAGCACACATGTTCTTTTCCATGTAGAGTATTTAAGGAAAAGATATAACCATCTTAACTGTGGAGCAACGACAGTGACCTATGGAATTCAGAACCTCAGTTTGACGACCGAAGTGATAAGATCAGGAGGAAATATCCAATACGGAAATCAAAACAAATATGGACTGGATTCAGTTTCCAGGTGCTGGCAGGAAAAAAACCAACAGTAGAGTAACACTTACCTTTCAACCACTGGCCTTTGATAACTACTCAGTAGCTTGACCTTTCATAATAGACAAAAGTTTACCATCACTCACTTCACAAACAAGCTTCTTCATAAAGAAACCACTTCATACTTAATCAACTAAACACTTTTTCACATATCCATAACAACACAACCAAGCAGTCTAGCTCCCTGTGGAGCATATGTTTCTTAACGCATCCTGAAAATATTTTGTGACAGGTGTACAAGCTGTTAGTAGACAATTTTAAATATAAGCTGTCAGCTGCTATTAAATAAAACATATATAGTGTTTTTAGTGATTACTAGAATGTGTGGAATCTTTCATATACTTTATGATTTATATCTGAATTCCAAGGATATGGTTTTTTTTTTTTTTTTTTTAGCAATTGCTTGCATATTAAAGCTATTTCAGGAGTTACAAGAAAAAAATTTGAGACATGTCAGCAGTTACTAGTTTGTTTTGCATTTTCATGCATTACCTTGAGAATTTATTTCAGATAAAATTGCTTGTTCACTAATGAAGTTACACATTTGCCAATGCATCCAACTGTTCTCGTAACATGTTGCTGTGTGTTTCAGCTGCGAAAAACTAATGTCCAGGATGGAGAAGCTGGTGGCATTACCCAACAGATTGGTGCCACCAATGTCCCGAAGGATGCCATTCTAGATAAAACTAAAATGTGCAAAGAGGTATCTTTGTTGTGCTGTTTGTTTGTTTGGTTTTTTTATACTTTTTTCATTATTGTAATAGTGAATCATCATTGTCATTACTTTTCACCTCCCAAGGAGCAACGGTCGTCAACAAAAACATGCATAGCCCTCCTGTCATGTGACCTGCGTTCAAAATCTTTCCTCTATTCCTTACATGTTCATCTCCACTTCTCTTCTGCATGTATGTTTTGGTCTGCCTCATTTTTTCATACCCGAGGGTTCCAGAACAGCGACTACCTTGTAATGTTAACGGCTTGGTTTTCTTAATTTGTAATCTAACCAACTCCACTGTCTCCTCCTCTTCTTTTGCTCTGCTGGTGTTTGTTTCCGTCCATCAGTTCCATATTTGTGATCTTGTCACATCATTTTAATCCTTTTATTTCAGCACAAGCACCCATTTATGAAAGTCTGTACCTCTCTGGTTATTTTTGTTGTTCTCCCTGTTTCACTGCCATACAATAGGACTGTCTTCTTCTTCTTCCGTCCTTAGCCACCGACCGTCAAAGCAGTCAGTGGCCATTACGCCTAGTGGCGTCTTAGGGCAACAGCAGATAGGTTTTCTTTGCCATTGTTTCCCATCACGCCTAGTGGCGTCTTTATGGCAATGGCAAATCAACCCATTTGCTGTTGTTTCCGTAATCGAAGTGACTGGCAAACGGATGATCAGCCCGTTGTGAACAATAGGACTGTATATGTCAATAAATGAGGAGGCTGCTGTGACCTGTCTATAATTCTTGTCCTTGTCAACTGTTTGTAGCTGTGGCTGACAAAGGGTGAAACCTGAAATGTCCTGTGTTTCCTGTGTACTGTTAATTTGTACCATTTTATATTTTAGTTTATATATTTACAACTAGCTGTAAGTACCCGTAACTGTATAGTTTCCTAGACCACCGTCCTTTTCAGGGCGAACGAGGAAGAAGAAGTATAGTTTCCTAGTAACTGTATAGGAAACTTATGAAATATCAAAATCAAACTATAATATTTTGATATTGCAGTGAAAATTAATGACTATTGATTAAGTGACTATCCTCGTGCCTTGTTTACAGTAATTGCAAATGCTAGCCGCACAAAATAATGTTATTCCTTATGGTTCCACTGGAAAAATGATTTCACTTTGCTTCCGAGTTTTTCCAAAATACTCTTATTTCGTATGATGGAATCGCAAAAGCAATTTTATTCTGCTTCAGAGTTTTAACAAGAAGCAAATTAATAAGACACATTTTCCCTTTCCGACTTGGCGCACCAAGAAAGAATAGTCCAACTTATGCTTTTTTAACATTCTTACTACTGTTTTTCGTAGCACGTTCTTTTCAAACATATATACATTATTGCTTGTAAAAAAAAAACATGATTATTATTTTCTGTCATACATACTTCAAATATAAAAGACATAGTGATTGTGTTGAGCTGTATTTTTTAAATAAAAGTTTCTCTTTTCGGTGAGACACGACCCATTCAACCTAGACATATGGATAATGCCTGTTATATTAGGACACATGTCTAAATAAAGAAGATCTTTCGTTCTGGTGTATTGTTTAGCTTTGAACTAGTTTCTTTTTTTAAGGACCAAAAAACAAAAAACAAAAAATTAAACTTAAATGTTGCCTTATTTTGGCACCATGTTTAAGATTGGCACATGTCCAATTATAGAAGACCCTTCGGGTCCAGCAATGTGATAAAGACCCTTTTCTTTTATAAAAGATGTTGCGGTCTGTTTCAGTTATGAAGTCTTTAGTCTTTTAAATACTATGTAATATTTGCTAAATAAAAAAGAAACTGCTTGGCACAGTGTAATTAAATTTGATATAAACAGTAATAACTTAAATACTTCATAAAATTAATTTTTGTTTTCCACATAAAGCATTAGTGTCTGTTTAAATAATTTACATTGCCATGTAAAATAAAGAAATGTAGAGTTGTAAATTACAACCTTTTAATAATAATTTTATCATTTGGATTGTTTACCTTGATTCAGCTAGACACTTGTTAAATTTTATATTGATTACAGCCCTGTTTTATGCATAGAAAAGTAAAGCAAACACATGGAGAGTGCTTACTTTTATTCAGATATGGATCCACATTGTATAGTCACTGCTTTAAAAAAAAATTCCCCTTAAATTAAAAGTGTATGGTTACTATAGTTTTTACATTTATATTACTTCTCTTGATTACTCTTGAATTTTTCTTTAACTTGATTATGGCCCCTGATTTGTTTACATTTCTTTACGGACAAATTTAATTACTCATAATGTCATAATTACAATATTAAATTATGAAATAACTACATGGCATTACCTGGCAATAATTAAAGAGACTCTCTGCCAAAATTCATTAAGAAATAATAAGGCATGCGGATTTGTATTAAGAACATAGAAACAAACAACGCGACACTGCCTTTTATATAAATAGATAGGACTGACGACATTTGAGATGGAGATTCTTATTTTTGTGTTGGACTTGATTTCTTTTGATTTTCATATAATTTCCAATTATAAATAAAGCTCTTCTTTCCTCTTATTTTGATATCATTGTCTGGTCCTCCCACTATGTCTTTATTGCTTCCAAGATATATGTATGATTTCACATTTTGTACTGATGTGTCACCCATATGTGGTTATTCTCATAATCTTAGTGAATACCGAGCACAAATAATGTAATAGACTTAAGCATTAATTGTTTCTTCAGCCTAAATAGAAAAAAGACGGAAATAATGGCCATCTCAAAGAAAATTTCTACTCCCAGGGACAGTTTTGAAACAGATCAGTAGATTCAGATATGTAGATACGATAATAACATCAGATGGAAAATTCATCTCAGGTGAAGAGTAGAATAACACAGGGAAGGACAGCATTCAGAAAATAAAAAGTATTTTATGCAGCAATTCTTTGTCAGCGTACGTAAGAGATAGATGGTTCCACAGTCTCATTTGGAATTAATCCTGTCGTATGGAAATAAGTCATGGGTAATTATTAACCAAGCAAAAACAATCCCTGGAAGCCACAGAGATGCGGTTTTACAGTAGAATATTAAGAATATCTTGGGCAGCTAAAAAGATTAATGAAAATATCCTGGGGAAAACAAAAAAACCAACATGCAAAGGTAGCTTATTATTCATATTATAAGGAAGATACTGATTTCTGTTAGTCCTTTCAGTAGAAGTAATATGGTACTTAAAATAAATGCCTCTGTTATATCTCTTGATGTTTTGACACCTTCCAAGTGTGTATGTGTGGTATTGCAGTTTTGAATATGTCAACTGTTCCTCACCTCAAATTATGTAAATGTGCCAGTTTTTATTTAGATAGCTGTGAAATGCAATTTTTAATTATAACATTTTGATGCCATATAGGGCTCATCAGAATATAAAACTGAAGATTTCTCTTTTTTTTTAAATCAAGTTCATAACTTATTTTAGTTTACTGATTTTAAAAATTCAGAACAGTGTTGTGTTTTACCGTAAAATCTCGCGTATAATACGCACTCGTGTATAATACGCATGCTTGATTTAGCCCAACATTTTCTGATAAAATGGAAATTCATGTATAATACGCACCATAATTTTTCAAGATTTTATTTTATGAAACATTTGTTAAAAAACTGAAAGAAGATGGAAGATGCTGCGCGATAGTAGTTCTTCGACGAACTGAAAGACCATGTCGCTTCACAAAACGAACTGCCCATCCATATGACGCTTTAAATGTTGTTGTGCCTGCACGACATTTTTAAGTTCCATAGCTTTAAGTCGGATTTCAATGCATGAAACACCAATGCCTTGTTGCTTTCCATCCACTATCCACTCCAATAATGTTTTTTTCTAGGTCTGGAAGATCTGGTGGTGACCCACGATTCACCTTTTTCTTACTAGGCAACACTTGCAGCGCCTCTTTGTTTTTTCGCCATAATCGAATGTTGCACTCGTTAATGGAAAAATGTCGACTTGCTGCCCGATTGCCGTTAGATTCTGCATATTTTACCACTAAGAGCTTTTCTGCTGCAGTAAAAAATTTTCTCGAATTCATTTTTAGGGCTCAAAATAATCAAATGACAAACTTCACAACCAAGCTTAATATCAAAACAGATTGAAGACCAAGAGTGCGAAATGCATTTTGCAACAATGTCTGACACATAAGAAAACACATGGCACATTCAATTTTGCGCCATTTTCACTGTCAAATTGTGACGAAAACTTGACAGACTTTCCAATGTAGGTTGCTTTCGATATCGAAAATTGCGTATTTTTTAGTACTCGCGTATAATACGCACCCGCGTTTTAGCGGGCAAAAATGAGTAAAAATTGTGCGTATTATACGTGAGATTTTACGGTAGTTGTCCTTGGTTATTAACTGTGCTAATTAGTAATTGAAAATGCTTGATCCAAAAAATGCTTTGGGAATGCTAATTTGTTCAAATATTGTATGGTTGTTGTTGTTGTTGAACTAGGGCTGCTGAGCTTCTCACTCTTTTACAGCCAGTACCAAGCCGAAGACTCCTTAGTATTATCTACACTGTAGACCTAGGCGTTTCCTGTGGCTTTTCTGCCATTCCAAAACATGTTGAGTTGAAATCATGAGCTCCAGCTTGGCTTGCATTTAAAGCATCATCACATCTGGTCCCAAACTAGGAGGAAGAAGTGCTTAGCATACTGTGCATTCCCTGCCATCCAAGGAGCTCTCCAGATATGCAGAGCTAAAATACTGTACTCTGGTTCTGGGCTCTCCCAAGGAATTGTCATGTCCTACACCGAGCCACTTCTCAGCTCCCCCTGGCTATCATGGGCTCAAGTGACTCCTCCAAGCTTGGTGTGCAATGCTGGGCTCTCAGCATGTTTCACCACAGGTGGAATCCCTGGAAGTGTGTGTGATTCCAAGAGTCACATCCGCATCTGTATACAATAATGTGCTTATCTGGTGGTCATGTAAGGATGACTCCAGGTATGCTTCCGTGCGTATATCGTATGGTAGGACATTACAACAGCCTACCTCACAAGAAAATGGAAGCACTAATGTGGAATAGTACTCTGATGTGGAATATTCTGAGAATATTGTTCATATTTTGTTTCTTAAGTTGTATAAATCTTCAGCTACCTCCATCTGGTGTTTTCTTAAATTTTGTGAATGAATTCTCCACTTTCAGTTCACTAAACAAGAGCTCAAGCTGCCTGGTCTTTTGATCATCGATACGCCAGGTCATGAATCTTTCAGGTAAGTCACTTGTAGCATCAAAGGGCATGGGGCGTTTTTTTTGCATGTTATTTAATATGGGCGGTTTTTTTGTATGTATTTTTTTTTTGGTATATTTATTTATGTATTTATTTTGGTCTGACATTTCTTATTTTTCTGTTCTTGTCTTCTGTAGTGTGTTCATTGTTCACTTCTTTGTTTGTTCTTTTAATCTCCTGTAATGTGTTCATTTCTTTCTTTTTTTTTTCTTTAATGTTTTTTTATTTTCTTCTGTATTGTGTTCTTTTCTTCCTTTGTTCTTTTTTTCCCGTAAGTAGTTAATTATTCATTTCTTTCTTTGTTTTTTTTTTATTTTGTATAAGTGATTTATTGTTGTCATGATTCGCCTTTTCTATATTGTATTTATTTATTTCTTTGTTCTTCTTATTTTCTGCAATATATTCATTTCTTCCTTAATTTATTTTTATCTGCTCAGTTCTTGTTTTGCTCTTATTTTTCGTAATGTGTTCACATTTTTCTTTGCCTTCTTATTTTCTGTATTATTTTCATTTCTTTCTTTGTTCTTCTCATTTTCTGTAATGTATTAATAATTTTTTTTTTTTGATACTGTGTTCATTTTGTGGCCGTGTATGATGGCTTGTCTACTATTTCCTACTTCTCTGTTTTGTGATCGTATAGGGTTCGTATCTCTACCCTAAACAGTAGGCAGCTTATTTGTGGTAAGGAAGACTTCTTTCTCTCCAGACGACAACAGTTTCATGAACTGACAGTTGATGAATGATTTCATCAACAGTTGATGAATGACTTCACACTAACAGCAGTAACAGTCAATGTTGAACTTTATTTACATGATCAAAAAGGTTGCAAAAATGATATGCCCAACCTTCCTCATGAGGCTGGCAGACTTTATGCAGCAAAATTTCAGTAGGTAATAATACATTTTCATTTTTACTCTCTCTCTCTCTCTCTCTCTCTCTCTCTCTCTCTCTCTCTCTCTCTCTCTCTCTCTCTCTCTCTCTCTCTCTCTCTCTCTCTCCATCGCTGCTTCTGTATTCATACTGTCTCTAGTGGTTATGGTGGTCATGGCTTGAGAACCACTGTTGTCAATATTTTATTTGCCATAATGTTCTTCGTATGTAATCATTGTTTCTTTTATTCTTCTTCTTCTTCTTCCGTCCTTAGCCACCGACCGTCAAAGCAGTCAGTGGCCATTACGCCTAGTGGCGTCTTAGGGCAACAGCAGATAGGTTTTCTTTGCCATTGTTTCCCATCACGCCTGGTGGCGTCTTTAGGGCAACGGCAAATCAACCCATTTGCTGTTGTTTCTGTAATCGAAGTGACTGGCAAACGGGTGATCAGCCCGTTGTGCGTTTCTTTTATTGTTCTGACTTATTTCTTCTGCTTTCTGCCTTGGCGTACCTTAGCGAAACTGGCCTGACAGCCAGGGATGTAGCTTTACGAAGTATATCTCTTGCTCACTAGTCTGTCAACTTGTCTACAGCACTTCTCTATTTACTATGAGACTAAAAATGTTCAACGTACCTGGGTTTTCGAAATACACACATTTTCTCTGGCTGGGAACACTGTCATCTTGTCCTCAGAATAAATAACAAAACTGTCATACATATTTGTGGCGTACAAGCAATTGAGCGCCTGAGTGATAAGTATAACTTTTCTTCCACCGCAGAGTCAACCAAAGCAAGTATTGGCTTTATCACTTGATGAAAACTCCCAATTCGCAGCCACTGTTAAATACTACTTCTATCACACTCAAGCAAAACTTGCTTGCTAACGCTAATCGCGTCTAGGATCTGACTGAATTAATCTACAACTTCGATTTACAACAACTACTTCCGAACATTCTAGAACAAACTGTCTCACAAACAGCTAACCCAATATAAATTTCCCGTGCAAAGTCTCTTCGCTCGCATAGCTGAGCTGTCCAAAACAAAACAGAAAAACTTAACTTTAGAATTTTCATCGAAGGTCAGCTAAACCAGTGTTTCTCAACGGGGGCGGTACCGCCCCCTAGGGGGCGTTTTCAAGATGTCTGGGGACGTTCTGATGTGTCGCAACGATTGGGGGTCGCTACTTCCATTCAGGAGGGCGTTGTGTACATTTTTACAAGAAACAGTATGAAACAATTACAAAGATATTCCACTTAGCATAGCTTGTAACACGATAGTTTTCTTTTGCCCTGTGTCCCATGGAGTGTTTCAAAGATTCCGAACACAACATTTTTAGTACCTGGGATGTTACCATTGTCAGGAGACAGTAGGCGGAGATTTACTTCCCTTTAACACTCAAAATATTCGTTAGCCTCTCGACACACCCAAGCTAACCTTCTCTCTCCACTCTCGACACATATTTTCTTCTGGAAACACATTCCCGTCAAACATTGATTAGCCCGTGAACACATCACAGCCTCTTCCTTACTCTGTCCACTTCCACAGCACGACTCCCTCCCAAAACATTCCCTGCACCATCACGTGTCCCACGTGTGCCTGCTAAAAAACGAACTTGTGGTGTATATAATTCCGTACTTAAACACATATTTAATATAACTATGCTTTTATAAATGTGCTTTCTCTTTTTCTTTATATTATAAGAAAAGATAACTCATTAACTGCATTGCTTTTTTAAAAGTATGGTGGAATATATGGTTATGTGTGTGTGTGTGTGTTTGTGTATACACGATAAAGAGCAGGGGGTGTTAAAAGGGTGTGGGACTTTTTAAAATATTAGTTGTCAAAAGGGGGCGTTGCTACTATCAGGGTTGAGAAACACTGAGCTAAACTAAACACTGCAAATAAAGGGACGTCAACACTACTTTAGACCCTTTCTTCTCGTTCTCTCGATTTCCTCCCTTAGACTATAAATAAATTCCATTAGTATCTATCATAAAACTTTACTCTCAAAAATATATTTCTACTCGGATTTTCCTCTTCATCACTCCGACTGTTACAATTTCTTTCATTGTTCTTATTCTTCATTGTATAATATTCTTCCTTCCTATAGTCAGAAATGACTGTAAGGGATAGATAGAATATTCTTTCTTTGTTTCCTTATTCTACTGTATAAGTTGTGTACAGTTCAGCAGTTGTAATTCTTTATTGTATTTCCCTCTTTACTCCTTACAAATCTTTGAGCCACAAATGTAGGTGATCCCCTTGCAGGAAGCTTCCATCTAAGCATTCATATGCTCGTGCAGCAACGGTTTCTGTAGTAATATATATTACATGATACGTTTGCCAGCCCCATACGCAACCTGATCTTAGTTGCCTCTTATGACATGCAAAAGGGAGCAGTGGCCGTATTCTTTCTGTGACTCCTCAGAGACCCATGTGAATTACAGCGGACATACTGCGTGTGAAGGAAGATATATGTCTTCACTGTTGATTCAGTTTTCTGCACGTTTCATACTTTGTTTAAAAATTCATTAAAACATTGTTAAGACCAAGATATCTGAAAAGGCGAAAAAATAGGAGATCCTGTGTGTGAGTTGCGCACATTAAAAATCCCTCAGCAGTTGGAAATTGTAAAGAGTAGGCCACATGGCCACTGCCATGGGGAAATGAAAAAAATAGGAAACCTACCCACCACAAAAATATTTATAGAATGTGTGATTCCTATACACACACATTGAGATTCTTGCTGGTGCTACAGAGTTTGTACACTGTGCTGAGATCCTCCTTGTGTGATGTAAGGGAGGAGATTTTGCCTCGTTTTGCAACGTGCTCCCGTTCAACCTAGTCAGTTATATTAGGTGTATGTCAAAATTTAAAAGACCTTTAGGCAGTATCATTTCTAGAGTCTTTTATATTTGGACGTGTGTCTTAATGTAGCTGATGGACCTTGTGTCTAGGTTGAATGAAGCACGCCTCACCAAATTTCTTTTTTTTTTAAAGTTCTAAACCGAGATATACAAAACATTGGTGTAACTGTGATTCTTTGAGTATTTTCAGATTTTTATTTTTTGTTTTTAAATTTTTTGACAGTAATCTGAGAGTCCGTGGTACCTCTCTCTGTGATATTGCTATTCTGGTCGTTGACATCATGCATGGGCTGGAACCACAGACAATTGAGTCTATCAACTTACTCAAGGAGAGGAAGACCCCTTTTCTTGCAGCTTTGAACAAGGTAATGTATTTTGTGGCAAAAAAATACATTTCATTAAAGATAGAATATGTGAATGCAGTGAACGAACAAACAAACTTTATTTTCAAAGGGTTAAGAATTGGGCGAGCAGGCTTTCTAACATTCTGCCCTTCCTATCTCTCTCTCTCATCTTGCTTACTGGATCCTTTCATACCCACACATGATGTTGTTGCCAGGCCCGTCTAACATTCTGCCCTTCCTCTCTCTCTCTCATCTTGCTTACTGGATCCTTTCATCCCCACACATGATGTTGTTGCCAGGCTCGTCTAACATTCTGCCCTTCCTCTCTCTCTCTCATCTTACTTACTGGATCCTTTCATCCCCACACATGATGTTGTTGCCAGGCTCGTCTAACACTCTGCCCTTCCTCTCTCTCTCTCTCATCTTGCTTACTGGATCCTTTCATCCCCACACATGATGTTGTTGCCAGGCCCATCTAACATTCTGCCCTTCCTCTCTCTCTCTCATCTTGCTTACTGGATCCTTTCATCCCCACACATGATGTTGTTGCCAGGCCCATCTAACATTCTGCCCTTCCTCTCTCTCATCTTGCTTACTGGATCCTTTCATCCCCACACATGATGTTGTTGCCAGGCCCGTCTAACATTCTGCCCTTCCTCTCTCTCTCTCTCTCATCTTGATTACTGGATCCTTTCATCCCCACACATGATGTGGTTGCCTTGCCCCATGCTCAACCTCAGCAGGGGCCTCACACAACATGTCTGAGGGAGTAGTAGACATATTCATTCTATGTCTTCCCACAAAGGCCCACTACCTACACAGGGCCCCCATACACCAACAATATTTCATATGCAGTGTAAAAAATATTTCAAGTATATTTTTTACCTAATTTTTGTTATCAGCAACAAACATGGTCCATGACCCAAGATCAGGAAAGGAAAGTCACATCCTGTGAGACAAGATGCTTAAGAAAAGCCATTAATGTTACTAAGAGAGACAGAATGAGAAATGATGACATCAGGTAAATTGTAGGAACTACATTCTGCATCAAGTATATAGAGCGAGAGAAAATTAAGTGGTTTGGCCATCTCATGAGAATGGAACCTGATAAAATAACCACTACACGCCTACAACAGTAGAAGTTCTGGTTTCAGGACATGGGAAAACCAAGAGGAGGTTGGATGGACAACATCACAGACATCCTACAACAACATGAGCTCACAGCAGCCACGGCGACACACTTGGTTCAAGAACACAAACTGCAGCTCCACACTACACTTCATGGCAATAGTGAAAGGAAAACGTAAAGCAGCAAAGTGCTCAAAATATTTCAAGTTCTGGACACACATGTAGCTCATACAGAAGCCATTGTCCCTGAAAGAAAAGAAAAGAAAGATTGTGAGAATGTCAGTCATGATTTAATCCTTGAGGAAGAAATAAGTGTGGGGATTTTTACCTCCAAGTGTCAAGGAGAAAATGGACGAAGTTGAAATGTAGGATTCAGAAAAAGCTTTAATGAACGGTATTTCACTTACTGACAACTGGATCTCTGTGTTCACATGATGTTCACTCATTGAAGTGTTTACATACCTTTTCACTCATTGGAGTGTTAAATAACATTTCACTCATTGGAGTGTTTATATACCATTTTACTCATTGGAGTGTTAAAATATCATTTTACTCATTGGAGCGTTACATAACATTTTACTCATTGGAGCGTTACATAACATTTTACTCATTGGAGTGTTAAATATCCTTTTACTCATTGGAGTGTTAAATAACATTTTACTCATTGGAGTGTTAATAACATTTCACTCATTGGAGTGTTAACTCTTTCCGTCCACAGTGGCGCACCACGCGCCAGATAGGACTTCCGTTTGGACCAATGACGCGTGGCACGCCAGTACGATATATGTCGAGTTTGAACGAAAAGTTATAAATACCTAGCAAC
Source organism: Oreohelix idahoensis (assembly GCA_024509875.1). Lineage (NCBI taxonomy): Eukaryota > Metazoa > Mollusca > Gastropoda > Stylommatophora > Oreohelicidae > Oreohelix > Oreohelix idahoensis. The sequence goes on from JAMPIV010020265.1 coordinate 117,541, forward strand.
TAGCTGGTTTTTAAATCATTTCATTACATCTAGGACATGTTTATGGACGTTTGTGAGCGAAAAACAAATTTGTGAAGCTAAAATTGTGTGTTTTATATCCATTTCTATTCCTTTGTTTACATACAAAATGGATCGAGAATCTTCAGACCAATGACATATGTCGAGTTTGAACAAAAAGTTATAAATACCTAGCAACTAGCTGGTTTTTAAATCATTTCATTACATCTAGGACATGTTTATGGACGTTTGTGAGCGAAAAACAAATTTGTGAAGCTAAAATTGTGTGTTTTATATCCATTTCTATTTCTTTGTTTACATACAAAATGGATCGAGAATCTTCTTCTAAACACCTGCTTTCGGCTGAGCAAGCACGACGCTAATTTCTCAGTGGACAGAAGATAACTCGAGCGACACGGATTTTTAGAAGTTAGGTTTAGTAATTCCAATGAAGACATTGTAAAGACTTTGTGTCAGAATATTCATGAAAGTGATCATTCTGAGGGCGATGTCGATCAGCTGATTGAACATGCATCAGGTAGGGCTGGTATAAAAAGAGCAAAACTTTCAGTCACTAAAGGAGAAGGATAAAGAGGCAAAAACACCATTGTGACCAAAAGTAAAGCTATGAGAACTGCCACAAGTCTAGAGGCAGGTGCATCCTCACAAGATGTCCCAGAGTGGTTAGAAATTGCTGAGGGGATGACACAAAATGCATTTCGATTTTGTCCAAAGAGAACACCAGGTGTGACTGAGGGGTTTGACCTGTCAACCCCATTGAAATGTTTCAGTGTTTTGTTTACAGATGAGGTTCAAGATTTCATGTTCCAGTGCAGTGCATCAATGATTATACCAGACTCAAATCTATTCAAAATAACCCTGCGAAACAATATTCATTGTATTCTCGGTGGACCAAAGTCACACGCCATGAACTTGATAAGTTTATTGCTGTCCTAATAAATATTGGGATTCAAAAAAGACCATGCATTCGCAACTACTGGTCTACATCTGCAGAATTTTATACTCCTTGGTTTCTTCAAATGTTTTCAAGAAGTAGATTTGAAGCATTATATCATACAATGCTTCATGCCTCTGATGAAAATTCACAAGGAAAAGAAAAGATTTTATGAACATGTTGTTGCAAAAATTTTAGAGTGCCTTTTACCCATTCCAAAATCTCAGTTTGAATGAAGTGGTAATAGGGTATAAAGGCAGATGGCAATATAAGCAGTATAATCCAAGGTTTTCCTTGTATCTTCTCAGGCCAAAGTGGAAGCACATTGTCAAACCAAAAATGATAGAATATAGTTGGTGTAAATAATATTAGTCATAGTTGTTTGGTATTTACAGAAATTTGTGGTGTAGGAAAAAAAATCATATAAATTATATATTTGAAGTGATTGTGGTAAAATGTGTTGTGTTTCAAAATGGATGTGCACTGATATTCTGAGATTTTTCTGCTATGGATTAAACTGGAGCTGACATATGTGAGTACAGTTTATTTATCTTTTTTCCAGTTATTTTTGATTAGGTCTACACTTCACATAACATGACAGACTCTTTCCCTACATCAAATAATTATCTACAGCATTTCACAAGATTCTTCAGTCAATTTCCCACATGTTGATGTATAACATCAACACCTAGTTAAATAAAATGTGTATCTACTGCCTGCTTTTAAAATATAACCTGAAGAGAAAAATTGCACACATTTTGAGCGGTTGTTTTTACAAACATATGTGGCTTTGAGAAAAAAAAATCATAACAATTACATCTATGAAGTGATAGTGATAAAAGTTTCTAGATATGTTTCAAACTAAATGTGCACTGACATTCTGAACATTTTATTGCCATACATTAATTGGGAGCTGAAATATTTAAGTTTAAGTATGCAATTTTATTTTATTTTTTAAACATTTTTAAAATCAAGTCTACACTTCACAAGACATAACACACCTATTCATATCAATTAATTATATGAATCAATTCATAAGATTCTCCAGTCAATTTCACACATTTAAATGTATAACATAAACACCTAGTTAAATAATATGTGTATCTACTGCCTGTTTTTTTAATATATAACCTGAAGAGAAAAAGTGCACACAGTTTGAGCGGTTTTTTTTACAAACATATGTGGTTTTGAGAAAAAAAAAATCATAAAAATTACATCTATGAAGTGATAGTGATAAAAGTTTCTAGATATGTTTCAAACTAAATGTGCACTGATATTCTTAATATTTTATTGCCATACATTTATTGGGAGCTGAAATATTTAAATTTAAGTATACAATTTTATTTTATTTTTTAAACATTTTTTTAAAAATCAAGTCTACACTTCACAAGACATAACACCCATCTATTCATATAATTAATTGATATGAATCAATTCATAAGATTCTCCAGTCAATTTCACACATTTAAATGTATAACATTAACACCTAGTTAAATAAAATGTGTGTCTACTGCAGTTTTTTAAATATAACCTGAAGAGAAAAATTGCACACATTTTGAGCGGTTGTGTTTACAAACATATGTGGTTTTGAGAAAAAAATCATAAAAATTACATCTATGAAGTGATAGTGATAAAAGTTTCCAGATATGTTTCAAACTAAATGTGCACTGATATTCTTAATATTTTATTGCCATACATTAATTGGGAGCTGAAATATTTAAATTTAAGTATACAATTAAAAAAAAAAAATTTTAACACTTTTTTAATCAAGTCTACACTTCACAAGACATAACACACACCTATTCATATTAATTAATTATATGAAGCAATTCATAAGATTCTCCAGTCAATTTCACACATTTAAATGTATAACACAACTACCTACTGAACTTATGTATTTGTCCACTGTCTGTTTTTAAAACCTCACCTGTCTGAAAAAATTGCATCCATTTTCGGGCCTGGGTAAAACCCAAAAACAGCCTGGGGGGGAATGAGTTAATATAGCATTTTTACTTATTAGAGTGTTAATATAGCATTTTACTCATTCAGGTATTAACTTAGTATTTTTACTCATTGGAGTGTTAATATAGCATTTTTACTTATTGGAGTGTTAACTCTTTGATTCCATAATTATTTTCCACCCTGTGCCATAATTATTTTTTGAAGAATTCTAAACGGTGAAGTGTACTGACTTTTAGTGTAAATTTTATGTTAATCTTTTTCTGTGAACATATACTTATTATATACCAAAATGTAGGTGAATGGATAGAGAATTGTAATATATAACGTCTTTGGTAGTATTAACACAACTGTGTTCGTTATACTTAAAACATTTTACATGTAAAATTGAAAAACACTAAAAAGTTAACTGTAGAATATGATCTTACCAAAGACAAATTACTGTTGTAGACAATAAAACTTTCTTTTTAGTCTTCAAACGTCAAGTTAATCCATATACAAAGTAAAAAAAAACATGCTTATGGCCACAATTAGTACATTTAATGTTATTCAAACCAGTTTTTCTGTGGTCCCTTGTAAGAAAATAATAAATTATGCAATCGTGCATTACGTAATTTTCTAACAAATAAAGAAGAATAACGTCATATAAAAACTTTTTTACTCTTGTTTAATGTTTTAATAGTATCCCTAGCTTCATCTTCTACCTAGGACTAGTGATTAGATGTTACGGTAGGTCTAGTTTTGTTGCTTTTTGATCGATGAGAATATGACTACGCCCACTCATCAACTAAATCTAGTGTGTCTAGCTTTTCTGCACAGATTACGTATTTTGACAACAAACTGTGACTACCAAACAATCATCATCAATGTCAGCAATGTTTCAAAGTATTTTGACACAATTATTTGCTTAGGAGACTTAGAAAATGTAAATATAAAGAGTGACTTATTTCTCTAGCAATAACAACGAACAACGCAAACACGTGAATCGTCACAAAAATTGTGATAATAACATCAAAACACGCACATGTGCTGATTAAACTACAGTCAAATTATTTTTTTAAATAGTAGCGGAAGTCATTCTACGAGTTTTTAAATATGAACTGCATTAAACGGACGGTTTTTAGGGTTTATTCTTGGTAAACTAAAAACCATGCTCTGAGCGTTGCTCTGGCACGGCGCGTTGAATTTTGCAACGCTCAGAGCGTTGGTCTGGAGTCAAAGAGTTAATATAGCATTTCAGCCCTTGGAGTGTTCACAAAGCGTTTTGTATATATGGAAGTGTGCACATACTGGTTCACTCATTGAAGTGTGCACATACTGGTTCACTCATTGAAGTGTGCACATACTGTTTCACTCATTGAAGTGTGCACATACTGGTTCACTCATTGAAGTGTTCACATACTGTTTCACTCATTGAAGTGTTCACATAGCATTTCTTTCATTGACAATTACAACTCAAGAGAGCTACATAGGTCACTCTTCAGAAACAAGGGAGGGGGAATGGCAACAGTACAACATCTAGAACCATTATTTTATAATGGTTTGTAGTATTTGCTTTCTTTACTCTCTTCACCACAGATTGACAGACTGTATCAGTGGAAACCGCAGCCGATGGCAGATGTTCAGAACACAGTCAAGAAGCAGTCTCAGCACACAAAGTCAGAGTTTGATGAAAGAGCTCAGCAGGTCATTTTACAGTTAGCTCAGGAGGTAAGAGCTAATCTGGCATGATCAGATCCTGTAAGGATAATCTGTAACGTCAGTGCTTATTCAGACAAGACTCAAAATGATTCTGTCCTTTTTCTTTTTTATTTTATTTTTTTGTTTTAACAAACACTGGCTTACCTTCCTTTTCATGCAGTCTGATGTTGCACCGTGCATTTGTAGAAATTCAAACTGTTTAGTCAAGAGTCCACTGAAATTGCTATCTGTTGGCTGATGTCGATGTTTACATGCACATCTATAGCCAGTAAGAAGAGAAATGGTAGCAAGAGGCATCCCTGTCACACTCCTATTCTAATTCCAAACAGTTCTGTAAGTTGTCATTCATGAAGACTTCAGCATGTCATGTCTTCATATGCTTTCTTTATTAAGTTAATGATCTTCAGCTTCCAGAGATTTTCAGATTCTCTCTTGATAGTCCACAAATCCAATGTGAAGAGATGAATTAAGCTCCGGGCTTTGCTCAGCTATTATTCACAGTGTGGCTATCTGGTCTGTACAGGATCTGTTTTGTAAAAAACCCTTCTTTTTCATTTTTCACTCCACTGTCCTTGGACATCTGTCATGGATGACCCTGTTTAATATTTTCCCCTAGCACTGATAGTAACATTATTGCTCTGTAATGTGTACCTTTTTGTTTCTAAAATGTTTTGATGCTGCCTATCATGATATACATGACATGTGTATGGGTGAAGAATGGAGTAACCTGTTAAGAGTGCATACCATTATTGTTAAAGTACGCAAGTTTGAAGTGCCACATATAAGTTTAATGTTGTGAGCACGTATGGTGACTAGGAGCCGTGGTAGCACAGTGGTTAGTGCACTGGGTTCCTAGCTCAGTGGTCCATGGTTCAATCCCCAGTTGAGGTGGGACTCTTTAGACCGCAAACGGCTCCGGGGTTGACCCAGCCTCATGAATTGGGTACCAGAGCAACTCTGGGAAGGTTAATGCGGCCGGCATGATGCTGACCACATCACCCCTAGTGTGCCGATGGTCAAGAAAATATGGGCCTAACACCATATTCCCAATATGCCTCAATGGGCGTGTAACGGGATCCTTTACCTTTTACATATGGTGACTAAAGAGTACTCAGGGGCGTACAGCGTTAATCAAGGTTTACGTGCACGTGAAAAATGTGCGGAGTGAACTCCGTTAGCGTACTTGATAGAGAGTATTCTGATATTTGAAAGGGGATTCAGTGGCCATTCGTCGTCGGAGATGGTTGATGTCTTGTAAATCTGTGAAAATAGTCTTTGACTTTTAATTATTATACTTTGGATTTGACGCGATGCTGTCCCATGTAATGAGTGTCTGCAAGTCCCAGGGTTTGCTGTAATTCCCAGGGTTTGATCACTGGCTTATTGTAATCCCCAGGGTCTGATCACCATCTTATTGTAATCCCCAGGGTCTGAGTGCTGCCTTATTATAATTCCCAATGTGTGAACACTGCTTTATTTTAATCCCTAGGGTGTGAACACTGCTTTATTCTAATCCCTAGGGTGTGAACACTGCTTTATTCTAATCCCTAGGGTGTGAACACTGCTTTATTATAATACCCAGGGTCTGATCACCATCTTATTGTAATCCCCAGGGTCTGAGTGCTGCCTTATTATAATTTCCAATGTGTGAACACTGCTTTATTCTAATCCCTAGGGTGTGAACACTGCTTTATTCTAATCCCTAGGGTGTGAACACTGCTTTATTCTAATCCCTAGGGTGTGAACACTGCTTTATTCTAATCCCTAGGGTGTGAACACTGCTTTATTCTAATACCTAGGGTGTGAACACTGCTTTATTATAATACCCAAGGTCTGAACACTGCTTTATTCTAATACCTAGGGTGTGAACACTGCTTTATTATAATACCCAGGGTCTGAACACTGCTTTATTCTAATCCCCAGGGAATGAACGCGGCCTTATTCTATGAGAACAAGAACCCCAAGGAGTATGTCTCCCTTGTTCCCACCTCAGCCCACACTGGAGATGGAATGGGTAACCTGGTGGCGCTCATCTGTGATCTTTGCCAGAATATGCTTGCCAAGAGATTGATGTACAGTACCAACCTGCAGGCTGTTGTCATGGAGGTAAGTGTTTTCTTGTCATTAGAATGAGGCATCTTTTCATTTTGTTTCCTCTGTATGAAACGTTAAATTGCTGCTCTTGATGAGTGTAACGAATACGCTCTGCTCGAGTTTATTGTTGGGCTGAGATTTCAGAAAACATGTCTATTCAGGTTTCCTTTCTTTATCAATCTTCGAGCTGGGTACTTATTTGTTGTATCTCCAAAAAAAAGACATTTTGAATAAAAGGACATTATGTGTTATGATTCTTTAAATTTATAGCAGATGTAACAAAATTGACAAGGGAGTATAATCATCATATATGAAACTTTGTATGGTAGATTTGTTATGCCCCTTTCCATATATATGCGAAAAATGGAGTTAGAACAAACTAGCACTCACGATGCCATTTGGCTGTACCCAGCCTACCTACAAGACAGCAGGTGGTTTGAAATCAAAGATGTCCACCTGGATGAGTGTCCACTCAAGGCATACATGCTTGATCTGCTCAGAGCTTTATGGCGACATTTACAGTGCTACCTGAATAGTCTTTATCATCAGGGCCGGCCCTAGGAATTTTGCCGCCCCGCGCAATACCATACCTTGCTGCCCGAGCCCAACCTCAAATTAATGTTTGAAATGTTTAAAACTATTATGTTAAACAAGCTTCAACATTAATTTCATGACCATTAGCCTCATTTTAAATAGTACCATTAATAATAATGTATTGATAAATTGATGAAAATACTGTATGGTCATAAAATAAACCATTGACTTTATTAGAGACAGTTATATGAAATGAATGTAGCTACATTACTTACATATAGGGGATGCTCTTCTCATGTGGAACGATGAACTGTTGAGTCACAAACACTTAACTATAGTATGTACATGTTATAGTTTTTAGCACTGTTTTCACATTATTTGAATTTATATTGTTTGAAGTATGTACTGCGTAAATAAGTTTTAATAAGCTTCAGTTTTGAAAAACTACGCTCACCACTTTCTACCATTACAGGCAAAGTTAGTAATATTCTTAAGGCTATAGCGACATTAGGAGCAATGTTATTTTTAATAATATAATGAAGAACTTCAATTGGCGGTGTATTTTCTGGTACTAATTTGGATACTACTTTCAATTCATCACATAGTTCAATGGCATCAATGTCTCTATTTTCTTGATGTGTTAAACGCCTTCTAGGTTTTTACATTTGTTTAAGAGCTCATTTGTCGTCTCAGATTTCAATTTAGGGATGTTATATAAAAAGGAAAAATGTGAACTGTGATGTTCCAATTGCTCGAACCTTTCTTAAATAGAATTAGTTGCAACATCAATAATAAAAAAGAAAAATTCAATTTTGAATTTAGTTTTGGGATCCAAAATAGGTTCATCTCTTGCTTCATAGTTGTGTTGCTTTTTCTGCCGACGCACTCTAGTACATTCAAACGTTGGTATTGTGGCCGTGGATCGTATTAGAAGGTTCGGACCACTGCCCTTTCAGTAGATAGTATGTTGTAAGGTAAATGTGACAAACTTCCTTCTCTCAGACTGACTAAGATATTTTCTCATACTCTCTGTTGCTTCAAACGAATTTACCTTAGTAATAACAGTGAAGATGTCAAAGGTTGAACTTTATTAACAAGGTTAGCAGTCTTTCATAACAACAGCTTCTTCAGCAACAAAAGTATTCAATATTCAAAACTGCAATTTCTTGTCTTATTACAGTAGAACTCCATTTATCCGAACCCCATGGGACCGAGCATCGTTCGGATAATCAAAAGTTCGGATAATTGGATTACATAATGTATCAAGTACATGTACACATATTTCTAAAAATAATTAACCATCACAAGGAAAATACACTATAAAACATATTTACTTGTACTGTAATAATAATACCCACACTGTATTAGATCACTGTATCACCAAAATCTTTCATTACACTGCAGTGCATGTACTACTTGTACAGTATTATTTTTTTTTTTTTAAAAGAGAAATATTTTCAAAATAACATTACAAACGATTCAAAACCAGGCACAACTTACGTATACATGTACTTGCACAGATGTAGCCCACTATTTAAAATAATGAGGAATCCTCTTTTGCACCAAACTGGATAGTCTCCTTTTGGCTGCTAAGTCCCGCATTCTCTTCAACAGCAGAAGCTGTGTAGGACAGCTGTCATCTTCTTGCTCGTACCAAGCCATCGTTGTTTCTAGTGCTATAAAGGCTTCTTCAGGACTTGGTCGACGTTTTGGGTTATCTTCATAATTTACAAGTACTTCTGAGGAGTCTTCATCATCGGTCACTACATGTATTTGGTTTTCTTCTTGCACAAAAGACAACATTTCTTCGTCATTCAAAAACTGAAAACCAGAATCATTATCATCTTCTAGCCACAAGTGTGCATCATCTTTGTCACAGTCCGAAAATCCGGGCATTGCTTGAAACAGTTCCACAACTTCATTTATACAATCATCATTTGTGTCCACTGCAGTAGTTTCATTGCCTCCTTTTTTCCCAAGCAATCTATTCCAAGCCTTGTTGAGATTATCTTGTGACAGGGTGGTCCAAGCATCAGCTAACATATAGCAGCAGTCTTTGAGATTAAGCTTTTTGGAAAACGCCACCACACTTTCTTCATCTTCAGCCAACAATAAACGATGCAGGACTTCCTTCTTGTACATCTTTTTAAGCTTTGCTATAACACCCTGATCCATTGGTTAAATCAGTGCTGTTACATTGGGAGGCAGAAAAAATTACTTTAAAATTTGCATCAACTGCATTCAATGTATCCGTCTCTGGATGAGATGGTGCATTGTCCAGTAGAAGAATTACTTTTCCAGTTTTCTTTCTTGTTCTCTCGACCTCTTCACCAATCAAGAAATATTTCACTGTTCATCCAAGCACTCTTCTGTGCTTTGTAGCACAATGGGAGACATGTCACATTCTTTAAACAACGTCGTATTTTTGGCTTTGCCGATCATTAGCACCGGTAAACGATGACTTCCACTGCAATTCGCGGCTATCAAAATTGTTACTCTCTCTTTGCACTTTTTAAACCAAGGAGCAGCTGCTTCGCGCTGAGATGCAAGGGAATTTTGAGGCAATGATTTCCAGTATAAGCCAGTGTCATCGGCATTATACACATCATCGAGTGAATAACCTTCTTCTTCCAAAAAAAAAACTAAGAATGTTTCTTTAAAATTTTCAGCCGCAGTTGCATCGCTAGATAAAGATTCCCATTGAATCTTCAATTCTCGTATGCCATGACGAAATTTAAAGTTTCTTAACCATCCCTGGCTAGCCTTAAAGTCAGGAGGACCGTCAAGTTGTTTGTTGAACTGTAGTGCCTTTTCACACAATAGAAAGCCAGAGATAGGTTCCCCTTTGCTTCTTCTTTGCACAAACCATATATACAAAGCCTCTTCCAATTTCAAATCTTTCGCATTTCTTATGGTTTTACGTTTCTTCGACCCATTTTCACTATCCAATTTCGATGCAAAACTCATAATTTTATCCTTGTTACTTTTGATGTCAGAGACGGTAGCTTTCCCAACATTGAAAATCCTTGCAAGACACAGTTTCACCTTTTCCTAGTCTCTTGATAATTTCTGTTTTCGTTTCAACTGACAAAACATTGCGGTTCCTTTTATATGCTTTAGGCCTACTGGAAGATGCCATTTCGCACAGAGAAATACTTGTACACCAAAATTATTCTGCTGTAGTAGCAGACACAATTATTTTAAGTTGAACTGTCTGTTTAGCCAGTGTTCTGCCTATAACGCACACGTACACTGGATTGGTAAACCAGATATTAACTGACATTATGATCTAACTGACTTCCTGTACATAAACGACCGACCATTAGCCCATCCCATCCTCTACAAATTGTTTGCACACATTTGAAGCTTGCCGCATCAAAATATTCAGAAATATAGTCAAACGTGACTGGTGGCGCCTGATTTTTTTTTTTTCTGGAAAATGTGTTCGGATAATTGGGTGTTCGGATAATTGGGGTTCGGATAAATGGAGTTCTACTGTACTTGCTTTCTTCAGCTATCCCAATATCCTATAATTCTTCAGGTAGAAACTAACCCAACCCCGTTCTCATTTTTTCTTTGTTCCCCCTAAACTGTGTTCACGCATCTCAACTTTCCCGTGCATACTTTTTTTTCCAACTCACTCAAATCCGCAAGGGACATTAATCTTACATTATCCCCCTTTGAATGTTTTACCTGAACAGCGTACCCTCTTCTTTAAGGCTTACTACAAACTCGTCATATGCTAATTTTCTACACCATAATTGCTGACCCACTAAATCTACTTAGCCATAATCCAGCACTTTTATCCATCAACCGAAATATGTGGAGTTTCCTCCCTTACGACAAAGCCTTACTTCACTCATCTTATCTCCCTGCAACAATGACAAATAATCTGTAACTAACTTACTTACTTAGTCGTTCCCCTTCTACCGTGAGGTGTAGAGGTTTGGAAGAGAGAGCGCCAGACTATCCCATCGGCTGTCTTCCTCCTGGCCCGGCTCCACTCTAGTCCTCGATCCCCCAAAGATTGTCCAATGCCGTCCTCCCAGCGGACTCCGGGTCGTCCTCGGGGTCTGGATCCTTGGCTCTTTGTTTCCCATGCTTGTCGTGGTATCCGATCTTCTCCCATTCTGCAGACATGGCCAAACCATCTTAATTGGGACCGTTCTACTTGGGTCTGCAGGGGGTAGGATTTAAGGCCCTGACGTATCGTCTGGCTGCGCACCATGTCTCCTCCTGTCACCCCAACCACCCTCCCCAGATACCTCACCCCTGAGGTCCGGATCTGGCCCTTATGGGCTGCAGTCACCGCCCATGACTCGCATCCGTACGCCAAGACCGGGACACAGGTGGAGCGGCACACAGCCACCCCCGTTTTCCCACCAACCCCTCTCCCGCTGAGGAATCCTCGATCTATGGCCTGAAAAAGTCTCCCAGCCGCTGCCCCCCGAGTGGCCAACCCCTCCCCGATGCCCCCCCCCCCTCGGTCCATAACAGCTCCGAGGCACTTAAAGCGGCCGACCTGCCCCAGGACCCGCTCTCCCAGCCCAATCTGGTGTTTTCTTTCTTCTCGTGACATCACCATGGACTTTGCTTCAGAGCCGCCCATGACCATCCCTCTCCCCTCCAGCCCCTCCCTCCAGACCCGCAGGTTGGATTGGAGATGCGCCTCTGATTTAGCAATCAGGGCAACATCATCAGCAAATGCCATCTGTAACTAAACTTATTTATATTTCCCAAACCATTTTTCCACACTCTTTCGCTCCATCAAAACCAAACCACGTTCACAGTATCAAATCAGGATCAGCTTCAACTTTCTCAGCTAATGTTGTAGCATCAACAAGAAAATTTTGAAATGATTCATCATTTCTGAGATTCTTAAGGCTTTGGAGAACATTTCTCAAAGTTGTTATGGCACACCACCAAGTTCAGAGAATGAGAACAGCAAGAGATATAAAAAGCTCTCGGGTTCAAGTCCCTAATACGTTGTTGAACTCCTGAATGTTTTCCTTTCATATTTGATCCATTGTCATACCCCTGGCCACGCATGTTTGTGATTAGAATATCCATGTCTGACAATTTTCTTAGAATGCATTCGGTTAACACTGAGCCTGTAGTGGCTTCTACAGCAATGAAACCAAGAAAATGCTCATGAATGTTGTTATCATCTGGATTCGTATTAACAAATCTTACAATTAGTGTTAATTGTTCAATGTGACTTACATCGGGAGTACAGTCTGCAACTATGCTATAATATTTAGCTTTCTCCACCATAGAAATTATTTCTCTTTTTATGGTTCCAGAGAGAAGAGCAATCAATTCATTGTGAATGTTTATCCCAAGGTAATGTTGGGTCGATCCACGAGCTACTCTCATTAAATGTTCACACATAGCACTATCAAATCTGGCAATCAGTTCAACAAGCTTTAAAAAATTTCCATTGTTAGGGTCATATAATTTATCAGATGTTCCACGAAATGGCAAGCATTGTTGGCTCAAGAACTGGACAATAGCAATTAGGCATTCTATTATGCTCCTCCAGTGTCGAACTTCTGAATTTAATAACTTTTGTTGCATTGTATCAATTGTCTGTACTGATTTAAGCCTGGACGATAATTCAATCCACTTTGTATGGGACTCCAAGTGGTTTTTAGATTTTTCGTGTTCATTAAGATACACATACAAATGACCCCAATCATTATAGCCATCAGTAGTGAGTGACATTTTATTACAGGAAAACAACTTACAGCAGGAACAAAATACAGAATCTTTTTCTTTTGAATAAACTAACCATGATCGATTAATATGTTCTCCATTGCTTAGCTCCCTAGTGTAAAAATTTAGTGAAAATTTCCGACCATTAGAGCTGCGCGGAAAAACGAACTCATTTTTTGGTCTCCCTGGCAGGCCTTTTTTTTACGATTTCCAGTCTTTCGGTATCGCTTAAAGAAGGATTCCATCTTGCCGGATCAGTGTACCTCAAGTTCATCACTTAAATCTCTGGAATTGGAAACGGTCAAATCAGTCTCATTTTCGACATTGTTAGTAATATTTACGTTACTGGGGTCCGATTTAGAAGTACTTGCCATGAGCTCAGAATCATTTGTTTCGGTACATTTGCTTATTTTCTTATGTCCTACATCAGCTGTTTCAGTTTTTAGATATTTATGTAAAGCCCCGCTATGTTTTTTAATATCGCGTTCTTTTTCCAGTTTCCATTTCCGATATTTGTCACCTGACAGTTTTTTCTTTTATCGGACTTATCAATCTATTTGAATATTAAAACTGTTTTAATAAACCCTACAATAAAATGTATTATTTAGTAATGAATGGAGGCTGAAGCACTGTACTAATTTGCATAAAATGTTAAAAAACTTATTTATCACTGTAACACATAGCACACTAACACTGAGCAAAATCAACTTCCTTGAATGCACACTCGAAAACAACTGAAACATTCGAGCCGCCAACATAGAACAGTCGATAAAAAAATAAATTCCTGATTCCCACACCAAGTTAATTAATTCACATCTCTCGTTCAGCCATGCTGGAAGATTTATCGTGGCAGTCTTCAGTTGACCACTGAACACGGAAATATAATCCTCTGGTAACCACTGTTGTTTCGACCAAGCGAATAAATTGTACTGAGGTCCCTAAAGAAATACCTTTTAGTGCCTTTGTAGGAGAAGATAGCATTAGGATTGTATGGCAGAACTATTAGTGAAGACTTGAAAAACAGCTAAAAAACAGACCGCAGGTGCAAATATTTCGTAGAGAAAACAGACAAAATTTGAAGGAATGGAAAAGTAAGGAATTTTAAAATAATCTACACGAAACCTTCGAACACTCCGTGACACCATCCACAGAGGGTTTATTTCAGGAGCTGTTCAGGTTATTCAGTCAAAATCCCGGTCGATGACACTCTTACAAATGCCCGCGCCCGGGCTTGAACCCTGAACACCTGATCGCTAGCGCTGTGTGGTAACCATTACACCAGCGCGGCTCCCATGCGGAATATTTTGGCGGAATTGTAAAAATAAGTAAAAAGATTTTTTGCCGCTCCCCAAAGCTTGCCGCCCCGTGCAAATGCACGTGTTGCACCGTCGGTAGAGCCGGCCCTGTTTATCATCAGCATAATGTGTAATAACAGAAGAACTTAATATTAACATTAACTCTTTGACTCCAGAACAACACTCAAAGCTTTGATCAGATTTGACACCCGTGCCAAAACAACTCTCTGAGCATTGTTTTTAGTCTATCATGAATTAAAATTACGGCACAGGGTGGAAAATAATTGTGGAGTCAACATAAAGAGAGCATAGCCAAAATGCAAAGAATCACTCGGCAGTTAACTGTCTTCTTTTTTTTTTTTTTTTTTTCTTTTTTTTTTTTTTAACTTGTCAGTACTGGGCAATATTGTTGACTTAAGCCTGTTGTTTTGTTGCTTCCTTTGTTGCAACTTGTGCATGCATGTTATGTTTGTTTGGATTTATGGGATCTTGAAGTTTTCAGTATTGTTAATTGGGTGCGTTCCATCATAAGAAGTTAACCAGCATCCTTTAGGGTAGATAACTGATAGTAGTAGGTTGCGTGTTAGAAATACATTCTTAACTAGGCATTTATCTAGATTTTCAAAGCGTTTGCTTACCTCATGAGTAACCGAAACTAGTAGAATGGGCGACCCAGATAGGTTGCGTATGAGGGTATTGGAAGTTTTATCTGAAGCGGATTCAGTTTTTAGTACAGACAGAAAAACCAACAGGAGGTTGACACTTAAGAGTCAAGTGAGGCCCCCCCCCCCCTCCCTTTTCCCCCAGGAGCATAAAGAAGATAAAAGTGCTAAAACACTTCTCTGATGGGGTCAACTTCTGATGATCAGATTAACTCCTGTTGTAATGCTGTGTATACAAGACATTCCTATTACTGTCTGTCTTTAGGGGGTATAACTTAAATGTTTATATTTAAAATATGTATTAATTAGTATCCACCGACTTTCTTACAGTCGCCATCATCATCACCATTCACATCTCTATATAGCATAGGCCATCAGAAGATTCACCCCAGGTGTTCGTGTTCTGTGCCACCTGTTCACAGTTTTCCCATCGTTTTTTTTTAGTTTTATGTCTGTCCTCAATTCAGTTATCTATGTATTTTTCTATTTCCCTCTAATATCTGGGTCCAAACGACTGTTTTGGCACTTGTCTCGTTCTTATCATCAGTTCCACATTGGTAACCTTGTCATACCATTTTAAACCTATTGTGCTAAGCAAATACCCATTTATGAAAGTCTGTAGCTTTTTGGTTGCTGTTTTTTGTTGTTCTCCATGTTTTGGAGCCATACAATAGGACTGACTTGACATTTGAGTTGAAGATTATGATTTTTTATGTTGGACTTGATTTATTTTTATCTTCATATATTTCTCAATGCAATGAAAGATCCTCTAGTCTTTTGTATTTATGTTTTGATATCATTGACTGCCCCTCCATCTGTGTCTGTATTGCTGCCAAGGTATGTGTATGTTTCTTTATTTGTTTTGTACCTTGACTAAATACAGTTTTTGTGATCATTTATTTGTTCTTGTCTTTTGTGTTCTCAGTGGAGGTCCTCCATTCATTTATTCCTGTCTTTTGTGTTCTCAGTGACTGTCCATCATTCATTTGTTCCTGTCTTTTGTGTTATCTCAGTGGCGGTCTGTCACAGAACGTCTGAACATTCTCTTTTGTGTGATCTCTCACACCTTCAGCCCTATGGCAGTATCATTTCTTTTTCTTCATTTTCCTCATGCACTGACCAAGCAAACGGCACAGAAAGTTTACCAGTTAGCTAAAATCAAACATTTCCTAGATGAAGATGCACGTAAATTGTTCTATATATCTCACATACAAACAAACCTTGACTATTGCTCCACAATCTGGGATGGTTGTTCTATGTCCAACACAAAAAGACTCCATTCACTACAAAAGCGTGCAGTGCGTCTAGTTTCTGACAACTGCCAAGCACAGTGTGTAGATCTATATAAAGATCTCAAAATACTGCCTCTAAGAAAGCGCTTTCTGTTCAACAAAGCTAAATTTGTTCACAAAATCCTGTCACAGAATGCTCCAACATATCTGTGGCCAATGTTCAAATACAGTGAAAGACGCAGTCAACGCCTTAACAAAATACAAGTGCCCAAGCCTAGGCTTGACTTATTCAAGAAAAGCTTAGCTTACTCTGCTGCTCATCTCTGGAACTATCTTCCACATTATCTGAAAGATAACAACCTCAGTCCCTATTCATACAATCGTAAACTTTTCGATTACTTTATGAGTTCTGATTATCTGCCCCCCTAATGTGATTATTTTTCCGAACAAATGATATAATATCGAATGTAGGTTTAATGATGATGATAGTGTTTTTCAACATATTTTGTTTCATGGTGATACTTAGTTTGTATTTTTCAACATACTTTATTTCGTGTTTATAATTAGATACTGTGAATGTGAGTATGCTAGTATTTTACCTTTATAACGTTGAATTCCTTGAATTGATGGGTAAAATGTATGTGAGAATAAATGAAATCAGTATAAAAGACGAGAGAAAGGAAGGGCAGAATGTCAGACGGGCCTGCGTGCCCAATTCTCAACCCTTTGAAAATAAAGTTCGTTCGTTCGTTCACCAATCACTTTTATTTGGCATATTTATTGCCCTTACATTCTTTTACTGTGACCACTATTTACGTTCCGCCATGTGAACTGTGGTATTATCGTAACAATACCCAGTCATTGTCAGCGGTAACGCGTTTATCTGTGTGAGTCGCTGGCCACCTTTGATAGGAGACGATCCTCGTTTAACACAATATGGTCTCATATTTAAAAAATTTAATATTTTAAAACATTCGGGGCAGATTATGAATTAAAACACCCCAGCCCACATAGTGCAAAAGAGCTTATGATTGGATTCAAGTGAGAGCCGGAATACACAATGAATCTCATTGGGAAGTTTGCCAGGAAGCACAATCTGGGATTTGAACAGATAATGAGAGATATAATCTAGCGAACTCAGAGACACAGAACAGACAGCTTCGCAGCTTCAAACGAGCAACTCCCAAAAGCCAGAAAGAGAAGGATTGGACCTAGAATTCCATACTTATAAGTGACAGATCGAAGTATTTGGGAAACTTAAAACCTTAAAAAGTAAGCTCACCTTTATAAATACAAACTCTGAAAAACTTAAGGGACCAGGACTTTAAATATTAGGACTGGATACCTAAATAATTGGATCACCCGTCATAAGAGAAACTTTTACAGGCCAAGTGTTTCGCAGATTCACCCATCATAAGAAGAATTCATAATTTCCCAGACCAAGTGTTTCGCAGATTCACCCGTCTTAAAAGGGATTCAAAATTTCCAGACCAAGTGATTCGAGAGCATATAACCTAAATTGCTCGTGTCCATTCTAACCTGTGCGAGGAAATTGTGTATTCCCAAAACTTTGGGTTCATGGAACGAAGCTAGTTGTGAGTGAAAAGCAGGGAATCAACACCAACCTCCTAAATCGGACAAGTTGTGTGAAGAAGTGCCCTCATCACCAAGAAGTGACGAAAACCACAGTTGCAGGACTCACCTAAAAGTTAAGTGCTTATAAAAAGGCACAGCAGCCGGACATAATTTTCTGAACTATATCCTCACCCTAAATCTCCGTGAAGAGAAAATTTGATTCCAATATAAAATTCACCAGCATTTCATTTATTTTAACACTTTGAGTACCAAGGCTTCTCAGTAGCAATTACCTTCAAGTACCAAGGGTTTTTAGGACAAATTTCCCATTTGGGGTGATGAAATTAAAAAAAATCACTGAGACCGAATGAGTCAACAGATTGACATGAAACTTTCAGGATGATATGGGAAGTGGATACGGTGTCGCATGGTGACCTAGTTTTGTGTTCAGGCCATGTGATCATGGCAACCATTTTGAATATTAATGAGGCAATAGACAAATATTGGCATGCACTATTGAAAAATGTTTAAAAAATTATTATAATCAACTCAAAAGTCATAAGACTTTTCAAGATATAATATTATTGTACATTCTTTCTAAAAAAAGCAAATAATATATGCTCTTAAAATGATATTGGGGTTAAAAAGCTATTTGAAATGGACACAAAATTCCAGGGTCTGTAATGGCGAAATAGAAATATGCATGCGGTTTCTTCATGATTTCATGCAAAAAGAATTTTTTTAAATACATACTTATCAATTTGCTTTAGCTGGGTGTGAAAGTCTAATATAAAATATGGTCACAGATGGCTTTAGCTGGGTGTGATAGTCTAACATAAAATATGGTCACAGATGGCTTTAGCTAGGTGTGATAGTCTAACATAAAATATGGTCACAGATGCAGTTATTGTTGCTTTTTTTCTCTGGCCTTGGGGGCCTATTTCCTTCCTGGCAGCAGCATTGTCCTCACTCCTATAAAAAATTGAATAGCAGGGCACAACACAGAGTGGTTTTTCACATCCAATACAAAAGAATCTTTTCTGGACTCTCAGTCCAGCAGAATTACAAACAATGTATCTTGGTCGCTGTCAATTGTCTTCATACTGCTGTCAGTAACATTGTTTGCGTGGACTGTGTTGAACAAATTCTATAATGCTACGTACAAGCAACCATGTTTCCCGACCTAGCAAAAACACATGAACGGCCATGCTTCATGTTATGTTTTTTTTCTTTTTAAAATTACAGGAAATCCCCTTCTACTGTCAGTAACAGTCTAACCCTAATCATAACGCTCACATAGGGGTCATCAAAGCCATACAAGTACCACTGAAACTAATCAGCTGCTTGTCATCAGGTACAGAACAGAGACATTAATGAAGTGGTAAAAGACTTCAACAGATGCATACTACAAGCTGCAAAAAAAACCATTCCCAAAGGATGCCGGCGTAACTACATACCATACTGGTCCAGCACACTCCAAGAATGTCAGGAAGCTATGGACTTGGCTAGAAATGATGCAGAGTCTCAGCCTTCACTTGAAACTCATAACAAATGGAAAAAGGCTGTAGCAGAGTTTCAGAGAACAAAGCTAGAAGAAAAACGGAAAAGCTGGAGAACTAAAACGGCATCGCTGAACCTTGAGAAAGACGGCAGGAAACTTTGGAGATTAGTCAAGTCTCTAAATGAAGAGCGTTCGTCACCTAGGCAGACTATCACATTGGATGAAGGTGGCAAACTTTTCAGAGGAAAACAAGCTGCAGACCTGTTTGCTAGAAGATACAGTTCAGAAAGCAACTTACCCATTAACATAGACCATCAGAGAGAGATAAGAAAAGAAATACTGGCAACCATGGGACAGACAGATACTCCTGCCCCAATGAGGGAACCCATCACACTAGGAGAACTACAGAACGCTATTTCCAAGCTTAAGTTTCAAAAGTCACCCGGCCCAGACAAAATCAGCAACGAAATGCTAGTAAATCTGAGCCCAGCAGCAAAGACAAAACTGCTTGAGATATTCAACCACAGCTGGTTGAAAGGAACGGTACCCCAAGTATGGAGAGAAGCCATCACAATACCCATACTAAAGAAAGGGAAATGTAAGACCGAGGCTGCAAGTTACCAGCCAATCAGTCTCACAAGCTGTGTTGGGAAGACTATGGAGCGAATAGTCAACCACAGATTGAAATGGTATTTAGAGTCTGAGCAGATCCTGGTGCCGGAACAAGCTGGATTCAGAGAATGCTACAGTATAGAAGACCAAGTTACTTACTTGTCTCAAGCAATAGAAGATGCCTTCCAGGAGAAGAAAAAGGTCCTAACGATCTGGGTCGACTTCAAGCAGGCCTTTGACAAGGTGTGGAAAGATGGCCTTATTGCAAAACTTAGGAGAAGTGGAATCCAAGGCAACATGATGAAATGGATCCAGTCATACTTGCATAACAGGAGAACTAGAGTCACTCTTGACGATCTGCAGAGCAGAAAAGTGTTGCTCCATCAGGGGGTACCTCAAGGAGGAGTAATTTCCCCAACACTCTTCCTTGTTTACATCAATGACCTGGTGAAAGATCTCCCTGCAGGAGTGAAAGCTGCCTTATATGCAGATGACCTAGTACTCTGGTGCGCTGATGAAAACGTCACCACAGCAAATTATAGAATGCAGCGGGCAGCAGACATGCTAGTGTCATGGGCAGAGAAATGGCTTATCACAATAAACACAGACAAAACCTCCACAACACTGTTCTCCCTCGCCCCCAAGGACGAAGCAGCTAACATACACCTAGGGACAACCGTGATCAAGGAAGAAAGCTACCCCACCTATCTTGGGGTGACATTTGACCAAAGGCTTACATGGAATAAGCATATTGAAAATGCAGAAGGAAAGGCCCAAAGACGACTAGGCATACTCAGAAAATTAGCAGGTACCAACTGGGGAGCAAATGAACGAAATCTAAAGAAGATTTATAATGGAGTAATAAGACCACACTTAGAGTTTAGCTCAGCAGCATGGTCATCAGCTGCTAACTCACATCTGCAGTCTTTGGACAAGGTGCAAAATCAAGCTCTCAGGCTCATTACAGGAGCCATGAAAACTACACCAATATCAGAGATGCAGAAGGTTGCTGGATTACAGACATTGTCCCATAGAAGAGACACAAAAACCGTGATCCAGATGGAAAAGTACAACAGTATGCCAACGCACCCAATGAAGGCAAGACTAGATGATCTGGCATTGGGACGTCTAAAGCGTAGCAGCTTTGTGCATCGGGGAAAAATACTTAAAAGACAGCATCAAGAAGACCTATCCATGAAGACAACACCACTGAAGCCCACCCTGTACCATGGGAGCAGGCCAGCAATGCCCTCCAAATTAATACATCAGTCAGTGGTCTCACAAGTGGATGTGAGTATAATGATCTGCAAAAACGAACTGGTACATTGAGTATGATCCAAGAAAGCTATCCCGATCAATCATGGATACATGCCTATACAGATGGATCAGCAACTAATGCTGTTAGGAATGGAGATGCCGGTATCTTTATCTCATATCCTGACAACCACTATGAGACTAGGCACATTCCCACTGGTAAATTCTGTTCCAACTATACAGCTGAGGTTCAAGCTCTAGACCAGTGTTTCTCAATCCTGATAGTAGCAACGCCCCCTTTTAACAACTAATATTTTAAAAAGCCCCCCACCCTTTTAACACCCCCTTGCTCTTTATCGTGTATACACAAACACACACACACACACACACATAACCATATATTCCACCATACTTTTAAAAAAGCAATGCAGTTAATGAGTTATCTTTTCTTATAATATAAAGAGAAAGCACATTAATAAAAGCATAGTTATATTAAATATGAGTTTAAGTACGGAATTATATACACCACAAGTTCATTATCGTTGAATTACAAATTGGCGGAGCAAATGATATAAAATTAGTTTTTACAATTCCATAACTATCATAATCATATCATTTTAATAGCGCCTAAATAACTGCATATATATCTTCAAATCTGAATATTTAACCCTCTCCTTATGTAACTCATGTTATGTTAAATTATAGAATAAAAGATACATCAGAGTATCTAGTGGTGTAGATATTTTCCTATAACTGACCTCGAAACCCTCGAATCGGTCGGTTGGATAGGAGGGTTGATCAGAGAGTTAACAAGTCACTATCGTAAAACAAGCGATTGTTACCGAAACAACAATAATAAGAGAAGGAAGAACGTTGGGCCTAAATAATGTGCAAGGGCTAAGAGGAGTGGCGTCACAACGAACAACCTGGAGAGCACTGGTTTCTGCCTTATGCGCCGTGTTTGGTGCTTAAAGAATTTATTATTATTATTATTATTATGTAACTACTTTAAACATGAAAAAATTGGAAAATTTATTTGTTGATAATGATATAATTATGTAAAAATTCACTTACTAATGAAACTTAATGAGATCCTTGCGCTTGGTGTGACTCAGCCAGTTTTGTAATATTTGGTTCTAAGTTTGTTAAAAGAAGTCTCAAATCTCCTCTGTTACAAATCTGCAGTTGGTTTCGTTGCTTTTGTAGTAGCAACACTACTGCACGGAACCCCTTCTCCGCCAAAAACGACGTTGGGAATGCTGTAATTAGCAATTTAGTTTCATGTCAAAGAACGGGATATGCAAGCCTCTGCTGGATCCAAAATTTTTCGTAATGTGTGTGACTGAATCGTGCTTTTGCCTCGAAGTCATTCTGTAGCTCAGTTAGTTCTTCTTGTAAATGTTGACTAACTTGTTCCACATCTGATTCAAACGGATTAATCACCCAATCCGGTATTATTAGTTATTGGAAGTCTTTAAATCTTATGCTCATATCATTTTTAATAGCGTCCAAATGACTGCAATAAACCTCTAAATCTGAATCTTTAAGCCTGTCCCCACCTAACTGCAGTAAACATGGAAAATGAGAAAGTTCTCGGCTACTAAGATTATTTTTATATAATGTCAATTTGTTGATGAACCCCATGATAACTCCTTTCACTTTAATCCGACTGATCTCATTTCCTTGTAGCTTAAGAAGAACCTCATTTAGGCCTAACTTTTCAAATATATCTGTCTTTCGATGCTAAATGTAAAAATGTACACAACGCCACCCTGAATGGAAGTAGCGACCCTCAATCGTTGCGACCCATCAGAACGCCCCCAGACATCTTGAAAACGTCCCCCAGGGGGTGGTACCGCCCCCGTTGAGAAACACTGCTCTAGAGCAAGCTGCAAATATGATTTATAACACCAACTCTGACTGCCACCAGGTAGTCATCCTCACAGATGCACTGTCTGTCCTGCAAGCTCTCTTACTTACTTAGTCGTTCCCCTTCTACCGTGAGGTGTAGAGGTTTGGAAGAGAGAGCGCCAGACCATTCTATCAGCTGTCTTCTTCCTGGCCTGGTTCCATTCTAGTCCTCGGTCCTTCAAAGATTGTCTAATGTTGTCCTCCCAGCGGACTCCGGGTCATCCTGGAGGTCTGGATCCCTGGCTCTTTGTTTCCCATGCTTGTCGTGGTAGCCGATCTTCTCCCATTCTGCAGACATGGCCAAACCATCTTAGTTGGGACTGTTCTATTTGGGTCTGCAGCGGATGGGATTTTAGGCCTTGACGGATCGTCTGGTTGCGGATCATGTCTCTTCTTGTTACTTCAACCACTTTCCTCAGATACCTCATTTCTGAGGTTTGGATCTGGCTTTTGTGGGTTGTAGTCATTGCCCACGACTCGCATCCATATGTCAAGACTGGGACATAGGTGGAGCGGTATACAGCCATCTTCGTTTTCTTACCAACCTCTTTCTTGCTGAGGAATCCACGATTTATGGCCTGAAAAAGTCTCCCAGCCGCTGCTTTTCGAGTGGCCAACTCTTCTTTGATGCCTCCCTTTCGGTCTATAATAGCTCCGAGATATTTAAAGTGGTCGACCTGCTCCAGGACCTGTTCTCCCAACTTAATCTGATGTTTTCTTTCTTCTCGTGATATCACCATGGATTTTGTTTTAGAGCTGCTTATGACCATCCCTCTCTTCTCCAGCTCTTCCTTCCAGACTTGCAGGTTGGATTGGAGATGTGCCTCTGATTTAGCAATCAGGGCAACATCATCAGCAAATGCCAGCTCTGAGGTTCAAGCTCTAGAGCAAGCTGCAAATATGATTTATAACACCAACTCTGACTGCCACCAGGTAGTCATCCTCACAGATGCACTGTCTGTCCTGCAAGCTCTCAAGGGTGGTAAACTCCCGCATCTGAGAAATGAACTAAACAAGGTAGCTGCCAAAAAGAGAACCATACTTCAGTGGGTACCATCTCATTGTGGTGTACCCGGAAATGAAAAGGCAGATAAACTTGCAAAAAAGGGAGGAGAATGTGAATAAGAAGATAATGAAGTCACATACTTTGAGAAAAAGAGAGCTATCCAGACTATCAGAAGAGAACAGAACCAACCCAAAGACGACTATCACACTCTCGACCGGCAGGGACAGATAACTATTTTTCGCCTCAGGACAGGGCATAACAAACTGAATAAACACATGCACAAGCTACGATTGTCTGCTTCACCACTGTGCACATGTGGATTAAACGAACAAACTGCTGAGCATGTTCTACAGGATTGTCCTCTGTATGACCAGTTAAGAAAGATATACTGGCCCAATGACTCAACACTAAACTCAAAGCTATATGGAGCTAAAGAGGAACTTCAAACAACAGTCGAATTCATCATGAGAACTCGTCTGACGGTGTAAACATCAAAGATGCGATCGCAAGAAGAAGAAGAAGACCAGGATTGTCCCGGTTTGAAGGTATGATCCCGGCGTCCCGGCCAGTTTGTCATTTTGTCCTGGTTATTTGGAAAAAATTAAAAAGTGCCGAATATACACGAAGTCAAAAAGTGCAGCCTCGGAAAATGGCAATTAGGCAACACGAAAACCCGACTTTAACACTGGCCTAGTATGCAGCATCGCAAGTCAGTTGCACAGCCGCCGTGCATGCGCAATCTTAGTTTAGTTCTGTCAGATTGCGTAGGTAATTTACTCGAGTCTGTGTTTGTTTTTGGCGTGTTGTTTGCGATTATTTTGTACTGTACATTAAATTAATTTAACCCCCAAAATGCCAAAAAGAAACTGTGTATTTACGGATGAATTATCCATTTTTGAAAAAAGTTTGTGGTCATATTGACAAAGTGGAATGCGAACAGTATTCTTCAGAATTTTCGGTGGCTCATGGTGGGCGTATGGACATCAAAAATCACTTGAAATGTGCAAGACATAAGGCTAGTCTAGCAGCGGCAGGAACTTCCTCAAAAATATTGTCATATTTTAAAAGTGCCGATCCATGTGACAAAGAATTTTTAATAGCTGCTAAAGAAGCAACTTTTGCATTTCATGTTGCTATTCACAATCTCAGCTTCAAGTCTGCTGATTGTTCATCTAAATTGATATCAAAGTTTTTTGAAACAAAGTTTAGACTAGCCAGAACAAAATGTGAAGCGGTCATTGTTAATGTGATTGAGCCACTGTTGTTTCAGCAACTTTGTGAAGATTTAAACAAAACAAATTTTGTGACAATATCGATGCTTCCAACAGGAAAGAAATTAAAACTGTGCCATGTGTTGTGCGGTATTTTGTACCAGATTGTGGAGTAAAAGTTAAACTTTTAGACTTTCAATCAGTTCCCAGTGAAACTGCAGAAATATTGACAAACTATTTAATGTCAGTTATCAAAAACCATAATATAACAAAAAAAATTATTGGATTTTGTGGAGATAACTGCAATACCAATTTTGGAGGTGTAAAACGGAGAGGAGAAAACAGTATTTACAGTCGAGTGAAGAAGGAACTAGGAAGAAATATTGTGGGCATTGGTTGCGGTGCTCACATCGTTCACAACTGTCTTCAAACTGCAGTTGATGTTCTACCTATTGAAATAGAAGCTTTAGTGGTCAAAATTTATAAATATTTCCACATTTATACGGTTCGAGTAACTCAACTAAAAGAGTTCTGTGAATTTGTAGATGTCGAGTATAAAAAGGTTCTTCAACATGGCAACACCCGTTTTCTTTCGCTATTTCCAGCTATCGACAGAATACTTGAAATCTATGAGGGACTGAAATCATATTTTATTTCACAAGAACACTGTCCAGTGTTGATAAAACAGTTCTTTGATAATGATTGTGGTGAAATGTATTTGTGGTTTGTGCAAGGGCAACTCACATTGTTTAACAAATCTACCTTGATTATGGAAAGTACAAAAGCAAGTGCAACTGATATTGTCAGTGAACTTAGAAAATTGAAAAAAAATCTTGAGGAAAGACGTGATAATAAATTTATACCTCAAGAAGCAAAAAAGCTTTTTAGAGTACTGGAAAATAATGGAAGTATTAATATTAATACAATCCTACAAGAGTTTACAAAATTTTATGACCGATGTCTTTCTTACATTGAGCTATGGGAAAACAGTTTTGGTGGAGCAGAATCTTTTATTTGGATAAACAACAATGAATTAACATGGTCTGAAATTGAAGCATCAGGTGAAAAAAATTAATGAAACTCTTGCGAATAGTGCAATAAACTTGGATGAACTGTTTGATGAAGTGGTGATTGCAAAAGGTTTTTGGTCTGCAAACTATGACATTTGGAAAAATACAAGTTGCGAAGAAAAATGGACACAACTATTCAGTCATTTCAAAGAAAAGAACTTCTTCTTCTTCTTCTTGCGATCGCATCTTTGATGTTTACACCGTCAGACGAGTTCTCATGATGAATTCGACAAAGAAAAGAACATTTCATTGCCCAATCTTGTCCAAATTATAGAATACATTTTCAGCCTGCCAGGCACATCTGCACCTGTTGAAAGGATATTCTCAATAATGAATAACATATGGTCTGAAGAAAGAGGTAGAATGGCTGAATCAGCTGTAAAAGCTTTATTGTGCTGCAAAGTTAATGTGAACTAAATTGTAGGGAATTTTTCGACGCGATTAAAAATAACAAAGAATTTTTAAAGAAAGTTCACGCTAGTGATAAATATTAATAACTTTTTAATAATAAGTTATGTTCAGTTAAGAGTAATTAAAAATTATTGCTACATAATTGTTGTTTTTTGTTAACCACTCCATTACTTAGCCTTTTTGAATCATAAGTACTTAGCTGAATATAATTCTCTCTTTCTAAAATTGCATAGAAGGCGATCACTTTCTGTTTCAAGCAAACTCTCGAAATTGTCCTGGTTTGAGAAAAAAATATTATGGTAAGTCTATATATATATATATATATACAGACATATATTTATCTCTAAACAGAGCTATACCATTATAAGAGAAAATTCGCTGAATTAACTCAGCTGGGGGCTTGAACGGGCTAAAAACCATTGCTTTAACCCTTCACAAAAGGCAACGGACAGATATAAGTTAACAAATGTTCAGGGCTAAGCAGCATTGTTCTTGACTTCTGAATTATCTTGTGGAATCTCCCATAAGGTAGAAGCGTCTTTACCTTCTATCTACATCTCTGCCAAGAGTAATCTTGTGCGAAGGTAGACACCTTTGACGACCCATTTAGATACTCTTGAGTTTTGGCCACTGTTGGACCACTACTGCAAAGCAGGGGAGGCAGTCCGTGACACTGTCCATCATTCATTTGTTCCTGTCTTCTGTGTTATCTCAGTGGCTGTCCATCATTCATTTGTTCCTATCTTTTGTGTTATCTCAGTGACTATCCATCATTCATTTGTTCTGTCTTTTATGTTATCCCAGTGGCTGACCATCATTTATTTGTTCCTGTCTTCATTGATATCTCTGTGACTGTCCATCATTCATTTATTCCTGTCTTCAGTGATATCTCTGTGACTGTCCATCAGTCATTTGTTCCTTTCTTCAGTGATGTCTCCATGACTCATTCAATCATTTATCCTGACTGCAGTGATGTCTCTGTGACTGTCCAACAGTCATTTGTTCCTGCCTTTTGATATCTCAGTGGCTGTCCATCATTCATTTGTTCCTGTCTTCTATGATATCTCAGTCGCTGATATCACACCACCTCTACACCAGACCTGGCATTCCCCTCACCTGGAGTGGAACACCACACAAGTTGTAGGGAAACAACTTGGAGGCAGCGACCACCGGCCAGTCTTCGTAATTGTGGAAAATGAACTTGTCAAGGAGAGCAGTACTCTCTCTAGGTGGAACTACAAGAAGGCAGACTGGACAATGTACCAGCATCGTACCAGTATACTGGCTAGAGATCTGTCTGTAGACAAAGACATCAATAAGTTAGTCGATGAATTCAGCAGATGCATATTACAGGCTGCTCGTGAAACAATACCTAGAGGGGCTCGTAAGCACTACAAACCATGTTGGAATAGTGAACTAGAGCAGCTGCACAACGACGTGGAAACATCTCGAAAGCAGGCAGAGACCAGTCCATGCCAAGAACACCACAATAACTACCAGCAAGCAATGGCCAAATTCCAAAGGGTCAAGTTGCAGGCCAGGCGGAGAAGCTGGAAGGATAAAACAGAGTCCTTGAACTTCGAAAGAGATACAAGGAAACTGTGGAAGCTGGTAAAACAACTTAATGATGAGGGTACAGGGAGAAACTCAAAGATTGCACTGTACAAAGATGGAAACATCCTCATGGGAAAACAGGCAGCTGATCACTTTGCAGACTCCTTTGCTAAAGACAACAACATCGAAGTAAGCCCAGAGAAGCAACAGGAGACTCGTGAGAAACAACAATACGCAGGATGAGATGGAACCATACCTGAAGTTATGGAGGCACCAATCACATTCAGAGAACTGGAGCTTGCAATATCCAAATTGAAAATGAGAAAGTCGCCAGGAGTTGATGGAGTGTCCAATGAAATGATTTAAGAACTTGGGAACCGCAGCAAAAACAAAGCTGCTGCAGATCTTCAATATCTGTTGGAACTCGGGCAGAGTTCCACAGACCTGGAGGGAAGCAATCATGATAATAATAAATAATAAATTCTTTAAGCGCCAAACACGGCGCATAAGGCAGAAACCAGTGCTCTCCAGGTTGTTCGTTGTGACGCCACTCCTCTTAGCTCTTGCACATTATTTAGGCCCAACGTTCTTCCTTCTCTTATTATTGTTCTTCTGAGTGTTTCTTTTGGTCTTCCTTTTTTCCGCTTACCCTCAGGAACCCAAGTGAGCGCCTGTAGTGGTATTCTGTTGTTTTGCATTCGTAGGACATGACCGATTTATGACCATCGTCTTTTCCTTATATAGTCGGAGACTATGATACCACTCCTAAAACCAGGAAAAGACCGTTCCACTGCCTCCAGCTACAGACCAATCAGCCTTACAAGCTGTCTCTGCAAAACAGTGGAACATATCATCAACCTCAGGCTACAGTGGTACCTTGAAAGTAAAAACCTTCTTGTACCACAGCAGGCGGGCTTTAGGCAGTGTTACTCTACCAAAGATCAGGCAACTTACCTTTCCCAAGAGATTGAGGATGCGTTCCAAGATAAGAAACTGGTACTAGCAGCATGGATAGATCTAAGGAAAGCATTGACAAGGTTTGGAAAGAAGGGCTTCTGAAGAAACTGAGAAACTGTAGAGTGAATGGTAGGATGTACAAATGGGTGAAAGCATACTTGCATAACAGAAGAGCCTGAGCACAACTAGATGGCCTCAAGAGTAAGAACATTCTACTGCGTCATGGCGTCCCCCACATTTTTCCAAGTCTACATCAACGACCTGGTTGCTGAACTACCACATGGAATGAAAGTGGCAATGTACGCTGATGACCTGGTAATATGGTGCACAGATGAGCATGCAACAGTGGCCACCAAACTGCTACAAAGAGCTATAGATGCCTTAACCTCGTGGGCAAATAGATGGTGTGTCAGCATCAACACAGACAAGTGCAGCACTACGCTCTTTACCCTCTCTCCCAAACAAAAAGCTGGTGTCATCAAGATAAATGAAGAGCTCATGAGAGAAGATAAACAACCTACCTATCTCGGAGTTACATTCGATGATAGGCTGACATGCAAGCAGCACATCAACAAGGCAGCAACAAAGGCCAGGAGGAAGTTAGCCATCCTGAGAAAACTTAGTGGAACCACATGGGGAGCCAGCGGGAAAATACTTAGTAAAGTTTACCAGCAGGGCATACGACCTCACCTGGAATATGGGTCAGCTGCGTAGTGTCCAGTATCAAACACCACATTACAAGAGCTAGATAAGGTGCAAAACCAGGCATTTAGGGTCATCACGGGGGCAATGAAATCAACGCCTATAGTGGAGATGGAGAAAATGGGGAGGATACAAGCACTGCGAAAACGCAGAGACACGAAAGTGCTAACACAGGCAGAAGAGTTCCTCTGTATGCCAAGCCATCCAATGAAGGACATATTCCAAAACCTAGCAATGGGGCGATTAAACAGAAGCAGCTTCATGCACCAGGCCAAACGATTTCGTAGACAAACCTCAGACCTGCCTGAAGTTGACAGCCCCCTAAAGTCTGTGCCAGAACAAACCCCTTGGAGAGAAGAGCGTGGACTACCAATACACATCCAGACAAAAGTGAAAGGAATATTCGACAGGGATGAACAGAACAGTGTGCAACGTAGGACAGTCACTCTCAGTTTTCTGGATGATGAATACCCACAGGACCTCTGGGTCCGAGTATACACGGATGGGTCAGCACAGAATGCAGTCAAGAATGGAGGAGCAGGAGTGTACATAGAATACCCAAACAACACTAGCGATACGGTCAGAGTACCAACGGGGAAATTCTGTAACAACTATGATGCAGAAATCCAGGCAATCAAGGTGGCAACTGAGAAACTGTTGAACACCAATCTCGGTCCACAGCCTGTGGTATTCCTGACAGATGTAAGATCAGCACTCCAAGCACTTCAGTCCAGAAAATTGCCAGGTATACAAGCCCTACTTTCTGAACTGTGCAACCAGCGCAGGGTCGCCATGCAATGGATACCGTCTCATTGTGGAATACCAGGAAACGAGAGAGCGGACCGACTGGCTAAAGAAGGTGCTGCAGATGAGCAACTGGATGTACAAGTTACGTACCATCAGAAGAAAAAGATGATCAAATCAATCAGAAAGCCACCAACACCAACGCAGGAGGACTACCAAGCTATGAACAGATCAGAACAAATTTTTATTCTGCGCCTCAGAACAGAACACAACCGACTCTGCAGCCACATGTATACAAAATTCAAGATTGGCAATTCAGCCATGTGTACATGTGGACAGGCACCCCAGACTGCGGAGCACGTACTTCAAGATTGCCCCGAATATGATATATTGAGGCAAAACCACTGGTCCAGAGAACCAACACTGGAAGCAAAACTATACGGAACTCTGTATGAACTAGAAAAGACAGTGAATTTATACAAGAAACAACATTGCAGATTAAGACAATATATACTACTCGTCAAAAGTCAAGGTCCACCCTATTATTTTCAATACACTTTTATATAAGCTTTTTTTTTTTTTAAAAAAACCTTTATTTGGTCTATGATTTTAAACAACATCAATGTTATATACAAGAATGACATTATGTAAGATATGACATCCCCCTCCCCCCTCATCCCCAAATAAGCAGTACAACGTATCACAAAGCAATATTTACATAATATTAAAGGATAAAAGGTACAACCCCCCCCCCCCCCCTCCTCCTCTTCCCTCAAAAAAAAAAAAACCCTCTTACCAACCAATATATTTAAACAAAAACTTATCACAAACTTCGTCAATGTTAATATTTAAAGTTACTTAATAGTAAAAATACACAATAGACAAACTATAGTTGATGGTAGATGAAAGTATGAATGATTGATGGTACAATGGGTATTTATAGTATGAACACAAACAAATTGTCAAGGTTGCATTGCCTTCTGTAAAGACCCAGGGTCACAGAAGGCGTGATGCATAATATTACTAGTATATTATTTATACAAAAAACTTACTTATTTTAAACTTGTCTTGTTATGTCATGTGTTATTTGTTCATATATTTGTGAAAAAATTCTACTGTCATAATGAGTGCCGTCATGTATTGCCCTATTCCTACATGTCCATACTAAGTATCTAAATTCTGCTAATAAGGTTAAGAGTTTAAGCTCCGTCTGTCTCGGTAAAGTCGGTAAAGTATTCAACATGACCGCTTGGTACATGTTGAGTGATCGTGGTGTTTTGGAAGCTATCAGTGTTCTTAGTTTGTTTAATGTAGGGACCACTGTCCTACATGTGTAGAACAAATGGTCCTCTGTTTCTATTGTGTTGTTACTGCACAGTTTACACCTTGGTGGCACCTTGCCTGCCTTCATTGCTGAATGCTTACTCATGATAGGTGTTAAACCGTACAGTAACCTAAATGTAACTTGTTTGGCTTGTGGCTTAACGTTTAATGCGTGAATGTTTGTGAAGCTTTGCGTGTAGTCTGTTATGAAAAGATTGTACCCTCGTTTAATCCGTGTACCTAAATAGGGTTCCTGTGCTGCAACTAATAATTTGTATATGAGTTTGGTGTCTTGCTTTACTAACTGTTCGTTTCCTTTTAGATTTTCTATGCATATCCTATAAAAAGGTGGTGGGGTGTCAAAGGAATGTGGTTGGTTGTTTTCTAGTTTGTGTAATTTAATTAACCTAAGTCCAATGTAGTAGTGTGCTAGGGGGTACAAGCTTGGGTTTTTAATTATCTCCCCTATATATTTAATCCTTAAAGCTTTAATCTTAGTGTTAATGTCTTGTAAAGCTATCCCCCCTTTATGTTTGGGCTGTATTAGGGTTAAATGTTTAATACTTTTAATGGTGCCTTTAAAAATGAAATTCCTAATTAGTACATTTATTTTAGTTACCACTGACTTTGGCATAATCTGGATATTTGCTGTATATATAATTTTTGGCATAATGAAACAGTTCACTATGATACTTCTCCCAAAAATAGTAGCTGTCTTGTATTTATATTTCTCTAACATGTTTTGAATTTTATCTACTAACTTTATCCATGTCTCTGTATTGGGGTCATGGGGGTTACAAGAGTAGCTTATCCCATAAATTTTGATTCTGTTAACTTGCGTTAACTGAAAGGGGAAATCTGTTCTATTTGCCCGTTTACCTAAACCCATTAAACTAGATTTTTGAATATTTAGTTTGGATTCGTTAGCGTATCCAAACTCTGTAAAGGTTTCTAATATCTTTCTTATGGAATCTACAGTTGCTGGAAGGAATAAAGTATCATCAGCATACGCTAATGATTTTCTTTCTCCATGCCCGGGTACAAAGGTCCCCGTGATGTTTACATCTTGCCTAATTCTTTCCAGCACTGGTTCTAGTGTTAAAACGTATAACAGGGGAGACAAAGGGCAACCCTGTCTCACTGATCGCGTCAGCCTAACTGGTTCACTTAAACTATGATTAATTAATATTTTACTATGGGGCTTTTTATATAAGCGCATAGAATGATTAAATGTAGGAAGTTTTTAGTAAAAATGGGTGCAATATCTTCCTCTGACAGTCCTCTATGCACGTTAAGCTAAAAACAACTCACCGACAACCATGGTGATCACGTGCAATTTGGTTTGCTGACCATAAATTCACATTTTTAATCTGCTTTTTCAAACTTCCGTATAACCAAACAGGTGAAGTAATCGTGCTGATTGACATTCCACGTGCAATGGCGACCTTTCGTGAACAGAGTTCACTCTTAATTTGTTTTACAATCAGCAGACTTAGGGTAGTTTCATCACTTGCAAAAACCATGCCACCGAGAAGTCTTGACACCTTACAAAGAATGAGGGCTATAACGTAGGTTGAAAGTGGTTTATCTGTCTGTGAGGTTGCTAGACGGCTTGCAGTGTCACACTCTACTATCCAAAGAATTTTGGAGAGATTTCAGGCCACAGGAAGTGTGGAGGATCGCCACCGGCCAGGTCGCCCTAGATGCACCAATAGACATGAAGACCGGTACCTCTTGTCAGCCCTGCGCCATCGAACTGACTTGTTCCACTCTAAGATGTCAGCTGAGACAAACTGTAAACGTTAATGTCAGTCAAAGCACCATTCGCAGACGTTTACATGAATTTGGACTGGCTGCTCGACGTCCTGCAGTCAGAATCCCTCTTATTCCTGCTCATCGCAGAGCCCGTGTTGCTTGGTGTCGCGAGCACATCCGATGGACAAGGCAACAATGGAGTCAAGTTCTCTTCACTGATGAATCTCGCTTCACTGTGTCATTCAATGATGGCAGGATTCGAGTTTGGAGACGACCAGGAGAGCGATTTACTGATGGCACAATTCGAGAGGTGGATCGTTATGGTAGGGGTTCTGTCATTGTCTGGGGAGGCTTCTACAGACACGGCAGGACCCCACTCTACATCATCCAAAGCAACTTGACCGGCCCAAGATACCAGAACGAAATCTTGAGACCAATTGTTCAGCCTGCTCTGGAGGCCATAGGTGGTAATGCCATCCTCCAAGATGATAGCGCTCGACCCCATCGAGCTCGTGTGGTGAATGAGTTTATTCAGCAACATGGGATCATCAGGATGGCGTGGCCAGCTCATTCACCTGACCTTTCTCCGATTGAGCACCTCTGGGATGTCCTTGGTCGAAGATTGTCAACAAATCACCCCCTGCCAATGGATGTTGCACAGCTGACTGCATTTCTGCTTCAGGAATGGCAAGCTGTTCTTCAGGATACTCTTCGGACTTTTATGGACTCGATGCGTCTATGCTGTCTTGAATGCCTTGTTGCAAACGGTGGTCATACCCGATTTTGAAATGTCTATTTGTCCAATATCTATTGTGTGACTTTTGAAAAGGTGGGTGACACACTTCACAGCTTCATTGCGTTTGAATGTGTGTTTCCATTTCTTTACGTGACATGTCAGTTTGGTATTCAATAAATGCCGTTTTGACTGAAACCAATTACGTTTATATCAGATTTGTTTTATGGTTTCAACCAAGGTTTTTCTAAGTGGCCCTTGACTTTTGACGAGTAGTATATTTCAAGCGAACGAAAGAAGAAGCATGGCATTTTTTGGGACCGGGTTAGCCTTCCTTCTTCGATTCCTACTCTCTCAGCCAGACTGCAGTGATGCAGCCTGTTTCCAGGACCACCACTTGGAGGTGGAGTAGGGTCTTGGTCAGCTCTGGTTCGCTGACCCTGATGCAAGCAGTCAAGCTTTGGGTCGCTGACTGCATTTATCACTGTTGCTGCGTATTCGGTCCCATCATTTCTATATTAGTGATTGTGTCATACCACTTTAATCCTTCTATGCAAGAATCCTTTTATGAAAGTCCGTAACTTTTTGGTTGTTGTTTTTGTTGTTATCCATGTTTCACAGCCATACAGTAGGGCCGATTTGACATTTGAATTGAACATTCTGAGTGTCATGTTGAATGGTTTCCACACATTTCCTGATTTCTTCATTTTGTCATTGGGGTCGTCCGCATATAACGCCACGCAATTTTTGCCATTTTTTAAACACCACCCCTTCTCTGCCGCCTCACTGCGTGACGTTAGATGTGGACGACCCCATTATGTCACACATGTTAACTGAGAAGCGGCAATAATTGTGTACTCCTCCAGCTATTACTGACCATGGGGATGAAGGATGAAGCCCCCTTGAAGTGATAACCCTCACCTGCATTTTGCCTGGTGTTCCTTTAGGTGTGTTCACCTGATAGGAAACTATTCAGAGCGATCGATACAGCGGGAGGCAAGCTGATCATCAGTCAATATTTGTTACCAGTTTGTTTCTTGTTTCCCTTTGCCACGACTTGTAACCACGGGCATAATCTATGTTTGCCTTCCCTTACTCAGGAGCAATTATATACCCATTTACAGCTGGGTAGACCGTGTTTGTCGTGTCCTTTTTAAAAAACATCTTCATAGCCATTCTATGTATCTTGAGCGTCCGGTTGGCAGAGTGGTTGGAGAGCTAACCTTGGTGAAGGTAGGCCCCATACAGGGTTTGCAACACGGTGACTTCATTCTACGATCTGCCCAGATGTAAATGGGTACCTTCCTCTGCTCTTGAGTTATGAAAGGCAAAGGTGGCGAAGAAAGGACCTGGCCACCCCACCTCTCTAAGCTAGACTTTGTATAGTGAAGTCTGTAACACTTCACTCCCCTTTGGCAGTATTTGGAATGAGACTACCTGTCCCTATATATATATATATATATATATATATATATATATATATATATATATATATATATACATATACATATACATATACATATACATATATATATATATATATATATATATATATATATATATATATATATATATATATATATATATATATATATATATATATATATATATAAAAGAGACTTCATATAATAAATTTTGCTATAACAAAGTGGTGTTTTGTACAGCATTCACTTTTGTATAGTCAGCATCTTCCACTGTTATTGTTCTCGGCAACCATTCTTCGTGTCACTGTGTTTCCTTGTTCGTGATTTGTGTACACAAGAAGAGTTCCCATTCAGCGGCCGTTAAGGCAGATTTAGTATTCCAGGCTCAGCGAGCATTGTACGGGAAAGGAAGAGACGGACAGGTGGGGATAGAAGTCGCTGACACTGATTAAACAAACCGACATCTGGGGGTCAAGGCGAAATTTCCATCTGTGGTGACGAAAATAGGACTCGGCGACCGGCCTACGACACTTAGACACTCCCCCCTTGTTACGGCGGCGTACCTATTGGGTTTCATTGTTGACTTTGATTGGGAATGACAGGAGATCCGCGAGTGTTTAGAATTGAACTTATATGACGGCGACTGTAACAGCCTGTTCTTGCTCAACAGTAAAACATATTTACTTGTTCAAGAACTCTTCCTTGTGATGTAGGTGATCACGTCTGCCGTGCTAGGTGATCACGTCTGCCGTGCTAGGTGATCACGTCTGCCGTGCTGATTGTCAGTTCTGTTGTTGACTTCTTTTTCCCCATGCCAGGATGTCAGACTGCCCGTGTCTTCTCTGTTGTTTTGTTTCCTTCAACTTTTCCCCATGCCAGAATGTCAGACTGCCTGTGTCTTCTCTGTTGTTTTGTTTCCTTCAACTTTTCCTGTTGATGTCTTGTTTCCTTCAACTTTTCCCCATGCCAGGATGTCAGACTGCCCGTGTCTTCTCTGTTGTCTTGTTTCCTTCAACTTTTCCCCATGCCAGGATGTCAGACTGCCCGTGTCTTCTCTGTTGTCTTGTTTCCTTCAACATTCCCCCATGCCAGAATGTCAGACTGCCCGTGTCTTCTCTGTTGTCTTGTTTCCTTCAACTTTTCCCCATGCCAGGATGTCAGACTGCCTGTGTCTTCTCTGTTGTCTTGTTTCCTTCAACTTTTCCCCATGCCAGGATGTCAGACTGCCTGTGTCTTCTCTGTTGTCTTGTTTCCTTCAACTTTTCCCCATGCCAGAATGTCAGACTGCCCGTGTCTTCTCTGTTGTCTTGTTTCCTTCAACTTTTCCCCATGCCAGAATGTCAGACTGCCCGTGTCTTCTCTGTTGTCTTGTTTCCTTCAACTTTTCCCCCAATTGCCAGAATGTCAGACTGCCAGAATGCCCGTGTCTTCTCTGTTGTCTTGTTTTCCTTCAACTTTTCCCCATGCCAGGATGTCAGACTGCCCGTGTCTTCTCTGTTGTCTTGTTTCCTTCAACTTTTCCCATGCCAGAATGTCAGACTGCCCGTGTCTTCTCTGTTGTCTTGTTTTCCTTCAACTTTTCCCCATGCCAGAATGTCAGACTGCCTGTGTCCCCTTCTCTGTTGTCTTGTTTCCTTCAACTTTTCCACCATGCCAGAATGTCAGACTGCCCGTGTCTTCTCTGTTGTCTTGTTTCCTTCAACTTTTCCCCATGCCAGGATGTCAGACTGCCCGTGTCTTCTCTGTTGTCTTGTTTCCTTCAACTTTTCCCCATGCCAGAATGTCAGACTGCCCGTGTCTTCTCTGTTGTCTTGTTTCCTTCAACTTTTCCCCATGCCAGAATGTCAGACTGCCTGTGTCTTCTCTGTTGTCTTGTTTCCTTCAACTTTTCCCCATGCCAGAATGTCAGACTGCCTGTGTCTTCTCTGTTGTCTTGTTTCCTTCAACTTTTCCCCATGCCAGAATGTCAGACTGCCCGTGTCTTCTCTGTTGTCTTGTTTCCTTCAACTTTTCCCCATGCCAGAATGTCAGACTGCCCGTGTCTTCTCTGTTGTCTTGTTTCCTTCAACTTTTCCCCATGCCAGAATGTCAGACTGCCCGTGTCTTCTCTGTTGTCTTGTTTCCTTCAACTTTTCCCCATGCCAGAATGTCAGACTGCCTGTGTCTTCTCTGTTGTCTTGTTTCCTTCAACTTTTCCCCATGCCAGAATGTCAGACTGCCCGTGTCTTCTCTGTTGTCTTGTTTCCTTCAACTTTTCCCCATGCCAGAATGTCAGACTGCCCGTGTCTTCTCTGTTGTCTTGTTTCCTTCAACTTTTCCCCATGCCAGGATGTCAGACTGCCCGTGTCTTCTCTGTTGTCTTGTTTCCTTCAACTTTTCCCCATGCCAGAATGTCAGACTGCCTGTGTCTTCTCTGTTGTCTTGTTTCCTTCAACTTTTCCCCATGCCAGGATGTCAGACTGCCTGTGTCTTCTCTGTTGTCTTGTTTCCTTCAACTTTTCCCCATGCCAGGATGTCAGACTGCCTGTGTCTTCTCTGTTGTCTTGTTTCCTTCAACTTTTCCCCATGCCAGGATGTCAGACTGCCTGTGTCTTCTCTGTTGTTTTGTTTCCTTCAACTTTCCCCATGCCAGGATGTCAGACTGCCCGTGTCTTCTCTGTTGTCTTGTTTCCTTCAACTTTTCCCCATGCCAGAATGTCAGACTGCCTGTGTCTTCTCTGTTGTCTTGTTTCCTTCAACTTTTCCCCATGCCAGGATGTCAGACTGCCTGTGTCTTCTCTGTTGTTTTGTTTCCTTCAACTTTTCCCCATGCCAGGATGTCAGACTGCCCGTGTCTTCTCTGTTGTCTTGTTTCCTTCAACTTTTCCCCATGCCAGGATGTCAGACTGCCTGTGTCTTCTCTGTTGTCTTGTTTCCTTCAACTTTTCCCCATGCCAGGATGTCAGACTGCCCGTGTCTTCTCTGTTGTCTTGTTTCCTTCAACTTTTCCCCATGCCAGGATGTCAGACTGCCTGTGTCTTCTCTGTTGTTTTGTTTCCTTCAACTTTTCCCCATGCCAGGATGTCAGACTGCCCGTGTCTTCTCTGTTGTCTTGTTTCCTTCAACTTTTCCCCATGCCAGAATGTCAGACTGCCTGTGTCTTCTCTGTTGTTTTGTTTCCTTCAACTTTTCCCCATGCCAGGATGTCAGACTGCCCGTGTCTTCTCTGTTGTCTTGTTTCCTTCAACTTTTCCCCATGCCAGGATGTCAGACTGCCTGTGTCTTCTCTGTTGTTTTGTTTCCTTCAACTTTTCCCCATGCCAGGATGTCAGACTGCCCGTGTCTTCTCTGTTGTCTTGTTTCCTTCAACTTTTCCCCATGCCAGGATGTCAGACTGCCCGTGTCTTCTCTGTTGTCTTGTTTCCTTCAACTTTTCCCCATGCCAGGATGTCAGACTGCCCGTGTCTTCTCTGTTGTCTTGTTTCCTTCAACTTTTTTTCCCCATGCCAGGATGTCAGACTGCCTGTGTCTTCTCTGTTGTTTTGTTTCCTTCAACTTTTCCCCATGCCAGGATGTCAGACTGCCTGTGTCTTCTCTGTTGTTTTGTTTCCTTCAACTTTTCCCCATGCCAGAATGTCAGACTGCCTGTGTCTTCTCTGTTGTCTTGTTTCCTTCAACTTTTCCCCATGCCAGGATGTCAGACTGCCTGTGTCTTCTCTGTTGTTTTGTTTCCTTCAACTTTTCCCCATGCCAGAATGTCAGACTGCCTGTGTCTTCTCTGTTGTCTTGTTTCCTTCAACTTTTCCCCATGCCAGGATGTCAGACTGCCTGTGTCTTCTCTGTTGTTTTGTTTCCTTCAACTTTTCCCCATGCCAGAATGTCAGACTGCCCGTGTCTTCTCTGTTGTCTTGTTTCCTTCAACTTTTCCCCATGCCAGGATGTCAGACTGCCCGTGTCTTCTCTGTTGTCTTGTTTCCTTCAACTTTTCCCCATGCCAGGATGTCAGACTGCCTGTGTCTTCTCTGTTGTTTTGTTTCCTTCAACTTTTCCCCATGCCAGGATGTCAGACTGCCTGTGTCTTCTCTGTTGTTTTGTTTCCTTCAACTTTTCCCCATGCCAGAATGTCAGACTGCCTGTGTCTTCTCTGTTGTCTTGTTTCCTTCAACTTTTCCCCATGCCAGGATGTCAGACTGCCTGTGTCTTCTCTGTTGTCTTGTTTCCTTCAACTTTTCCCCATGCCAGAATGTCAGACTGCCTGTGTCTTCTCTGTTGTCTTGTTTCCTTCAACTTTTCCCCATGCCAGAATGTCAGACTGCCCGTGTCTTCTCTGTTGTCTTGTTTCCTTCAACTTTTCCCCATGCCAGAATGTCAGACTGCCTGTGTCTTCTCTGTTGTTTTGTTTCCTTCAACTTTTCCCCATGCCAGAATGTCAGACTGCCCGTGTCTTCTCTGTTGTCTTGTTTCCTTCAACTTTTCCCCATGCCAGGATGTCAGACTGCCTGTGTCTTCTCTGTTGTTTTGTTTCCTTCAACTTTTCCTGTTGCCACACTATAATCCAGCTTTCCTCTTCTCACGACATGCCCCCCCAAGAAAAAAAATTGCTTCCTTCGAATGCGAGTAATGAGCTTCCTTTGTGCAATGGTTTCTTGCTGGACATCCTCTTTACTTTATTTTAGCTGTTCATGGTCTTCTTAACATTCTTATATGTTTCTATTTTTATAATTTTCTTTCTCTGTAGTTAGCGGGGGTCGGAGTGGCTAAGAGGTATGGCGTCGCCTCTAATTCTAAAGGTACCGGGTTCGGTTCCCAGCACAGGGAATATATTTGATGGACATTTTTTTCAGAACCAGTGTGTCCTAATGATGTCATACTCCCCCCTGATCTGAGTAGTGAGGTCGGATGCTTAGCCATTTCGGGCGAAAAAATGGGAGGTCCCGTGTACAAATTGTACACGTTAAAAATCCATCGGCAGTTGAAAAGCATAAAGAGTAGGCCATACTTCCGCTGCCCTGGCAAAATATACAACATTAGGAAAACTTACCTGCCACAGAAATATTTAATAGATTGTGTGATTCCTGTATACAGATTGGGATCCTCACCTGTGCTACGGAGTTCGTGCAGTGTGCTGAGATCATCCCAGTGTGATCTATCTAAGAGACGAGATCGGAGCACTGATGGATTTGTCTGTGTGTAAGGACGATAGTCCTTCAAACTAAACCTGTCTCTGTAACTTTCTATCTTATAGCTTCTATCTGTGTGAAAAAGCTAAAGGTAGGCTTATAACAGATACTGCTGAAGGGGAGTGAAGTGTTAGAGACGTCGCTATGCTAGGTCCAGCATCGAGAGGTGCCATCTTCCTCACTGCCTTTTCCTTCCCTAACTCAAGACCAAAGTCAAGTACCCATTTAACAGCTGTGTGGACTGGATCATGTCGATACCGTGAATCGAACCCAGCACCTATGCTGCGAGAGACCAGCGCTCTAACTAACCACTGTGTCAACTGACACTCTTCTGTCTATGTAAGCTTCTCTTATTTTGTAATGCTTCGATCTCTACTGTTTAGCTCCTCTTGGATGAGGTCTTCATTCAGTTTTCTTCAAGCTCGTCTGTCTTGAGCAGTGCTTCTTAACCAGGGGTGCCAGATCCACCTTCTGGGGGTTCGAGGCATGCCAGATACATTTTTTAAGGCGAATCACCATAAACACTCAGAATATATAATACTCAGAACCCAACTAATGTGTACAAAATAGAACATTGACAACAATTAGATACCGACGCTTAGTCACATTTTGTAAACATTTTCTCACAATGTACTTTAATTTTTTTTTTTTCCCTTGCGTGCTAGAACAGCGGTTCTTAGCCTGTGGTTCGCGGACCACCGAGGGGGTGGGGGTGGGGGGGTGGGGGGGGGGGTGGGGGGGGGGGGGGGGGGGGGGGGGGGGGGGGGGGGGGGGGGGGGGGGGGGGGGGGGGGAGGGGGCGATGTCCTCACAGGGGTCCGCGAAGGCTTGAAGAAATGGTATGAGCTTTTACAGTTAAAATAGAAAGAAAGAAAGAAAGAAAGAAAGCAAAGGAAACGAAAAACCAAATCTTAATTTCTCTCGCTTGTTGTGTAAAATTTGGCTTTTCTATCCTACCTCCTCCAAACAAACAAAAGTAAAAATCGGTTATGAAAATAACTGTTTGATAGCAAAAAATGTGCTCAGCACTTGATACTTCTGCACGCGATGAGAACATGCAAGTGAATGACGCTGAGTGGCTGAGAGAAAGCACCTGACATTTCTTGCTACCGCGCTTACAGCCAGAAGCCGCCTTCGTAGCTGCACCGAACTCTAGTGTTGTCCACGTTGTGCCACCACATTGTCGGAACGTCTGTTGCTTCCTAGAATTCTCTAGCTGTGTCGACCATAACAAACAAAGCGACCTTATTGTGCTACGTTAGATATGAGCAGGAGAGAAATATTTTCGAAGACTTACTGTTCATCTTCTCGTTGGTACACACTACAGCTGAAGAAGTATTTGACAGCTTAAACGAGTTTATAACATCTCATGACATGGATTGGTTGAAATGCGTTGGAATTAGCACAGACGGGCTACGAGCAATATCGGGGAAGCTTACTGGAATTGTAGCACGGATTAAGGAAATCATACTGTCGGTGACTTGGTATCATTGCTGCATACATAGGGAAGCTCTAGTTGCTAAGAAGATACCAGAAAAACTAAAACAGACCTTAAATGAATCCGTCGCGGGACCTCTAAAATGTTAAGAAGTTCTTGAGGATACTGATTACAGTTCTTTCCATTTTTTTAATGACTGACTGTCAGTAGTTCTTTTTTGATCGCTGTATTTCTTCTATAGAGGGGATTCCGAAACAAAGACTGTCTTATGCTACTATGTGACTTTCTCAGTGTAGATACTATCCATTTTCAACATCCTTTACTGTCTGTGTCAGACGAAATTTTCTTGCCTATTCTGTGAACACATTTTTTTTTTAACCCCCTCCATATTAGTAAATAAAAAAGTACCCAAAAAAAAACCTTTAAACACTTTTTTAATCTCTACGGCGCCACCCAGATTGGGCGAAAAGAAGCTCTCGCGGCGATCAGAAGAGAGGAGAAAACGTCGAAAGGAACATCAGGCAAATAAGCA
The DNA here is from genome assembly GCA_024509875.1 of Oreohelix idahoensis. Taxonomy (NCBI): domain Eukaryota; kingdom Metazoa; phylum Mollusca; class Gastropoda; order Stylommatophora; family Oreohelicidae; genus Oreohelix; species Oreohelix idahoensis. Next base: position 160,556 of record JAMPIV010020265.1, read on the forward strand.
GATGAGGGCTGTCACCCCAGGGACGCGTTCCCATAGTCAGTTATGACTGAAGGGGCTATAATTATTATTATTATAAACACTTTTTATTAACTTGACATGCCCGTTGTTTTGATGTTTCAAATCTGTGACGCACAAAACCACTACGTTCTACAGCTGAAACTTTCCATGCAGCTCTCTTTCTTGGCACATATTAAACTTTTCACGTTTTGATTGACACTGGCCCAGCTGAATTAATATAATAATGAAACTAATGTCAAATTAAATGGAAGCAAACTCCATCACCGTGGCGAACTTGGACCTCTAAAATGTTAAGAAGTTCTTGAGGATACTGATTACAGTTCTTTCCATTTTTTTTTTTAATGACTGACTGTCAGTAGTTCTTTTTTGATCGCTGTATTTCTTCTATAGAGGGGATTCCGAAACAAAGACTGTCTTATGCTACTATGTGACTTTCTCAGTGTAGATACTATCCATTTTCAACATCCTTTACTGTCTGTGTCAGACGAAATTTTCTTGCCTATTCTGTGAACACATTTTTTTTTTAACCCCCTCCATCTTAGTAAATAAAAAAGTACCCAAAAAAAACCTTTAAACACTTTTTTAATCGTATAAAGCGCCGAGTCGACACCACGGAGTGGCCGATGCTCAATACGGCGCCACCAGATTGAAGCGAAAAGGGGATGCCCGTATTATCGCTTGTTTAGTCCAGAGATCACTGCTACAGATGAAAAGAAGCTCTTGCTCAGAAGGAGGAGAAAATATATGGAAAAATATCAGGCAAATAAGCAGATGAGGGCTGAATCACCCCAGGGACGCGTTTTCCCATAGTCAGTTTATGACTGAAGGGGCTATAATTAATATTATTATTATAAACACTTTTTATTAACTTGACATGCCCGTTGTTTTGATGTTTCAAATCTGTGACGCACAAAACCACTACGTTCTACAGCTGAAACTTTCCATGCAGCTCTCTTTCTTGGCACATATTAAACTTTTCACGTTTTGATTGACACTGGCCCAGCTGAATTAATATAATAATGAAACTAATGTCAAATTAAATGGAAGCAAACTCCATCACCGTAAGAGTTTTATGGTAAGGGAAGTAATAAATTCCGAAAAAAGATTGTGCGTTGTGTTTAAAGGGGGCGAACTTGGGATTATAAATGGTAATGTGCTATTAAATACATGTTTGTTTAGAACTAAATCAGTGAGTTGTTTTAACAATAGCTGAAGTAGTGACCAACTGTCATATGAGCTAATAAATGGGTTTTTTTTAAAAGTCCCATCGCATATACTGCCGTAGGGGAGTGGTGTTAGAGACTTCACTATACTAGGTTCAGAGCCTTCTACGCTGCCTTTTCTTTCTCTAAGTCAAGTACAAAGTCAGGTACCCATTTACAGCTGGGTAGACAAGCGTGTTGATACCGGCACCTTTGCCGCGAGAGACCAACGCTTGGTCAATCGGACGCTATTAGATGTTTAAACTTATCAAAATATGTTTAGTTCATTTAACTACAGTAATAAAAGTGCTTCCTAAAACCTTCAGTTTTGCATTTACTTGTTAGTGTGAAGATTTGCTTTACAACTTTACTACTATGATTTGTAAGTGATATTTAAGACTTATAACTGTGAAGTATTTAGTCATATTTGAAAGATTTTGCCGCCACAATGAGATGTTAGGAGCGTCGGTAATGTTACGGTTAGCATGATTGTCTTGGGGACAATCGACTCGGTTCGATTCCCGGCTGTGCCGGTACATTATTTTCTTTGTCTTTTGTCCTCGTAAGACGAATCACCTTTTTTCCATTTTTTTTTTCATACCCATCCTAACCATACTCTAGTATCTAACCCTACTCTAGTATTTGTCTTTAGTTTTAACAGAAAGAAAAAAGAACAATGAAAAATGGTATTTTTAATAAATGTACAATATAGGCACTGCAAAAACGTAGAAAACAATATGTAAATAAAGGCGAAACTAACAGGTAGCTCGTATTATGTGGCACTTATTAATCCTCATTACTATTTTTGTTAGCTGTCCTTGGTATTCTAAACACTCTTTTTGTAAAACCACATCTTTGTGGCCTGTAATGACTTTCCAACTTGTTTACTAATTGTCGATGACTCACTTCCCCTTGTCCGGATTGGTTCTATGTAACACTGGAGAACTCTCTTTATTACTGCCCTTGACAAGGAGTTGTTGCATAAAGCACTTTTAATTTTATGTATATATATATATATATATATATACATATATATATATATATATATATATATATATATATATATATATATATATATATATATATATATATATATATATATATATATATATATATATATATTTTTTTTTTAATTAATTAATTTTATTATTATTTTTTTATTTTATTTTTTTATTTATTTATTTTTCCTCACTCTTTTCCAGTTCTTGTTTTCATTATTTCTTATTTTTTGTTTTTAAAAGACTTCCTATTTCTGGTTTAGTGGCAGCCATCTTGCTTCACATGTGACTGGACATAAGGGAGTTTTTTTTTTTCTCTTATTTTTATAGTTTCATGTTCTCTACTTAATTCTCATTTTCTTTCCCTCTTGTCTCTTGTTTGTCTGTCCCTGACGAAGGCCTTGTGGCCGCAACGTAGGTTTTTCTTGTCCTTTCTCCTTGTAAGACGTATTACTATTTGTGTGTGTGTGTGTAATTTTTTTTTTTTCCCATTCATCTGTTTTAATTTTATGGAACGCTGCTTTTGCCTGGACTATTCTACTCTTCACTGAGATGCAACTTCCATCTTCTGTTACCGCGGCAGTAAATGTGGCCTTCGTGCGATGAGGGTTGGGGGAGGGGAAGAGAGATTAAACTGAAAAGATTAGAAATCAGGTCAGCGGTTATGTGGAGATAATTATTTTGGGTCTTGTGCCGAACCTTTTGCCAGTGTCCTGTCATTTGTCAAGGTATCGGCTGGCATTGTTGTTTCATGCCTGCTTGTACGTCTGCGGTCGGCTGTCTGCGTAAGTCGCGTCTCACATCTGGGGGCCGAGATTTCGCACGTTCATTGTCCTACCCTGGACACCATTGTTGTCGGCCGTTGGGGCTTAAATTCCGGCTTGTCACCCGGCCTTGCCTTGGCGCGCAGGTGTCTGGACCAAGGTTATGACGTGTCGCAGTTAGCGGAAACTGGCGACAGCAGAAGAATGTATTGGGGCCCAGGTTACAGTGGTCTAGGGCTTTAGCTTCCACTTGTTTCCTGTCGTCATCGGCTACTGCAAAAATAACAAAGCGAAGCGTAAACGATGCATAGATGGGCAACCGTTTTCTTGTCCACGTAAGCCACAAACATGGCGAGTGAGAAATTGTTTGTTTGTTTTCACTTGAGGGTTTTGCCTTCTTCCCTTGAGGGTTTTGCCTTCTTCTCTTGAGGGTTTTGCCTTCTTGTGGCGGGGCAGGTTTTTTTTTAATTTTGTAACCTAGACAAGTCCGTTGGTTATATCAGGATGCAACTTGCCATTCAGGAATAAATAAACTCTGTTAACTGAAGTAGGTGTTAGTTAAAAAAAAACGAAGGACAGCTAACTTCTAGTGGCTTGCATGTTGAAACCACGAAAAGAGCTAGTGCTCAACATGGATGCTTGCTCGTGCAGCGTTGATAGATACTATCTTGGCTGCTGACTTAATGAATGGCTTTCGCCATTATGAAATCCTGAGAGAACAACAATATAAGAATCTCCATACCATAAGATGGCCAGATGTAATAACAAATATAGAGCTAAGGAAAAGATGCGGACAACAGCCAATACAAACAGAAATTAAGGTAAGAAAATGGGGATGGATAGGACATACACCCAGAAGAGAAAAATCAAGCATAGCCAGAATTGCCCTTGACTGGAACCCACAGGGGAAAAGAAGAGTCGGGAGGCCAAAGAGAACTTGGAGAAGAACTGTTGAAGAGGAGGCTAGGGAAATTGGAATGACTTGGGCACAGCTGAAAAAGACAGCCCAGAATAGAAATCGATGGACAGCAACTGTTTCTGCCCTATGTTCCACAGGGAACGAAAATGAATGATGATGAATATACATTTATAGATTCATACATTCATTCTTACATTACAAGTAGTCGGTTTTTGTTGTTTTTTTTTACTGGCAAGACGCGGGCCCGATCTCACAAAATAATTTGCCTTTAAAAAATATAAATTATCCGGGCACCGGATGCAGAACTTACACAAATTACGAGCTGACAAATTTTTGTTTTTTACGGTCTTACTTCTGACAGCAATCAGCCCTCACTTCCGGTCGGGCAGGAGATGCATTAGGAAAACAGTCACAGTTGGAGTGAATGCCCTTGTCATAGCACACCATTTTAAAATCGTAACACCATTACTAATGTTTATGTCTGTACCCGGTTCTTCCGTCTTCACAGATGTGTAAAATAATGAAGGAACTGTTATGAAACTGATAATGGAAAGAAAGAAAGAACATGTTTTGGGGTCAAACTATGAACAGTAGACAGGTGTGAACAGTAGACAGCTAGATGGAGGTCGGAAAACACGGAGAAGATAGCTAGAGACAGAAATGAAAGTAATGAGGAAAACATAGAAAGATCTTGAACCTGTCACGTGCCATCAGCTCAAGGTCTTTCCATATCTTCTTCATCCCTATCATGTTTGTCACCAGTTATCTTCTCCATGTGATCTTTGGTCTTCCTCTAGGACTGCCTGGTAATGCTGTCAACAAGTTTTCTCAATGTGTGTCCTAATCCATCTCCAGCATCATCTTCTCATCAGTTGTTTCACAGGCGCTTGCCTGGTTATTGTTCCACTGGCGCTTGCCTGGTTATTGTCAGCAGTATAAAATAGAATGAATGTGGCTGCTGTTTCCTCAGACACATGACAAGAGGCAACTGATACGAGATTATGCGTGTAGCTGGCAACATCGTGATGTCAAAGAAACAACTGCAGAAAGTGCCACTGTAAGAGCACAGTACTGTTATAGTACAGGCTTCCATGTGACCAGCTGCAGTGGCGGATCCATGATCTGTTGAGAGCTGAAAGAGAATTCATGATGACGATTGATATGATAATTATAGTCTCAGTATCTGAAAGTGAAAATAGGACTACAGGAAATGATACGATAGTAACAGGAAGTACAAATAAAGATAGCAAGGGTGTAATGGTCATGTCAAGGAAACAGAATCCTCAGGTATACGAGCATTAGAGAGACATGGAAAATCCCTAGAGACGACATAGATGTGGTCTTGACAAGCCATGTTTAAGAGTACAATATTTTGGACAGCTAAAATGGTTGTCAGGATATCCTGAAATAGACAACTGCAGAAAGACAGTTTATTAAGCACATTACAAGGAAGAAGTCCACGTTTATTTTAGGTTTTTTTTTTTTTTAAAGAATGCTGTGAGAAGATGAAAACTGCAAAACATTTTGAAAATAAACAAAGTTAAAGGAAAGGAGATATAAAGTGGCAGAGAGAGAAGACAACTGGACATTTGAACATCAAGGCATGAATGAGAAGTAGTCAACATCTTTTCTAATAATTGGTTTGGTATGTCCTCGAATATCACAACACTAACTAGGGGAGCCAATCATTAAAGTAGTTAAGATTTTTCTGTTTAAATGACGTATACAATGGAACGTCTGTCGTTTAGTAATTAGAACGTTTCCATTCCAAGCAAATGTTCTGTGTCCTCCTTTTTTCATAGACTTTAGACACCAGCTTGAGTGTTTAAAGAAAGCAGTGGTCAGCCTAAGGCTGTTGGTATCTCCATAGATTTGGTCAAGAAATGGTACTGGTGACCGTTATATTCCGCATTCGATTCCCGGCATTTTTTTAAATTATGCAATTTTTTAAATTTTGATGGCGTCATCCGTTACCAGTTTTTATAATTATGTGTTTGTTAATTATAGTTTCTAAGTTTCTGAGTGTGTTGACGGGCTTAGTTGCTATGTGGGAGAATATATATATATATATATATATATATATATATATAGGCCGCTATTATATTATATATATCTATTATATTATATATATCTATATATATATATATATATCTATATAGTTGTTATCGATACTATATATCCCCAACGGGACTGATCACCCGTTTGCCCAGTCACTTTGATTACGGGAAACAACGACTAACAGATGATTTTGTCGTTGCCCTAAAGGACGCCATTAGGCGTTGATGACATCGGCAAAGAAAATCTATTCGTGGTTGCCCTTTAGACGCCACTAGGCCTAATGGCTACTGACTGCTGTGCCGGTCGTTGGCTGTTAAGGACAGAAGTAGAAGAAGAAGATATATATTTATCCATATATATATATATAGTATTTATATATATATATATATATATATATTTTATATATATATATATACAGTAGAACTCCATTTATCCGAACCCCAATTATCCGAACATCCAATTATCCGAACACTTTTTCCAGAAAAAAAAAAAATCAGAGCACACAGTTCACGTAAGACTAAAATTCTGAATCTTTTGATGCGGCAAACTTCAAATGTGTGCGAACAATTTGTAGAGAATGGGATGGGCTAATGGTCGGTCGCTTACGTACAGGAAGTCAGTTAGATCATAAAGTCAGTTAATATCTGGTTTACCAATCCAGTGTACGTGTGCGTTCTAGGTAGAACACTGGCTAAACAGACAGTTCAACTAAAAATAATTGTGTCTGCTACTAGAGCAGAATAATTTTGGTGTACAAGTATTTCTCTGTGCGATATGGCATCTTCCAGTACGCCTAAAGTATATAAAAGGAACCGCAATGTTTTGTCAATTGAAACGAAAACAGAAATTATCAAGAGACTAGGACAAGGTGAAACTGTGTCTTCACTTGCGAGGATTTTCAATGTTGGGAAAGCTACCGTCTCTGACATCAAAAGTAACAAGGATAAAAATTATGAGTTTTGCATCGAAATTTGATAGTGAAAATGGGTCGAAGAAACGTAAAACCATGAGAAAGAAATGCGAAAGATGTGAAATTGGAAGAGGCTTTGTATATATGGTTTGTGCAAAGAAGAAGCAAAGGGGGAACCTATCACTGGTTCTCTGTTGTGTGAAAAGGCACTTCAGTTCAACAATCAACTTGGACGGTCCTCCTGACTTTAAGGCTAGCCAGGGATGGTTAAGAAACTTTAAATCTCGTCATGGCATACGAGAATTGGAGATTCAAGGGGAATCTTTATCTAGCGATGCAACTGCCGCTAAAAATTTTAAAGAAACATTCTTGGCTTTTTTGGAAGAAGAAGGTTATTCACTCGATGATGTGTATAATGCCGATGAGACTGGCTTATACTGGAAATCATTGCCTCAAAAATCACTTGCATCTCAGCGCGAAGCAGCTGCCCTGGGGTTTAAAAAGTGCCAAGAGAGGGTAACAAGTTTGGTAGCCGCGAATGCCAGTGGAAGTCATCGTTTACCGGTGCTAATGATGGCAAAGCCAAAAAACCACGTTGTTTAAAGAATGTGACATGTCTCCATTGTGTTACAAAGCAACAGAAGAATGCTTGGATGAATAGTGAAATATTTCTTGATTGGTATACAAATCAGTTCATCCCAAATGTGAAGAGGTTGAGAGAACAAGAAAAGAAAACTGGAAAAGTAATTCTTCTACTGGACAATGCACCATCTCATCCAGAGACGGATACATTGAATGCAGTTGATGCAAATTTTAAAGTAATTTTTCTGCCTCCCAATGTAACAGCACTGATTCAACCAATGGATCAGGGTGTTATAGCAAAGCTTAAAAAAGATGTACAAGAAGGAAGTCCTGCGTCGTTTATTGTTGGCTGAAGATGAAGAAAGTGTGGTGGCATTTTCCAAAAAGCTTAATCTCAAAGACTGCTGCTATATGTTAGCTGATGCTTGGACCACCCTGTCACAAGATAATCTCAACAAGGCTTGGAGTAGATTGCTTGGGGAAAAAAGGAGGGAAATGAAACTACTGCAGTGGACACAAATGATGATTGTATAAATGAAGTTGTGGAAACTGTTTCAAGCAATGCCCGGATTTTCGGACTGTGACAAAGATGATGCACACATGTGGCTAGAAGATGATAATGATTCTGGTTTTCAGTTTTTGAATGACGAAGAAATTTTGTCTTTTGTGCAAGAAGAAAACCAAATACATGTAGTGACCGATGATGAAGACTCCTCAGAAGTACATGATGTACTTGTAGATTATGAAGAAAAACCAAAACGTCGACCAAGTCCTGAAGAGGCCTTTATAGCACTAGAAACAGCGATGGTTTAGTACGAGCAAGAAGATGACAGCTGTCCTACACAGCTTCTGCTGTTGAAGAGAATGCGGGACTTAGCAGCCAAAAGGAGACTATCCAGTTTGGTGCAAAAGAGGATTCCTCATTATTTTAAATAGTGGGCTACATCTGTGCAAGTACATATATACGTAAGTTGTGCCTGGTTTTGAATCGTTTGTAATGTTATTTTGAAAACATTTCTCTTTCTTAACAAAAATAATTAATACAAGTAGTACATGCACTGCAGTGTAATAAAAGATTTTGGTGATACAGTGATCTAATACAGTGTGGGTATTATTATTACAGTACAAGTAAATATGTTTTATAGTGTATTTTCCTTGATGGTTAATTATTTTTAGAAATATGTGTACATGTACTCGATACATTATGTAATCCAATTATCCGAACATTTGATTATCCGAACGATGCTCGGTCCCATGGGGTTCGGATAAATGGAGTTCTACTGTATATATATATTATATATATATATATTATATATATATATATATATATATATATATATATATATATATATATATATATATTATACTTATATATATATATATATGAGCTCCAAGGACAAGAAGTTGTGCACACATGATCGACTGGGCCAGTCAGCGGCGCATTTGAATAAGAATTCCTTCCATCGTCAGGGTTCAGACCGACACACCTTTGTGCCCTTCTTCGTGTTTGTTTTCATGAACCCTCGCTGCCACGCCAACTGAACCACTTCGACGAGAAGTGAAATGAGCTTTGCGATGTCGGACATCTGGATTAGAAGTACCGTTTTTCTCGTCTGCCCATATGTTGGAAGGGAATAGTAAATGTGTTTCAGTAGAGAGGGTACCAGATGACGCGCGGTCCCTTATTAATGGGAGGCATCTGGCAGCAGGTCAAAAGTACTGAATCATTAGTTCGCAGACTCTCGAGTATGGGAATTGAGTCTTTATTGAGAACACGCCCAGTAGAGGTATGGACTTTCTGTGAGGGTCACGGCTCCAAAAATGAGACGGTCGAACAAGAAGCTGATTAGAGTGATGTCACTATTTACACAAGTCCTTTCAGGGTGACGTTACCCAGTGGCATTTATTTTTACTTGATTGAATCTACCGTTTCCTAGGACTTCTCAAGCTGATGGAATAGAAGCCGAAATAAGGTGTTAACAATTGCAACCAAACGAAACTATCGGCCAGGTTTTCCATTTTGGCAGCGAAATGTAACTTTGAACAGCGAGAGAGCATTCATGAAAATTTAGCACAATAGTGGTGAAGTTAAGGCTTTTGTATTTTTCCATTGGCGATTGCTTCGTTTCCACGCAGCCCGTCTCTTTAAAGTTGACCATGTACATGTGTCTGTCGGTTATATCATGTCGCCTTTTGTATTCACGCATTACCCTTCAGATCCCCAAGGAGTATAGACCTTCAACAAGCGCGTGCCAAGTCCTCCGGTCACGTGTCATTACTCCGGTCACGTGTCATTAGCTCGTTCTTGCGTATATTCTTTATCATCTTTTCTTCTGTCTCTAGTTCTCTTCTCTCAGTGTGTTTTTTTTTTTTGGGGGGGGGGGGGGATATCTACTCGTGCTTATCTTACCCTGGGACTTCTAAAACTGCCTGGTGATACTATCACATGATTCCTCGTTGTTTTTCCATTACGTCATCTTCTCATCTCTTGTTCCAATGGTTCTTGTCTGATTCTTGTCATCAGTTCCACATTAGGTGATCTTGTCATACCACTTCAATCATTCTGTTCTACGCAAGCACCCATTTATGACTTTCTGTTCTCCATGTTTCAGAGCCAAGTAGGACTGACTTGACTTTTGAGTTGAAGATTCTTATTTTTATGTTCGACTTGAATTCCATATAGTATCCATTGCGATGAGAGCTCCTTTTGCGTTGTGTATCCTTATTTTATCACTGTAACTATATCTTTTAATTTTTGTTTGTTTGTTTGTTGTTGCCTAGATATATTTCTGGTTCTACATCTTGTAGTGGTGTTTCTTCAAGTGGAATCTGTTATCGTTTCCTGCATTTATTCTCATTATCTTTGTCTTTTCCCTGTGAATTTTCAGACCTTGCTTATAGTGTAAATTATTTCTAGATATAGTCAATGTTGAATTCGATTTTGTATTCAGGTGATGTTTTCTTAACAGTTAGGCACAAAATAAGTTTTGGCGAGGCATGGCATGTTCTACATGGGCACAAGGTTCATGGGTTAAATTAGGGAGCATGTCCAAATACAGTAGACCGTGTAGTTTGGCATAACGGCTGCGGTATAAACATTGAAAAAACAAAAGACCGTGTAGTTTGGCATAACGGCTGCGGTATAAACATTGAAAAAACAAAAGACCGTGTAGTTTGGCATAACGGCTGCGGTATAAACATTGGAAAAACAAAAGACCGTGTAGTTTGGCATAACGGCTGCGGTATAAACATTGAAAAAACAAAAGACCGTGTAGTTTGGCATAACGGCTGCGGTATAAACATTGAAAAAACAAAAGACCGTGTAGTTTGGCATAACGGCTGCGGTATAAACATTGAAAAAACAAAAGACCGTGTAGTTTGGCATAACGGCTGCGGTATAAACATTGAAAAAACAAAAGACCGTGTAGTTTGGCATAACGGCTGCGGTATAAACATTGGAAAAACAAAAGACCGTGTAGTTTGGCATAACGGCTGCGGTATAAACATTGAAAAAACAAAAGACCGTGTAGTTTGGCATAACGGCTGCGGTTATAAACATTGGAAGAAACAAAAGACCGTGTAGTTTGGCATAACGGCTGCGGTATATACCATTGGGAAAAAAAAAAAAGACCGTGTAGTTTGGCATAACGGCTGCGGTATTATAAACATTGGAAAAAACAAAAGACCGTGTAGTTTGGCATAACGGCTGCGGTATAGAAAACATTGGAAAAAAACAAAGACCGTGTAGTTTGGCATAACGGCTGCGGTATAAACATTGGAAAAAACAAAAGACCGTGTAGTTTGGCATAACGGCTGCTGCGGTATAAAACATTGAAAAAAAAACAAAAGACCGTGTAGTTTGGCATAACGGCTGCGGTATAAACATTGAAAAAACAAAAGACCGTGTAGTTTGGCATAACGGCTGCGGTATAAACATTGAAAAAACAAAAGACCGTGTAGTTTGGCATAACGGCTGCGGTATAAACATTGAAAAAAACAAAAGACCGTGTAGTTTGGCATAACGGCTGCGGTTATATAAACATTGGAAAAAAACAAAAGACCGTGTAGTTTGGCATAACGGCTGCGGTATAAACATTGGAAAAAAAAAGAAATGTAGTTTGGCATAACGGCTGCGGTATAAACATTGGAAAAACAAAAGACCGTGTAGTTTGGCATAACGGCTGCGGTATAAACATTGGAAAAACAAAAGACCGTGTAGTTTGGCATAACGGCTGCGGTATAAACATTGGAAAAACAAAAGACCGTGTAGTTTGGCATAACGGCTGCGGTATAAACATTGAAAAAACAAAAGACCGTGTAGTTTGGCATAACGGCTGCGGTATAAACATTGAAAAAACAAAAGACCGTGTAGTTTGGCATAACGGCTGCGGTATAAACATTGGAAAAACAAAAGACCGTGTAGTTTGGCATAACGGCTGCGGTATAAACATTGGAAAAACAAAAGACCGTGTAGTTTGGCATAACGGCTGCGGTATAAACATTGGAAAAAACAAAAGACCGTGTAGTTTGGCATAACGGCTGCGGTATAAACATTGGAAAAACAAAAGACCATGTAGTTTGGCATAACGGCTGCGGTATAAACATTGAAAAAACAAAAGACCGTGTAGTTTGGCATAACGGCTGCGGTATAAACATTGAAAAAACAAAAGACCGTGTAGTTTGGCATAACGGCTGCGGTATAAACATTGGAAAAACAAAACTAAAGGTAATCCTATATGAGAAACTGCGGCAGGGAGTGTAGTGTTAGAGATTTCCCTTTACTAGATGCAGCTTTATGACGTAGGATGGCTAGTTCCCTTCCTCAGTGCTTTAGCCTTCCATTATTCGAGAGAAGAGTCACGTACCCATTGACACTTGGGTAGACTGGAGCGTGACGCTACCGGATCTCGATCCTGGAGCCCGGTAACTTTGCCGCTCTAACCGCTTAGCCAGTCAACAGTAAGGTAGGCCCTACTGTAATCTTGACTGGCTTAAGTGTTGACTATCTGAGGTACAGCTTGTGTTCATGGCGCTTCAAGTTACCAATAGGCCCCAGTCTTGTTGTCGTCATTGTTCAAAGTCGACATCATTGCACTTGGGACAAACCCATAGGTGCTCAGCCTCCCTCAGCAGATGTTGAAGGGTATGAATGCCGATTGTTCCTGTAGCGCGCTGGTTGTTTACACGCCTGACCCATCCTCTCATACGTCCATCCCTGCTAGTCTTACGTTTGAAGCCAAATTCCAGCAGTCTGAGCTGTGTTGATTCATCATCGATTGCATTATCGTTCTTTCGCACTGAGATTAGAGGTCCCAGTGAATTAGCTTCGTTCACAACCCTTTGAAAACAACTGTTCATTCGCATGACAGGAAGGAAGTGAAATAACGCCGCCAGATGGCGAAGCATAACTTCTTTATAGTCCGGAAGTGGGAAGACTAGAACTTGTTTGATCTTTGGCCTCGAGCCGATTTTACGAAAGCAGGGTTTTTTAATGGTGAATACCGGTAATATAGGGGCGTGGTCCCGCGGCATGAGCTCAGGAGGTGGCCCCGTTCCTAATGGACACTACTTACACGCACCCGGAGAGATAGAATGAAACAGTTTTCTTTCATCTTTTCTTTCCAGTTGTTCTGTGGAAAATTCTTGGCAAATTATTTGATGCTCTTTGGCTATTCCTATAACTTAAGTGATGATTAAACGTTTCTCATTTGTATTTCTCAGCTAATGAGCAGAAAAAATAATAACAAATGTAAGGAAACGACAGTTAACCTCCATTGGACTTGATGAGAGTGAGATCACTTGAAAACACAGTGACTGTTGTAAGAATTGAGGGAAAGTGAAGTCAAGGGAAACAGAGATGGAAAGAATTTCTGATAGCTTGATCAAAACCAAACCAACTGAATCTGGAAGTTGGAAAAGTCCAGCATATATTATAACTTGTATCTCTGCCGCGCTCTCTGCTTCCTGCAGTATGACGTGGAGTGGCCAGTTCCCTTCTTAGCTGCTTTCACCTTTCCTAATTCGTGAGCAGAGTCATGTACCCATTTACAGCTGGGTAGACTGGAGCATGACGCTACCAGGTTTCTTCTTCTTCTTCGTACACTCTCAGACGTCTACTTGAGTGTTTTCATAGAAAGCAGTAGTCAGCTTGGGGCTTTTTGCATCTCCGTAGAGCTTTTCCACGAATGGTACTGTTGACGGCCATATGCGCCTTCTCTGTTGCACATATGATGGACATCTTTGAAGCAGACGTTCAGCAGTCATTTTATCAGTGCCACAGTTACACTCATCAGTAGTTCCTACCTATATCTGTTTCAATCCTGGAACTCTGTTGCCATGCCAGGAGACGAAAGCGAAATCGCGAAGTATGTAAATATATATTGTTATATTTACTGTTGCTTTGGTATTCAAAGCTCCCGTCTCTAATGATCGCATAATTGCAGCATGAACATTAAACATATAGGCTAATATCATATGCAGTCGATTGGCTGCAGCGCGACAGGGGGTGAAAGGTCACGGAATTCAGGACACTTGCAGAGTTCATCACGCGAAAAGGAGTACAACTATAAAGGTAAAAGATAGTCCTATAGGTACGGCCGTAGGGGAGTGAATTGTTAGAGACTTCACACAGCTTCATGAGGTGGGGTTGACCAGTTCCTTTCCTGGCTGCCAAATGAAAGTGGGTATCTTGTAATTATGGGATAGCCCATTGCGCAACATCCATTTTGCTGCTGTATCCGTGGAAAGACGGAATATTGGAAAATTCCAGTTACTTGTTTGTTTTTTTCTTTATTTTCCACCGACGTTCTGGTACGCTGCTTGGCGTATGATGGTGCATCCTCTCCTCATAAAAGTTTCACCATCGCGTCAGAAGATCTACATTGGGAAGGGCAAAGACAGCGAGGAAGGAAACTGGTTACTCCAATACATAAAGCTGAGACCTAGTGCAGATGAAGTCTTTAACCGTTTATTCATCTACGGCAGTATCTGCTATGATACAACATTTGGTTTTTTTTTTTAATGGAGCAGAATCAGACGCGTCCCACGATGCTCCCGGGGGATCTCTGTAGAGACAAAGACAGAATAGGACTACTACACACTCAGGCATGTCGTACATGGCCACTAATGTGCATGGTGCAGGCAGCCTCATGTAAAACACATTGCTACAGAAACCACGGCTACATGACCACGCAGATGATTGGTACAAGCTTCCTGCAAGTGATGGCTCGATGTTCTGTAGTGAGCGCAGATCGAAGGTGATGATGATGATGATGGTGGTGGTGATGATTATGATGATAATAATGATGATGGTGATAATGATGATGATGGTGATAGTGATGATGATGGTGATAGTGATGATGCGGATAATGATGAGAATCGGGTACCTATTTGTATACCAAGAGACCGGTTGCCGAGAATAATTTCAAGTAGAACAAGAAATTCCCCTTGAAATATGGAAACTAAACAGGAGGCTGAATTCCGGAGAAAAAATTCCAGTTTGGAAAATGATTCCGCTTGATATATATGGACACCAGAAGGATTCTTGTTTCTTATCTATCTACTGCTTATGTAGTGAAGCATCGCAGGTCGTGTAAGTTACTTGTTTCACATCCTGTGCACGCATTGCGGCCTGGTGTGCTGTAATGTTGGGCTTCTTTAAGCTACGTCACCTCCCTTGATCCATCTTTCTCAGGTTGGTTGTTGTTGTTTTGAAAAGATTATGGGTGGAGAGCGGGCACTTAACAGCTGACCATTATTGCCTCTTCTCGTTCCATCTTGGTCTACCCTGTTCAACATGAAAATTGGTTATAATTGGGGTATTTAGTGTCATTTTACTTACTACTTTTGTATTAAATTTAAATAACTGTCTTTTGCAGTTGCTGGT
The DNA here is from genome assembly GCA_024509875.1 of Oreohelix idahoensis. Lineage (NCBI taxonomy): Eukaryota > Metazoa > Mollusca > Gastropoda > Stylommatophora > Oreohelicidae > Oreohelix > Oreohelix idahoensis. The sequence goes on from JAMPIV010020265.1 coordinate 175,892, forward strand.
TTTAATTTATATTAGTATTTGTCCATTTTATTTTCAGTTTTGTATTGTATATAGATAACTATTGTCCTTTACACTTGGTTTTAATTTGTATTAACATTTGTTCTTTTTTGAGTTGATGTTTTTTATTTTTTTTTAAACCTCGTTGTCTTTCCTTGTCATATGAATAGTTAATAAGTTTGCTTATTTTTCAGTTTTTGTTGTTTTTTTAAATTTGTTTTATTTTAGTTTTTGTTGCTTAATTTCTATTTGGTTGAATGTATTTTCTGACGTGTTATTTTTGTTATTAATACCAATATTGTCACTGTTATTAACCTTATATATTTTCCTTTGTTTTTTTTTATATATATATCGTTTAAGTATTGTTTGGGCTTCCCCTGGGGCATCTATACTTAAAACCTTATCACCTGTCATGTCTATATTGTGATTTCTAAAGTATGTTTTTAATTCTAGCCTCTGTTGATCATATTTTCTACAGTGGATCAGGTAGTGGTCTATGTCATTTTCTTCCTGACATTCTCGGCAGTGTGGTTCCTCTATCATAAAGTACGCTGCACCGGGACGGAGACGCCACAGCTTTTTGTTCGAGGGTAACTTTAGTTCTTCTCTGACCTGGCACGTCCTTGTTGGTTTGTTCACCAGTTTGAACGCGTGTCTGCCTTTTCTACTGTTCTTCCATGTTGTCTTGCATTCCTTGTTTATAGTTAGCTTCACTTGGCTCTTGATCTCCGACCTCCTCAGTTCTGCGCTTATATTGTTTTTACATCTCTCTCAGGGCTGTCCTCTGTATTTCTTTTATCCAGAGATTACATGATTGCTGATTGGGGGTTTATTCTCATACGGTTATCTTCAGCCCAGGCCGGGGAAGTCGACTGCCTGTGTGGACTTGGACGTTAGTTTTAATGCATCTAGATTTGACAGTGGCGCGTACAACTGACACCATTCACCTGGCCACAGTGGCGCCCTTGACAACAAAACCGTGAGAGCGGAAATGTCCATTCATATTTTAGACAATTTAAACATAACATTTCCGTCTCCCCTCTCCCACGCAAAAAAAAAAAAATAATAATAATAATTAATTATGCAGAAGTGTTTCCATATTTGTCGCAGCATATCTTAATGTCTTCTTGGGGCTTCCCCCCCCCCCCCTACCTTTTCCGCCGGGCTAAATTCATATGTTGTCAGGTAGTTCAGTGAATGATGTCCCTTTTTAGTCGCTTGTGACAATGTTTCTCAAAGTGCAGTCTCAGTGGGGGCGGGTTCCCTCCTCCCCACGCTGTCTACAGGCAAGAACTGAGCCATCAGTCATTTTTTAATCATCATCAACTTCTTGTTGGTTCTTATAGTAGTATTCCTGTCAGTCATTACTCCCCCCCCCCCCCCCCCCCCCCCCCCCCCCCCCCCCCCCCCCACCCCCCCCCCCGCCCCGCCCCCACCCCCCCCCCCCCCCCCCCGCCCCCCCCCCCGCCCTCCCCCCCGCCCCCCCCCCCCCCCCCCCCCCTCCAACCAACCAACAATGTATCGTCCCACGCGAGGTTGGGCGCTTAGGTAAAGAGGTTACGCTGTTTCCCATGCAGCATGACCCATGAAGCTAGTGAATCAAGAAGAACGGCGTAGCCGATACTGCCTGGCACCGGAACACATATATATATGCAATACCTCATGCCCATATGTATGCTATACCTCCTCCTTAGACATTTTGGACACACGAGCCAAACACACACGAAACCATTGCCGCGCTACCGAAACAGAATTCGCCAAGCGTTTGATTGTTTACCCGGGTCCTTATGGAGTACATGTATAGGGATTCCAGTTGCTTTCTCGCCGCTGAATCCGGTTGCACTTCTTCATTCTTCTCTTTTGAGGATTTTTTTCGGACCCAGGAAGGTAGTTTTTGTAGATGTAGTTTCTGTAACTGTTGTTGTAGTGTTTTTTGTATATTTTTAATGACCTATGCTGGTCGACCCTAGCCTAACTCTCTAAACTTGGAAGGCGGCAGTTGTGCTAAAGCTGTGCAGTTCGCCCGAAAGATATTCGGTGCTGCGGGATTAGCCGACTAAAGTGAACTATGGTCAAATAAAAGTTGCCCAAAATGTTTTACTTCCAAATTTAATACAGACCCATGTGTTTCCCGGTGGTCTCCGAGGAGACCAAGGAAGAGTAGAACCACCACTGCCTTCTCAGGACATGTCATAAGAGGTGACTATAATATTGTGACAGTCGCTGTTTATGCACATGTGTGCTTACACAGTTGTCAAGACAACTATGCCTTTGTTACCGAACATGCTAATCGATGTGTTCGGGGCCGATCGTTATAGTGGGGTGAAGGTTATATAAGTACATTCCTTTTGCATATCTGAAAGTGTCTCATAATTATATAAGTCGAACTCAAGACAACTTGTAACAAAAAGGAACCGGTAATTTAGTTCATCAACACAGCACTGGGAGTTCTTGTATTTTATTCACATGGACATAGTTCATCTTCCTTTATTTACTACTTGCTTGTTTAGCAAAGGTTTCCTTATTTTTCAATCAACGTGTGAGTGATGGTGAAGGTGAAGCTCTGACATGTCGTGATCAGTCAGTGGATTTGGTTTCATAATATTGTCGTAAATTTATTTTGAGAGAAAGAGTCTTAGAAATAGTAGTTCGGTTTAGAGTGTAGAATGATGGTGAAAAAAAACTCAGTGATAGAAATGTAGAGAGTACATAGTTGCTTCACAGAGTGCTGGAGGAGAGTAAAGACAGACTTATTTACGACAAATCGTTTCTCTCAATCTTCTCTTCCGCTCTCCTGGTCAAACAATTATTTGCCAGTTTTCCAGACACACCTATGCGCTCACACCGATTTTTGGTGCTTCAAACACACAGACGACGTGGATACAACTATCTTAAACAAATAGGGGAAATTTTATGGGCTTTGGGTATTTCCAACACAGTGCTAACTAGGTTTATGATGTTTATTAACCAAAAAAGAATCAAATCACAAACAAATATCAAGGGTTACATAAAATTATCATAAGTACAGAAAATGCAAATAACCAGGTGGGGAGGGGGTGAAGAAGATTGGTATCGACTAAGCCCTTCCAGCTTATTAGACAAAGATGAACCCAGTCCAAAGATAGATAGTTATCAGGAACATAGGTAATGTAACCTAACAGTGAAGTTAATTACTCTGGAAGAGGGGTTACAGTACTAGGTATGGGTGGTAGAAAAAAACTTGTTCTTCCCAATTGTTCTTCCCTTTACTAAGCAAATGAAAAGGAGGGGGTTTTTAAACAGAGTTAACAAATTATCAACTATCCCGCTTAAAGGAACAATGTAGGGTATACAGAAAATTATATTACCAGGTAAGCAAGTTAACAAAATGGTTACAAAAAAAAAAAAAAGATTAAATTTCCTGTCATTCATGCACACGCGTGAGGATCCACACTCATATACATACACACACAAACTTACCGATTGCAGCATCAGACAATCCGTAGAATTATATAAACAACAATTACTCTTGACACGAGAAAATGTCTAGTACTTCGATGTCCCGCCCCAGATGTAGCGAGGTTTGCTGATAGCGAATATTCCCACTAATCGCCGGACTTGAAGACTCAGAGTTATTATGTTTTATTATATAAAAAGGAGTCTATGGGATGGCACTGACACAATTCAATACAGGGGTGAAAATGAGGTCTCTTTAATTTCGCTGCTGGAGGTAAAATTCCTTCAAGGCGTGATGATAGCAACTGACCGGTATGGTTTAAATCCAGTGAGGAAAAATTAGGCTCAGTCACAGTCAGGTAAATATGTATTCTCTCACAGTAGAGCAGTAAATAAATTATCGCTACTGGCACTGTTCATATTCCAGTTTATATTACAGATTGTAATTAAATTTGATGAGTTATTTAAAAAAAGTTCTTGGGGGTGCTTTCTTTCATGTAATTAATAGCTAGGTCGCATCGGACCGTCACAAGAATTATATTTAAAAATGTTCCATCAATATATCTGGAAGTTAAGAACCGAGTCTGAAAAGGACTCTGTATGATTTCTCTGTTGCTTTCTTTATGCTGGGATCGCACAGGTTACGATCACTCTGTATGAAAGAAAAAAAAAAGACATGTAATATACCGAAAAACAAATAACCTTCTAAAGCGCGATGAATTTCCCGTTAAGACTATTATATATACGCTCGCGTATTTAATTATGTATTTAATAAACACTGCGCGAGTTTTAGTGGTTAAAACACACATCTATAAATATATGACTTAACTAAATTTATTAATTATAAATTCCTTCGCGGCTTTAAAAGTTAATTTAAGCATTTAACATCTATTATCTTTTTGGAAATAATATAGCAGGTATATCATTACATTTACAACTGGAACTATTGAGATGGTTTAATTTAATAGATTTAAATTAACACAAAATCCAGTGAAATAGAATGAATGAACTAGACCACTGATCACTTTACACAATATATATTTTACCGCTTTGCACAGAAATAGAATTCACTGCCAATATGTATAAAATCCAGGGGATAATCTATAACAAGATTTCAAATATAGCTAGTGCTTCTGTTAAGTTCTGGCCAGCGAGTGATAAAGTGTATTTCTACGTGGTCTGTATATATCTAGAATGAAATGAAAGATAAGTGGGACATGGGAAACTTGACACCTTTTTAGATCTCAGGACACTTTTGGGGATCTGACCGCCAAACTAAAGAGATATGCCGCCCCCTGGTCTCTCGTATCTTCGCTCGCTGCTTGCGTTCCGGCTTTCCCCGTTCGCTTTCACTGCGATCGGTTCTGCGTTTGGCACGGAGATGCGAAAATACCGGCAGGGAACTTGCGTCGCTCGTCAGGGACCACTACTGTCTTTGATCGTGGCGCTAGTCTTTCCTGAGATCTCTCAGTGCCTGTTTGATCGTGTGCCGCTACATTCTGTTTGATGCTGGCAACGCCCCCTCTGGGCCAAGTTAATGAAATTACTGCCTATGATTGCTCAAGAGATGACCATGGGCGTGATTTAGCCTCTCCTTAAATCAATGCGATGACCAGAATGAACGGTAGATAAGCTGTCCACATATCAATCATCAAAGGTGTTGCCAATCAGCGTGGAAAGGTTGCATAGCTAATGAGTCCAGGTGAAAAGAAAAAAATCCCGTTTGACGAAAGGTTACAATATTTCGGGGGCACTGATGTTATCCAAGGGGTCGTTACGAAGAGATCGTACTATATCATCCAACACTTCAGGGGTACCGATGTTATGAGAGGGTTCTCACCATCCTAACAAATTAAGGACGGATGAGTTTGTCTGTCGCAAATATCTTGTATCAATTATACAGTCAGACCGTAGCCATCACTTTTAATTTTCTGGCAACCTCGTAATTTCAACCTTGATACGTTCTGTTGCAAAGTCAGCATGGGGGTTGTTCTCGTTCTTCCGGCCATAATCCGTCTACCAAGTAATTTGTTAAGTTCATTCTTATAACAAGAGATTTTATTTTTACTCTAAGAAGCTGCTCCTAGCTGGTTCTAGCCGATTCTAAGCATGATTGATAGTATATACTCTAACTAGCCTGTAAAAGTCGATGTCCTATTTTTTCTTCTTCTTCGTCTGAAAAGGACGTTGGTTGCGTTGTGTCCGTTTACAGTAAAGCTGCGATAATTGCGCCTTTCAGCCGACACTTCCTACTTCCGCACGGCATTTTTTGGGACCGGGTTTGCCGTCCCTCTTCGATCCCTACTCTCTCAGCCAGACTGCAGTGATGCAGCCTGTTTCCAGGACCACCACGTGGAGGTGGAGTAGGGTCTTGGTCAGCTCTGGTTCGCTGATCCTGACGCAAGCAGTCAAGCTATGGGTCGCTGACTGCATTCATCTCTCTTGCTGTGTCTTCGGTCCCGATGTCCCATTTAAAGGGCTGAAAGTATAACTTCCATACTCACGTATTTTTACTTTATTCCATGAAGAATATAATTCTTAGTCGTTAGAGTAGATGGTTTGACAACGTAGCTCATGCCGAAGACCGCGAATCTTCTCGTCCGAATGATGAAAAACAGACAATCAAAACGTGTAGTTTTGTTCAGTTCTGTGCCCAATCTCCCCAGGGTGCTGAAACTTCTTACTCGGGCGGCTGCTGATGTACAAGTGGTCCATGGAGACCAAAACTACTGGTTCTTCGCAACAAACGCGTCATTTTCTTACGTTATTACCGATGCCTCGTGCGTCTGATAGCAACAGCGGTTGCTATTTGGACACTAACCCCCTTTTCCGGCAAGGTGTATCGAGGCTACTACACAAATTTGCCGATGACGTCATAGGGAGCGCTCGATATATTAATATGCTACGACAATATGAGGTTGTGTATGGGGCTGGCAACCTCATCATGTCAAACAAATTGCTACAGAAACTTGAAATATTTGACGTATAAATGGGACAGATGGAGGTGATGAGGAAGGCAAAATTTGAAATTCTTACTGACGGAAACGAAGACAAAAGGAACAAGGAGTTATGGATCTCGATAGCGACACGCTGCTCTACAGTGGAGTCCCCACAACCAAAAGAGCCAAAGGGGGCGTAGGTTGTATTGTTGCTAGAAGCCAAAAGACTAGCATTAAGGGATGGAACTTTGTTTCGGTCCGCATTATGGTACAAAAGCTTACAGAAGGAGAAACTATAGTCAACCTTGTCATTGTGTGTATAGGCCAAAGGAAGATGAGCAGAAGTCAAAGAAGAATTGTTTGAGCTGCTTCAACAGACAATGGACGACTGCTTGGATGAAAGTATCTGCTCGGAGATTTCAATGCCAGAGTTGGGAATGACCATGCTTGATGGGGTGGAGTTATTGGAATGTATGGAGAAGATACACTAAATGATAATGGAAGGCTTGATGGGGTGGAGTTATTGGAATGTATGGAGAAGATACACTAAATGACAATGGAAGGCTTGATGGGGTGGAGTTATTGGAATGTATGGAGAAGATACACTAAATGACAATGGAAGGCTTGATGGGGTGGAGTTATTGGAATGTATGGAGAAGATACACTAAATGACAATGGAAGGCTTGATGGGGTGGAGTTATTGGAATGTATGGAGAAGATACACTAAGTGACAATGGAAGGCGACTCCTTAGATTCTGCACTGAGCAAAGCCTTGTCATTACAAACACAAAGTTCCTCCATAAGCGCATACATGCATACACCAGATATGAACCAACAAAGAATGAGAAATCAGTGGTTGACTATGCCATTGTTAAGAAAAGCTCATTCAAGTATGTGCGAGATTCTAGAGTCTAGAAAGGGCCAGAGATTGGAAGTGATCACTATCTGCTAACAATTAAAAGAACAAATGAAAGAGTTGCTCGACCTAGGAATTGCCTAACATCACGCAAAAAAAAAAAAAACTAAACAAAGGAACATGAGAGATGAGCATTAAGACCTACAAGGCTGAGAGAGCCAGTAGTTAAGACCATGTATCAGGTTCTTATTGCTATAGCAATGAGAAACACATAAGAACAACCTGATGACCTGGAAACCCTCTGGTTTAAATTAAAGGATATCATAAATACAGCTGCAGCAGAAGCATGTGGTGAAGCCCGACTTGGGAAGAAGGAAAAGAGGACACCTTGGTGAACAGAAGAAGTTAAAAAGAAAATAATAGAGAAGAAAAAGGCATGGAAACAATACTTATAAGCTAAAAATACAGCAGGAAAATCAGAGAAATAAAGAGTACGTGATGCTCAGAACAGAAGCAAAGAACAAGGTGCTAGCAGCAAAACAGAAATTCTGGGAAGAATTTGGAGAAAACATGGAAAAAATGCTCAAGAAAACCAGAAATCAATCATAATCATCAAAATACATAATTGCCGCCGTAAGTACTTCGGTCGTTCGGTCAATCACATTTTTGCACACCGTCATTTGCGCACTTTTTTCTATTTTCGAGGGGGTGCATTAACTTTCAACCACAGGGGGGGGGGGGGGGGGGGGGGGCAACTGTGGTTGAAAGTTAGACAATAATTGTATTGTTTCCCCTTATATGTACTCTTCGCGAAAATAGAAAAAAAGGTGCGCAAATGAAGGTGTGCATGAACAGTTTAATTATGGAAAGAAGCCAACAACACGATTGATAAACAGTACATGAACTGGAGTTTCGTCAAACTTCAAACGTTGTTCTCAGAGGCAGTAAGTCGACCAAGGCTTCTCAGAGGCGGTAAGTCGACCAGGGCAAGATTTTAGAAGATGCACGAACAATTACGAGACATGCTGTCATAAAAAGAAATGTTAGTTATTTAGTCAATTTACGGTCCATTAGACCATTATCACTGCTCTATATGTCATTTAGGTTGGGTTACTCATGTCTTCATATTTAATACATTTATATAATTTTCACTACAAATATCTAAAGACGGTCGTCTGCAATGAAATGACCACAGTAGTGATAGTACCGTCTGTAATACATATAGCAGAAACAGCACACTATAAACAACCTGCCAATTTTGGCGGGTTGTTGCTAGTTGTTCTATAATACCCTAAAATACGTGAGACAGGAAAAAGAGTGCTCTCTTAAATGTATAATGGACAGGCAATGACACCTAATGGCTACCCGAAGAACAATAGCTGGGAGACGCTTCATGCCATTAAAAGAGGATTCCTCAGTAAAAGAGAAGTTGGCAAGAAGACGAAGATGGCTGTATACGGCTAAAACTATGACCCAGTCTTGACATATGAATGCATGTCATGGGCAATGACTACAACCCTCGAAGCCAGCTCAAAACCTCAGAAATGAGGTATCTGTGATTGAAGTACAGTAATAAGAAAAGACCTGGTCCAGAACCAGTCGATACGACAAGGCCTCAAAACCCAGCCCCTGCAGACCCAAGTAGAACAGTTTCAACTACGATGGTTTGGCCATGTCAGAGGACTAGATTGAAACCAGGCCAGGAGGAAGACAGCCGATTGGATAGTATGGCGCACTCTCTTCCAAACCTCTACACCTCACGGTAGAAGATTAACGCTTAAGTAAGCTGCAGAAACAACTACAGCAAGAGCACGTGAATGCTTTGATGCCACGTTTCCTGCTACAGTAGTCCCTGCATGTACTATAAGGAGTGACTAATAGAAGTGAAGATGGCAGTAAAATCGCCTCTTGCACGATGAACTTGAGAAAATAATGTCTTTAATCCACCATCACTGAACATTAGTTCTTGGTGATCAGAATTTAATACACCGGTCCTACAAGGAAACGTTGAGAACCACTGAACAAAATCCCGTTCGTGTCTAACCAGACATTACCTTACGGAGTTGTAACTTTAATATTAATTATAAAACCTCTCATATTTTAACGCGCAGTGACACATTCATAGTTTGTTTACCTCTATCAACTCGTGAATGCTTGAAGCGTGTACGGCAAGGATATCACGGTGGGGTGACATAATGGCAGTACAATTCTTTGTTTATTCAGATCTCATTTCTCTTATTCACAGGCGTCAACTTTGTATCCTGTCCCATTTTTCGTCTGGGTTCATGTTCAAGTTTGTTACCAATGTATGTCGTAAAACCCGTTTGCGTGTTTTATGCTGTGTGATTACTGTGACAGGTTTCTTAACTTTCTGGTCTAACTGTAGTGTCAGCGGCCCCCGGGCACAATTTATGTATGGGCTCTCCTATGTAATGGGGTCAACATCATCAATTTTTTTTTTTTGCATTCGTTACGGAGCATGGAGCCCTTGCAGGAAGCCTGCAGCAAGCATTGACGTACTCTTGCTGCTGTGGTTTCTGTGGCTGTTTGTTTGACATGATGAGGTGGCCAGCTCCAGGCACAACCTCATATAAGTCGCAATCTACGACATGCCTCCTGGTGCAGTAGACATATTCTTCCTCCACCCCCAGAGATACCACGGGGCAGTGAGGTCAACAGCTATACGGCAGATGTGTATAAAAATGTCACTACTTACGAGGGGCGTTCAGAAAGTAATGCACCACATCGTTTTTCTCAGGAGCTGTTTATTCAAAAAGCATGAAATTTATACACAATATACATGGATATGTCATGTAAACATCGGTATTATTCAACATAATCCCCATCAACTTGTACGGCTTTATGCCAGCGCGAAACAAGTGCATGTACTCCTAGCCCGTACCAGATTTTGTCTTGATCATGTAGCCATTTCTTCGCTGCATGAATCACTCCTTCATCATCTTCAAACCTTGTCCCACGGAGTGCATCTTTAAGTGGACCAAATAGATGAAAATCAGAGGGTGCCAAATCGGGACTATAGGGTGGATGGGGTAGTACAGTCCAACCCAATTTGGTGATTGCTTCCCGTGTTGCCAGACTTGTGTGAGGTCGCGCATTGTCGTGAAGGAGAAGCAGGTCTGCTGGATTCTTGTGCGGCGAACTCTGCGAGAACGTTGGTTGAGTTTTTTCAATGTCTTAATGTAAGCTTGCGAATTGATTGTCTCTCCTCTTGGCATAACGTCCACAAGAATCACGCCTTCAATGACCCAAAAGACAATGATCATGACCTTTCCAGCTGAAGAAATTGTCTTGAATTTCTTTCTTCTTGGTGATTGCGGATGATGCCACTCCATTGACTGTCTTTTTGTCTCAGGTTCAAAATGATGTGCCCAGGTTTCGTCACCTGTAACGATCTTAGCCAAAAAGCTCTCTCCATCAGCATTGAAACGCTCCAACAATTTAGAAGAAATTGCTTTCCTTTGCAATCGGTGGTCATTTGTGAGACTTCGAGGAACCCATCTTGCGCAAACCTTAGAAAATCCGAGAGTTTTTATAACTGTGTGGTGAAGTGGGATGTTATAAATATTTATAGGGGACTTAGTGTACTGACTGAGATCAGCTGTGAAGGTATCTATATCTATTAAAAGTAGTGTATTATAGATAACCTTACTTGCTACCACATATCTCTTTATCTCAGTCAGAATTATTCTGGAATAGTGTGATGCTACGTTATGTGTCTAGGGTATGAGTATGGTGAAGTGTAAGTCACAACAACAGACAGATAAACAATTTAATTTAATCCACTACTCTTAACAACACTGTGACACTCACATACATATAACACTCTATGAGAATATCTTAAAGAAGTCACTAGTAACGTTTCAAATAACAATATGTATTCATTACTGGCATGAATGAATATGTGTCCTGATTCAACTACAAGGGAACCAGGAATCACAATCAATTTAAATTACAAGTTATGTACAGAATGTATTTAATATGAATATTGTAGTGACATATATTATTACCAATGTTCTATGTGTGTCAATTGTGTAGTGGTAAAATGAGGTAATACTGGTTTTGTTTTGTTCAAGCTCTGTTGGTATTTGTCATCATGACTTCAATAGTTTGTCTTTAGGGACCATTATTGTAGATGTTCACAGTTCCTGATTTTAAGACAAGTAAATTCCCCTCTTAATGTTAATTTTAAAAAATCAGTTCAAGATGAGGGGACATAATGTTGAGCTCAGCTGGCCAACTCTGCTTATCTTTAGTGATGGCGGCAGGAAAGGACTCCTCTGCTCGAATTCTCCTCTGGGCTCAGGAGACACCTCACTGATAGCTAAAAAGACCAAGGAGTATGCTGTCCGACTCTGGATTCAGCAAATCTCTGACCAGGTGCTGCTCACTACCATCAAGACCACTGTCCCACAATTTCATGGAAATAAACACAGATACGTTGATTAGCAATGAATTCTGGCACAAACTGGCACAAATTCCGTTCTGCCTATGTTCCAGGCTTTTATTTTAGCAAAAATGTGAGCTGGCTTCAACGTACTGTCGCTTTATCAAGCTTATTTGAATTAGTGGTCTCGAACTAACGCTCCCAAGTGTGTATATCAGCGAGACTGGCCAATGAGCCACGTTTCGACAAGTGTTTGAAAAAATGTTATCTTTTCCCGTCTCCCCTAACAACCAAGATAGTATTTATAGCCCGACCAATCGTGGTTAGGCTTTCATTTGTTGCGCTCCAATCAATTTGAAGTTTACATTGTAGGCTATTTCTGTAACGTAAATTTTTTTCAAACACGTTAAAAAAAAATCTTATGAGCAGAAATGATTTTATGCTGTCAGGCACCCCCAATATTTTATTTTGGGTATAATTTATTAATTCCTGGACTATTTGCGTAACGTTTTACATATTATTTGTCAGCAAACCCTAAGGAACCCAAAAATACTAATTTAAAGGAGCTACGTGGCTGCGTTCAAAATATGCAATTTCTTCTATCTCCTGTTTAGAAGATGTGCTGTCTGGGTACTGTTATGTGTTCAAACGTAAACCCATATAATGTTGTCTTTTCTAATAAGAGTCTGTTATGATTTATAAACCTAACTCTGGGAAAGGGTAGTGTATTTTATCACTGTCCGTCTGAAAAAAAATTAGTGCATGTAGACTTACACGCGTGATGGTAGTAATTGTGTATCGCGCGAAGCGGGTTTAGTGTTCGGCTTTCTGCCTCTCCCTTCTCTTTTTATCCCTTTAGTCCATCTGTTCGTTCGTTTTGGTAACGCAGTATAATTAATGTTAGGGTTAATTTAGGTCATTACGCAGTACGTCTCAATGCTTTTCCAAGAAATACAGCACACGTTTCATTGAAGAAGGCGGGTAATAATACAGTAAGCTTTACTATCAACGTGAAAGCGTTACAATTTGCAGACGAAGCAGAAAACAAGGGGGATTTCGAGTACATTCTTTGGGACAGCACTGTCATTTTACCATTGCTCTTCTCTTTATTAATTTTATTTGTTAGGCTTCATATTTACCTAATAATTTATATATGTGGATTAGAATATTTCATGACACTTCCCCTCTTAAAACAGACATTATATGTCAGTCCTTTATTCTATATACACATAGAGAAATTTATTATTATTTCTGGGGTTTTTCCAGATATATATTCAATGCTAAAATTATATGGAGCCAGAAGCAAAGACCATCGGAGTAACCTAGAGTTCTCATGCTTAGCCTGTGCTAAAAACGATAAAGGTTTGTGGTCTGTTTGCAACTTAAATGCCTTCCCATATAGATAAATATTGAATTTCTTTATTGCCCATATTACTGCAAGACATTCTTTTTCGCTAGTAGAGTAGTTGATTTCAGCTTTATTCAACTTTCTGCTAGCATATGCCACTGGGCTTAATTCCCCATCCAATGCATCTGATTTCTGTAGTAGAGTTGCACCTACCCAATATTACTTGCATCCGTCCTTACTATGAATTCTTGACTTAAGTCAGGTAATTTCAAAATGGGTTTACTTGTGAGCTTTTCCTTCAATTCTTGGTAAGTCATTTCACATTGTGGTGTCCATGTAATGCGATCTGGAAGTCCTTTACGTGTCAATTCCGTTAAAGGTGCACATATGGAATTAAAGTTTTTTGATATACTTCTGGTAGAAACCACATAATGAGACAAAGGATCTCACGTCCTTCTTGGTTTGTGGTCTCGGGGCTTTCTGTAGTTTCTCTAAATTCTTTGGGTCAGGGGTCATGTTTCCCTGATAAACTGTGTGTCCCAAAAAATTCCAATTCTTTACATCCAACGCAACATTTGGTTGGTCGGGCTGTTAAATTTGCCTCCCTAAGTCGATCAAACAGCATGTTCAGAGAGTCAATGTGTTCCTCAAATGTTTCTGTTGCTATAAGGATATCATCCCATAAAATTTGTTATACAGGGAGATTATTCAGAGGATCCAATAATTTTCTCATCATTCTAGAGAAGACACTAGGCGCATTCTTCAATCCAAATGGCAATCTATTAAACTCATAGTGTCCTTCTGAGGTACTAAAAGCTAGGTATGGTCTAACCTCAGGCTTTACTGGAATCATGATAGTATCCTTTACTCAGATCCACTTTTGAGAAATATTTAGCTTTATTTAGCCTGGCAAACAACTGATTTGTATCCGGCAATGGATCCACCTGTCCTTTCTGTAATAGCATTCAGTCTCCTGTAATCTATACAGAGTCTATGTTCTCCAGAGGGCTTCCTTAAAGTACAACACCGGAACTATCACGATAGATCCTCACTGTGCGAAATAATTCCTTCCTTTCAACAGATCGTGTCTATCTCTTCCTTCAAACTTTTTCCATAGCAAACGATGAATCGAAATAAATGGTAATCATACCGACAGTGGAGTCTATAAGAGTTTCATAACATATTCATAGGTTTGTAATAGCCCTGGTCGTCTGTTAACACAACCTCTGCAAGATTCTTTTAGAATCCTTTTGCACTCCTCTTAATTCTGAGTTTTCGTTCAATGAGTACTAGATGTTTCACCTGTGCTGGTGTCTCATAGGGGTGTAATGGATATTTCAATTATCGAAAAAGTGGTTCCTTTTTCATCTCCATTGGGGATGGACACAGGTCATCAAGTGTGTCTCTTCCCGGATGTTCTCTTTTCCAAATATTTCGTCAGGAGATTACACATGATAAAAGATTTTTCTTTCCCCTGGCTTTCTATCTTTATAATTTGTTATAGACCCGTTCTCGTAGAACTGTATATGGGACCCCTGCCATCCAATTTGTAACTTATTCTGACTCGCACAAATAGAAGCATGTACTTTCCTCGCCCCAACAGCAAATCCCTGTCTTTAGAGCCTTGCCTGTTTATTAATAGGCCCAGCAAGTTTCTTTCCAGGCTTGTTTCAATTTTCAATGGCAAGTTCCAGCCAGTTTTTAACGTTGGAGTGTCAGCTCAATCACATAGTACGGTATGAAGTCATGTAATGTTTTTCCTCTGCCTTTTCATCAGTCTCAAGTTCATTTTAAAGGATCAAAGCGTTCATGATGCGACCTTTAACGGTTGTACTGGACCCTACTTTGTAGACCCATGGCACCGGTAATGGTCTCTCCACTGTGAAGCTTTATATTGATGATTACTGTGCGTCCTCCCATCTTATCATTGGGTTCACATAAACGACCGGCTACCACAAAATTTTCTTTTGGGGCTGTCTGCCACTCTTAATTAGTCTTTCATGAAGAGATGTCGCAAATCTCTACAACTTCTTAGATTGGGACAAGTAATTGTGAAAAAATGTGAGCCGACATGTCTTGCCAATGTTATTGAATATCGTGACCGGGCTATGACTATCCTATAAAGACAAGTGACACCGCAGTAGAAATAGTGATCTTTCTAGGAAGGGAGAGAGGTAAAAAGCACCGGCCACACAACAATCCCCCTGTAGAAAACTGGGCATAAGCGATGAGGTGCATCTCCATGTTTCGGTGTCACTGTTGGATCAGGACGGGTATACCTAAGTTTGGATATCTACAGTTAATTTGGCAGAAATATTGTCCTGCTAATACGCTGTACTGTTGCGAGTTCAATGCACTGCGGGATACGCAGCCTCGTTCCAACATGTAGGTATATCAGAAGTGGGACGAAGACAGAGACGTGACATTGGATTCAGAACCTAGGCTACAATATTATCATTTGTTCACAATAACTTGCAAGAGGGGACGATAATAGACTTGTGTCCCACATACTTAGCAACATGGATGAGTACCTTTGAACGCATGTTCCATCTAAAAATCTGGTATGAGTCTTACATTGGATAATACTCTTATTAGTTCAGTGCTTGTTATAGATGCCTATCACAGGAAATGGATACCAGCCGTCCACAACCTATACGATGGGAAGAATATGTATTTTCACTGTGCCTTTCTGATTCTTCACATATCTCGTATACCATGTAACATACGTGTGGCGGCCGCTCACCAGTCATGGACGTTACATCAAGGTTGCAGAAAGTCATTTCACTTATAATATTGAGTATTGCTGCGCTGCCCGGTGAGAACCTACCACGGAAACGTACTCAACACGTGATTATAAATTCTCACTAAAATTGACCCCTGTAAAAAGCCCTTTCACATCTCTGGTGGAGTTGGTAATCGGTTCTGTAATATCCTCCTCCTGTCTTAGCATTTTTCCTGTTTCCGTGTCATAGGCAGCAAAATGACACAGGTTTAACTTATACAAAAGGTCAGTGTTCCTGATTGTTCATCTTACAATTTTTACACCACCTTTTTCCTTGGTTGAAAGATTTTCTTTCATCATATTTCCTTTCATCGAATTGTGGGAATTTATTTTTATTGTCAAACCGTGGCCTATCAAATTGGTGCTTACCTTTATTTAGATCCCTAGGATCAAATTTATTAAAGTTCTGTGGTGCCCTAAAGTTATCCACCTGTTTCTTTTTATTACCTGTTACCTCTGCTTGAGCTGCTTGATACCTTTCAGCAACATTTAGCAACTCACCCAGCCTCTCTGCACCTTGTTCCATGAGAAACTTTCTCAGGTCTGGAGCCATGGACTCTCTTAGTTGCTCAATAAGGACCATTTCCTTAAGATCTTGGGTTTTCCCCAGAGAAGTCCATTTCTCCAAGTATGTCTCTATTCGTGCAGAGAACTGGTGATAGGTTTCACCTGACAGTAGTTTAGCATTCCTCAATTTTTTCCTGTAAAACTCTGCATTCTTTTCATACCTTAACAAAAGAGCCTGCTTTAGCATGTCATAATTATCCTGATCACCTCTGCTCATTTTTGCAAAAAACCTCATTAGCTGCCCACCGAATTGTTCTGAGATAACTTCAGAGAAAATACTCACTTTCCTCATCCAACCCATACGTGGTAGCTAATAGTTCGTACCTATTTAGGTAGCTCTCAATATCATCGTCTTTCTCAACAAAATGATCTAAATGAAAATTCATAGCTGAGGTTGAGGCTCCTTGAGTAACCGTAGCATCAGAGGCAAAGGGACTGGCACCCTTTCAGGAGCATGGCCTTGAAACTCAAACTCCCTTAGTCGTAACTCATGTTCCCTTTGTAATCTTTTCACCTTAGCACTTTTCTGAGCTAATTTCTTTTCCTTTCTGCAGCTAATCTCTTATCGGCTACCTTTCTGCCGTACTTGTCTTCTTTCCTCGGCACACAAATTGCTTTAGCCTCTTTGTCAGCCTCAATCTGCAACCTCTTAGTCTCAGCCTCAGCTTGCAACCTCTTCGTCTCAGCCTCAGCTTCAAATTGTAACTTCTTAAGTTCCCTGTCAGCCTCTAACCTTCTTTCGGCTTTCAAACCTTCTTTCTTCGCGTTCAATAAATTTGTCACATTCCGTAGTAACATAGGCCACCATAACTTGCCCATCTAATCCTAACTCTTTTGCAGTCTGAACCGCAGCAGATCGAAATTTGGCCAGGTCCGCCATTGTCTATCAGGTAACTTTATATACCAAATGTTCCTAAACCAACAATTTCAATCTCTAATCTATCTAAACACAGGCACCGTGAGCTCAACCTTATTTACTTCCACCCAAGGATACCTTTTAATTCTTATATTCCCTGAAGTGAATTACCCCCAATATTTTTAATAGGGAAAGATTCAAAATCCCAAGAGCGAGACCCCAATATATGTGGTGAAGTGGGATGTTATAAATATTTATAGGGGACTTAGTGTACTGACTGAGATCAGCTGTGAAGGTATCTATATCTATTAAAAGTAGTGTATTATAGATAACCTTACTTGCTACCACATATCTATATATCTCAGTCAGAATTATTCTGGAATAGTGTGATGCTACGTTATGTGTCTAGGGTATGTGTATGATGAAGTGTAAGTCACAACAACAGACAGATAAACAATTTAATTTAATCCACTACTCTTGACAACACTGTGACACTCACATACTTATAACACTCTATGAGAATATCTTAAAGAAGTCACTCGTAACTTTTCAAATAACAATATGCATTCATTACTGGCATGAATGAATATGTGTCCTGATTCAACTACAAGGGAACCAGGAATCACAATCAATTTAAATTACAAGTTATGTACAGAATGTATTTAATATGAATATTGTAGTGACATATATTATTACAAATGTTCTATGTGTGTCAATTGTGTAGTGGTAAAATGAGGTAATACTGGTTTTGTTTTGTTCAAGCTCTGTTGGTATTTGTCATCATGACTTCAATAGTTTGTCTTTAGGGACTAGTATTGGAGATGTTCAGTTCCTGATTTTAAGACAAGTAAATTCCCCTCTTAATGTTAATTTTAAAAAATCAGTTCAAGATGAGGGGACATAATGTTGAGCTCAGCTGGCCAACTCTGCTTATCTTTAGTGATGGCGGCAGGAAAGGACTCCTCTGCTCGAATTCTCCTCTGGGCTCAGGAGACACCTCACTGAAAGCTAAAAAGACCAAGGAGTATGCTGTCCGACTCTGGATTCAGCAAAGCTCTGACCAGGTGCTGCTCACTACCATCAAGACCACTGTCCCACAATCATAACGAAATAAACACAGATACGTTGATTAGCAATGAATTCTGGCACAAACTGGCACAAATTCCGTTCTGCCTATGTTCCAGGCTTTTATTTTAGCAAAAATGTGAGCTGGCTTCAACGTACTGTCGCTTTATCAGCTTATTTGAATTAGTGGTCTCGAACTAACGCTCCCAAGTGTGTATATCAGCGAGACTGGCCAATGAGCCACGTTTCGACAAGTGTTTGAAAAAATGTTATCTTTTCCCGTCTCCCCTAACAACCAAGATAGTATTTATAGCCCGACCAATCGTGGTTAGGCTTTCATTTGTTGCGCTCCAATCAATTTGGAGTTTACATGGTAGGCTATTTATGTAACGTAAGGTTTTTTCAAACACGTTATAAAAAAAATTTTATGAGCAGAAATGATTTTATGCTGTCAGGCACCCCCAATATTTTTTTTGGGTATAATTTATTAATTCCTGGACTATTTGCGTAACGTTTTACATATTATTTGTCAGCAAACCCTAAGGAACCCAAAAATACTAATTTTAAAGGAGCTACGTGGCTGCGTTCAAAATATGCAATTTCTTCTATCTCCTGTTTAGAAGATGTGCTGTCTGGGTACTGTTATGTGTTCAAACGTAAACCCATATAATGTTGTCTTTTCTAATAAGAGTCTGTTATGATTTATAAACCTAACTCTGGGAAAGGGTAGTGTATTTTATCACTGTCCGTCTGAAAAAAAATTAGTGCATGTAGACTTACACGCGTGATGGTAGTAATTGTGTATCGCGCGAAGCGGGTTTAGTGTTCGGCTTTCTGCCTCTCCCTTCTCTTTTTATCCCTTTAGTCCATCTGTTCGTTCGTTTTGGTAACGCAGTATAATTAATGTTAGGGTTAATTTAGGTCATTACGCAGTACGTCTCAATGCTTTTCCAAGAAATACAGCACACCAACGTTTCATTGAAGAAGGCGGGTAATACATAATACAGTGAAAAGCTTTGCAACGAAGCAGAAAACTCGATCAACGTTGGACAGGAAAGCTCCTTCTCTTTGATAATAATATAATTGTTTACAATTTGCATGTGACATGAAGCAGCACTTCAAAACAGCTAGCTGTAAAGCCAATGGGGTTGATTTGGTTTTCCAACAAAATATGTGTATATAATCAAAGCGCTATATGACAATGCAAGATGTTGTGTTAGAACAAATAAAGGGAATACAGAATGGTTTACAGTAGAAACAGGGGTGAAACAAGGCTGTATTATGTCACCACTACTTTTTGGAATAGCTATTGATTGGGTTATGAGAAACTATACCCACAATGAACAATTAGGTATAAAATGGACAAATGGAAAATTCCTGGGGGGACCTGGATTTCGCAGATGATTTAGCATTCTTAAGTTCAACACCCAGACAATCCCAAGAAGCAGTAAATAATTTGTGTCATCTTTCGGTTAAAATAGGTCTCCAAATAAATGCCTCTAAAACTAAAGTTATGAACTTTTCTAACGAGAACTTTAATATCATCCTGAACGGGGAAAAACTACAGAAAGTTGAAAGTTTCAATTATTTAGGCAGTAAAATGACTCAGGATGGTGACACAACAAGAGAAATTCATACTAGAATTGCTTTGGCAGCTAGCGCCTTCAATAGATTATCTAACATTTGGAAATTACGATCATTGAATATACATACCAAGCTTCGTCTGTTTAATTCAAATGTTATCTCAGTGTTAACATACGGCTGTGAGAGTTGGAAAATAACAAAATCATTGGAGAACAAGCTGAATACATTCGAGAACAAATGTCTTAGAAAATTCATGAACATCAGTTGGAAAGAATTCAAGACTAATCGACAAATAAGAGAAGACTCTAGGCAGAAATATGTCTCCAACTATATAAGGAAAAAGGAGCCGCGGTAGCATAGTGGTTAGTGCACTGGCTTCCTAGTGCAGTGGTCTATGGTTCGATCCCCAGATGAGGTGGGAATATTTTTAGGCCACAAACGGCTCCTGGGTCGACCCAGCCCCCAAATGGGTACCAGAGCAACTCTGGGAAGGTTAAGGCGGCCGGCGTGATGCCGACCACATCACCCCTAGTGTGCCGACGGTCAAGATAATATGGGCCTAACACCATATTCCCAATATGCCTCAATGGGCGTGTAACGGGTTCCTTTACCTTTTTTTTTATATATATATATATAAGGAAAAGACGATGGTCATATATCGGTCATGTCCTACGAATGCAAAACAACAGAATACCATTGCAGGCGCTCACTTGGGTTCCTGAGGGTAAGAGGAAAAAAGGAAGACCAAAAGAAACACTCAGAAGAACAATAATAAGAGAAGGAAGAACGTTGGGCCTAAATAATGTGCAAGAGCTAAGAGGAGTGGCGTCACAACGAACAACCTGGAGAGCACTGGTTTCTGCCTTATGCGCCGTGTTTGGTGCTTAAAGAATTTATTATTATTTATATTTGAAGTGTGCAAAATTTCATGCTTCTATCTTCATTATTAGCTGAGAAAAACGATGTGGTGCATTACTTTCTGAACGCCCCTCGTAGTTCATCATCATCATTGTTACCCTTTAGGTCCCCATGGAGCATAGGCGTTAAGCAGAATTGTTCCAGGTGCTCCTGTCATATGTCATTCCCTCACTATCTTCCCATGCCTTCTTTGTCCCTTGCGTGACTCTAGAAACTGGGGCAAGCAACGACTTTTACACACGAGGGATAAGGAAATCAAAATCATATATTTAAGGACGAGGGTCCCTTTCCGACCACTACTTTCCCGGGCCCACTGGTTGCTGTGGCCTCAGGGACGTCCTTGTCTACCCCGGCTATAGTTACGCCACTGTCGCTTGTCATTTTCTTTTTACTTTTCTTGTATGCGATTTTGTGTGTGTGTCTCTCTCTCTCTCGTGCTGTCAGGGATGGCTTTGTTTTGTCTTCTTCTCTTGTGTAGAATGTCATTGTTCTCTCTTCGTCTCTCACAATGAACAGGTCGTTGTATTACATGTAAACAGCTTTCCCAAGTCTATATCATCATCGCGTACAGCTCCCCATAGAGCATAGGCCTTCAACAAACTTATCTCAAGTCTTCCTGTCCCGTGCCATCAGCTCAAGGGTTTCACTGTCTTCTTCATGTCTGTCTCCATTTCTTTTCCATGTGTTATCTGGTCTCTCTCTCTCTCTATTTCTCTGATCCTGGGCATTCCGGAGACAAGCACTACCCGGTATTGGCTGCCAACAGGTTTCGTTAGTATGTGTCCTATCCACCTCCAGCGTTTTCTTCTCATCTCTTGTTCCACTGGCACTTGTCTGGATACCACTTCAGTCATTCTGTTCTACGCAAGCATCCATTATGAAAGCCTGTAGACTTTTGGTTGTTGTTTTTGTTGTTTTCCATAATTCAGATATAATCTCCAAAAACGAATCCTCTTCTTCAAGTACCATGCCTGATGGCGTGTGCGATCATGTCTCTGCATAACTTCCTGTCTCCAGTTGGTTTGGTTTTTAAGGACCACCTTCATTGCACACGGACAACGCCATATGTGCTTTGATCTCCTCCCTTAGATCATATAAGGAGGATCTCAGCACAGTGCACGAACTCCGTAGCACTGGCAAGGGTCCTAATGTATGTATACTTCTTTGTACACTCTCAGATGTCTACTTAAATGTTTTCAAAGAAAGCCGTGGTGAACTTGAGGCTGGTTGCATCTCCGTAGAGATTTTCCACGAATGGTACTGGTGTCGGCCATATGCGCTCTGTTCCACATATGTTGGGTATCTTTTAAGCAAATGTTCAGCAGTCATTTTATCAGTGCCGCAGTTACTCCTCCCTTAGATCACACAAGGAGGATCTCAGCAAAGTGCACGAACTCCATAGCACCGGCGAGAATCATAGTGTATGCCAACAGGAGTCACACATTGTATAAACATTTTTGTGGTGGGTAGGTTTCCTTTTTTTTTTTAAATTTTGCCACGGCAGCTGCCCTATTTACGATTTACAACTGCCGAGGAATTTGTAACGTGCGCAACTTGCACACTGAACCTCCTACTTTTTCGCCCTTATCCGAGAAGGCTAAGTATCCGAGCTCACTACCCATGGAGTATGGCATCATTAAGAACCATTGGTTCTGAAAAAAAAAACTTCCATCAGTTATATTTCCTGTGTTGGGAGCGAACCCAGTACCTTTTAGAATTAGAAGCGGACACTATACCTCTGAGCCACTCCGACCCCAGTACTATTTATCAATTCTGTTGTTGACTTCTTTCCATGCCATGATGTTAAACTGTCCAGTATCATCTCTGCTTGTAAGGAGCCGCGCTAGCGTAGTGGTTACAACACCGCTCTGGCGACCGGGTGATTCAGGATCAAACCCGGGCGACGGCATTTGAGGATTTTTCGTCGACCGGGAATTGGACTGGATTAACTCGAGACCTGGCGAGGACATTTGAAGTAGTGTCGTCGACCAGGGATTGGCGGCTCCTGAGCCGACCCAGCTGCAATGGGTACCTCCGAAATCGGAGAGTATTTGCCTGAATGGCGAGGGACACCTGTCTCTGTACAAGAAAAAAGGGATACTCACGTAAAATCAATGTCAGGTTAGACATAGTAATAGCCTGAGATTTCGCCTCGAGTATTAGCGGGCGTACGCAAGAAAAAAAAGAAAAAAAAAATCTCTGCTTGTCTCCCCCTATCCCTTTTTCTTTCAACCTTTCCTGTATGACTGCACAATTTGAACACCTTTATCAATAACGTTAAATATATATTTTTTTTCCTGTGAGTTCGGACTTTTGTGACAACCTGAGTATTTTAAAAAGCCAGAACAGCCTTTTCAAATCTAAACAACATTTGGAAATCTCGGTACAACACAAACACCAAATTAAGATTATATAAGAGTTGCGTACTTTCTGTACTTTTGTACGGTGTGGAGTGCTGGAGAGTTTGTATGGTGTGGAGTGCTGGAGAGTTTGTATGGTGTGGAGTGCTGGAGAGTTTGTATGGTGTGGAGTGCTGGAGAGTTTGTATGGTGTGGAGTGCTGGAGAGTTTGTATGGTGTGGAGCGCTGGAGAGTAACAGAAAAGGAAATGTCCAAATTATTCTCATTCCACACAACTTGCCTAAGGAAAATTCTTTTAATGTTTTGGTCGAGTACCATCTCTAACCAGAAACTGCTTACAAGGTGCAGTCAAAAAGGCATGCACATCATCATTGCGGGCTGATGCTGGAACTGGGTTGGCCATGTCCTGAGAAGGAACACTGGTACCATCACCAGAACTACTATGCTATGGATCCCTGAAGGACGGCGATAGAAAGGCAGACCAAAGAGAACCTGGCGGAGTGCAGTAGAGGCTGAGATGCAAAGCATGAACCAGAGTTGGGGCCGGCTTGAAAGATGGGCGCCGACCGAGCAAAATGGGGACAGTTTGTTGCTGCCCTACAAGACGCCGCTAGGCGTGATGGCCACTGATTGCTTTGTCAGTCAGGGGCTAAGGATCCAAGAAGAAGAAGAATATTTAAACATAAAAAGTTTTCCTGCTGCTTCCATCATGTTCTAATTGTTTTAAAATATTTTAATTAGGTCAAGGCTATAACTGGAATGGGCACAACCATTGACGTCATACTCATCAACGGAACACTGAATGAAGGGGACACTATAGTCCTGGCTGGCACTGAAGGTCCAATAGTCACGCAGATCCGAGGCCTGCTTATGCCACAGCCCATGAAGGAACTCAGGGTCAAGGTTGGTCTTTTCATTTTCTTCATGTGACATGTTTATCTGACTGTGCTCCATCTAATTGACAGGTATCTCTGAGGAGTCAGACACAGAATAAAACTTCTGCTCCTTCAGGGAAGGCAATATGAGGTTGAGCATGTCGCTGGCAACCTCATCATATAGAACAAATTGTGCAACAGAAACCACCAGTGCAAGAGTCTGTACTTTGGGGTGGTCTTCCACAAGGGGTCCACCTGCAGTGGTGGGTGGTTAAGTGTTATCTCTATAAGGAGTAAAAAAAAGGTGCAATAATGATATTCTGTCTGTGCCTCCTTTTTTTTTTTTTTTTTTTAACCAGCGGCACTCGAGCTTTCCAGCTCTTTTGGCCCAATGACATGTCATTGCGAGGCTGGGGGGTCAGTGGACTTTCCTTCCAACCCGGTCAGGAGCTTCGCTCCTTCCCATCCACACGGGATTTATGTGCAGGAGCCGTTCAGGTTATTCAGTCAAATTTCCGGTCGTAAACATTCCTTCAAACGCTGACGCCCGGGTTTGAACCATGAAAACCTGGTCGCCAGTACAACGCCGTAGCCATTACACCAGCGCGGCTCCCCGTCTGTCCTCCTTATTCAGTCTGGTTTTTGAATACCTTATTATTTGTTTTGATTGTTTCGTGATTGTTTTGTTCTTTGCTGTTTATTAATACCAACCTATTCCCCCTCTCTCTCCCCCCCCCCCCCCACCCACCCACATGTGTTACTGATAGAATCAGTATTAAACATTAACCCTTTGTGTTTCACGTTTAAGAATCAATATTAAACTTTAACCCTTTATGTCTTATACGTTTTCTGACAGAATCAATATAAAACATTAACCCTTTGTGTGTCCTGTGTTTGCCAACAGAATCAGTATTACACATTAACTCTTTGTGCTACATGTGTTTGCCAATTAAATCAGTATAAGTATTAAACATTAACCCTTTTTGATTCATGCGTTTGCCAACAGAATCAGTATATGCATTAATCCGTAACCTTTGTGTTTCATGTTTTTGCCAACAGAAATTGTATTAAACATTAACCCTTTGTGTTTCATATATTTGCCAACAGAATCAGTATGAGCACTACAAGTCAGTCAAGGCAGCTCAGGGGGTGAAGGTCTTAGCCAAGGACATGGAGAAAGCCCTAGCTGGTCTTCCATTATATGTGGCTCATGATGCTGATGAGAAGGAATACTATAAGGTAAGTTCCTATCTAGAAGGATTTAAATAAATAAGTAAATATAGGTCATTAACAGGCACACGTAAAGGGCTGCAAAATTGGCTGTTTATCCTTTCATGATTTACTTCCACAGCAAGGCGATGAGGCCGTTTGGATGGGCCTCGGGTTGATTCCTGGTAAGCCTATCACTTTATTTTGTTGTCTGGTGTCATCCTTTATGTCCCACGACTGCCTGTTAATTACCTTTATTTATTTATCACTCACAGGACTAGTGTATCCTTCATTATTTATCTAGAAGGAAAACAAAATGATGGGGGATAAAGCCCTGTGGAGTTCCCCCCAGGGGTGTCTGAGGAGACACAGATTAGGGCACTGCCCCCCTCAGTCATGCCATAAGATTTGCTTAGTATGAGGTTGTGCATGAGGCTGGCAACCTCATGTGAAACAAGTTGTTGCAGAAACCAGCACTGCGAGAGCATATGAATGTTTTGGTTTAGATTTCCTGCAACAAGGATCAGACGTAGTGATGGTTCCATGCTTGATTCAGAATGGAAAAAAATGGAAATGGTGATGATAAAGAAGGGGATACAGAAGACATGAAAAGAACAGAAAGTACATGTCAAAAAGAGTTGGTGTGTATTTCTTTTAAAGGCCTGTTCTGCAAAGACAGTCGAAAGGTAATGAATGAATCATCATCAGGGACCGAGATGAATGCAGTCAGCGACTCATAGCTTGACTGCTTGCGTCAGGGTCAGCGAACCAGAGCTGACCAAGACCCTACTCCACCTCCAAGTGGTGGTCCTGGAAACATGCTGCTTCACTGGCCGAGAGAGTAGGGATCGAAGAGGGAAGGCAAACCTGGTCCCAAAAATGCCACGCTGAAAATGGATGTGTCGGGCCGAAAGGCGCAGATATCGCAGCTTCACTGTAAACAGCGACACAACGTAACCAACGTCCTATTCAGGACGAACACAGAAGAAGAAGAAGAATTATCATCATCAACACCCTTCAGCTCCCCAAGGAGCATAGGCCTTCAACAAACATATGCCAAGTCTTTCTGTCCTATGCCATCAGTTCAAGGTCTTTCCATGTCTTTTTCATCCACTTCCTGTCAGTCTCTATTTCTGTTCTCTGTGTGTTTCTTGGTCTGTCTCTATCTCTCTTACCTTATGGATTCCAAAGCAAGGACTGCATGGTAATGCTATCAGCTGGTTTCCTCAATGTGTGTCCTATCAATCTCCAGTGTCTTCTTCTCAAAATGGAACTGACTAGATATAGAGAAATGTAACCCAGGAGAAGATGGATCATGGAGGTGATAAATATCTTAAACACAACATGATGGCACACCAGGTCTCATTATGTGCGCTGTATTGGAAGTCGGTAATCTTTCCTCACCTGAGACATGGTGTAGCAGTAAATTTTACAATAGAAAAGTCCTGTGTGATGAGAATTGTAAATCAGTGAGGTAGCAATTTATGAATGACGGGCTGGCGGTCGTGAGGTGATTGAAGAAAATGGTTGAAGACAATTTAATTGCGAGTGAGATGCTTGACAGTAGACAGATAAAGTTTCATAAATAGGAAAGTAGAGTGTTATCAGGATATATATATATATATACCTACCTGACTGTGTTACTGCGGAAAGCCTTGACATTGGACTAAAGGAAAAATTAAGAATAGGCACGTGGAATTTAAGAAGCCTACATCAGGGAAAACTTTGTATGATTAGTAAAGAAATGGAAAGTACCAAAACAGACATACTGGGCATTTCTGAACATAGATGGGCCAGACAAGGTCATTTTATAACTCAAACAGGAGAGGCCTTCATATACTCAGGGAAGGAAAAGGGCGGTCAGTGCGGGGTTGGTTTCATCCTGACAAAGAAAGCATCTATAGCACTACTTGGATACAATCCGATTAGTGATCGACTTCTCATGATTAGACTCAAGAGAAAGAAAATGAACATCACAATTTTACAAGTTTATGCACCCACATCTGCAGCAGATGATGATGAAATTGAGGAATTTTACAACAGTTTACAAGAGACTTTAGGGAAAGTGGAAAAAAGGGACATCATGATAATCATGGGCAACTTTAACGCGAAAGTTGGCATTGAAAGACCAGAGGAAGAGAAAAAGGTGCAATGTCCATTCGGTATAAGACATAGAAACAAAAGAGGAGAAAAACTAATCGAATTCTGCTTAGAAAACAACCTCTCCTTTACAAATACCCTATTTAGACAACATCCTAGAAGGCTCTATACATGGACCTCACCAGATGGCAACCGCAGGAATCAAATATATTACATCTTGATACAACAAAGATGGAGGTCAGGTATATCATCTACAAAGACACTCCCAGGAGCAGATTGTGATTCAGATCATGAGCTACTAATTGCAGATTTTAAGTTAAAATTGAAAAAAGTGACGAAAGGTGCTCGACCTCTCCGTCTCGATGTAAGCGCCATACCACCTGAATATAACATAGAAGTACAAAACAAATTCGAAGCACTGATGGCTGTACAAGAGGATATGACACCGGATGAGCTAGCCACACATGCGAGAGATATTCTCATCACATCAGCAGAAAACATGATCCCTAGAAAAGTGCATAAGAAGCAGATATACATCACGGAGGAAACATTGAGGCTCACGGAGGAAAGAAGAAAATTGAAGCAAACAGGGGTAGAACGGAACAGTGACAAATACAAAAACTGCACAAGAAACATCAGGAGAGAGATTAGGAAAGACAAGAAACAGTACATAACGAATACCTGCAATAGAATAGAAGAGCTGCAATTTCAGGGAAAAGATGGGGATATGTTCAAGGAAATCAGAACGCTAACAGATGATTTTAGACCATCATTATATGTAATCAATGATAAAAATAGTAACATATTAACAGAAAGTAAGGATATATTGGAGAGATGGAAGGAGTACTGTAGAGAAATGTATGAAGATAGTACAAAGACCCCAGACATGACGATTGAAAGTGAAGAGAGAGAGCCAGAACCTATGTTAGATGAAGTACGTGCAGCAATCAAAAGCCTGAAGAAAGGGAAATCACCAGGATGCGATGATATACCAACTGAACTAATCCAAGCAGGAGGAGAGGCCAGTGTCCTCTTTTATCATGCACTATGTGTGAAGATCTGGAACAGTGCAATCTGGCCCAAAGCATGGAAAAGATCTGTGTATATCCCTCTCCCAAAGAAAGACAATTTAAAACTGTGTACCAACTATCGTACTATTGCTTTAATAAGTCATGCCAGCAAAATCCTCTTGCGGATTATCATGAAGAGGATAGAAAGAAAGTTAGAACATGAAATACATGAAGTACAGGCGGGTTTTAGACAAGGCAGAGGTACGAGAGATCACATCTTTAATGTGAGAAACATCCTCGAGAAATGCAGAGAATACAATGTAGATCTTCATGCCTGTTTTGTAGATTACACCAAGGCCTTCGACTGCGTACAACATCAGAAATTGTGGAACATCATGAGAGACATGGGGTTTCCGGCGCATTTGATCCATCTAATTGAAACACTATACCATGAACAACAAGCAGCTGTCAGAGTAGCGGGGGAAACATCAGGATGGTTTGAGGTGAAAAGGGGAGTAAGACAGGGTTGCATCCTCTCTCCATACTTGTTTAACATCTATGCAGAAAATATAATGAGAAATGTTCGGAGTGACCAAGAATGTGAACATTGCGATCCGTTCACAATTGGTGGAAATGCGATCCCAGAACTCAGGTACGCAGATGACACAGTTATTCTTTCAAACAGTGCCAAGGGACTAGAACAGTTAATCCTGTCTGTCAAAAGACACAGTGAGGATCAGAACCTTTTTCTGAACACAAAAAAAAAAAACAAAGATAATGTCCACAGACAAAACAAGATGCCAACCAAAAATTACCATCAATGATGAGGAAATTGAAAATGTCACAAATTTTGAATATCTTGGCTCCATAATTAACAACAATGGAGACTGCTCAAAAGAAGTCAGAAGGAGACTGGCCATAGCAATGCAGAGGTTAAATAAAATGAAGAACCTATGTCAAAACACCAGCAAATTAATAAAAGTAAAACTTCTGAGAACGTGCATCTTTCCGGTAGCAACATATGGATGTGAATCATGGACCATTACTCAAACATTAAAGAAAAAAATTGAATCTTTCGAAGCAAAGTGTTACAGAAAAATTCTCAGAATATCTTGGACCAAGAAGAAGAAAAATATAGACATCCTACACGACCTGAACATCGAGGAAAACTGGCTCATAAACAATATCATGTCCCGGAAACTGAAATATTTTGGCCACATTAAACGCCATAGTGGCTTAGAGAGAGCAGTGATGGAGGGTATGGTACCTGGAAGGCGAGGCAGGTGCCGACCAAGACGACGGTGGACATAGGACATTGAAGACACCTTGAACATGACATTGGAGGAAGCAGGAGGGCTGGCTAGAGATCGAGAGTCTTTCAGGCAGGCTGTGATGAGAGTGACGTTCTGCAAAGGACATGCTACATGATGATGATGATATATATGTATATATATATATATAATCTCTTCTTTTTTTTTTTTTCTCTAACCAGCGGCACTCGAGCTTTCCAGCCCTTTTGGCCCAATGTCATGTCATTACGAGGCTGGGGGGTCAGTGGACTTTTCTTCCAACCCGGTCAGGAGCTTCGCTCCTTCCCATCCTCAGGGGGTTTATGTGCAGGAGCCGTTCAGGTTATTCAGTCAAATTCCCGGTCGTAAACATTCCTTCAAACGCTGACGCCTGGGCTTGAACCTTGAAAACCTGGTCGCCAGTACTGGAAAAACAAATGGTTTTTACATACAGGGTCGACAAGGTCCCAGGTATTCACTCCAAAGAATGAACTACTTCCCGCAATAAATTACCCAACATTTGGTTTTACCTTTGTACAAAAGTGATATGCCAATCAAAAGTTTAAAATGCAAATGAGGATTATCAGGCTGGGAAGATTATTATTATAATCACTATCATTATATAGGTATATACATCCTTTTGGAAATTTACTTGTAGTTAACTAACTGGTAGAGAAATCAATTTGATCAACATAACTGTACACCGTCCTGTGTAAAAATTAACACCTAGTGATTTGACTTGTGGGAAAAATATTAGGATTAATTAGGAAAATTAACTTTCAGAAAATTAACTCGTGGTTATTTACAAGTTTAAAGCTAGTGCAGTTATTTTATAACTAAGTGTGCGTACGGAAATTACAAGAAATACTCCGTCCTAATATGCAACTGGTATCAGGTTTAGAAACGCTAATTCCACTCTGCAGATATGAGACCACTGGAACTCTTAATACATAATGAATAAATTCTCATAATGTTCATGTAATCTGTAACCAGAAAGCATTTGAATTGATCCATGTGGCACATAGCTAATGAAGTGTTTGGTTTTGTTTGAAGGACTATCTTCATTGCACAAGGACAACTCCATCATTGCTCTGATCTCCTCCCTTAGATCACACAAGGAGGATCTCAGCACAGTGCACGAACTTCGTAGCACTGGCGAGAATTCCAGTGTGTGTATATAGGAATCACTTACTTAGTCGTTCCCCTTATACCGTGAGGTGTAGAGGTTATAGGAATCACACATTCTATAAATATTTTTGTGGTGGGTAGGTTTCTAAATTTTAAATTTTGCCAGAGCAGTGGCCTGATAGGCCTACTCTTTACGATTTCCAACTGCCGTGGCATTTTTAACGTGCGGAACTTGCACACAGGACCTCCTATTTTTTCACCCTTATCCAAGAAGGCTAGGCATCAGATCTTACTACCCAGGAGACCAGGGGGGAATATGATATCATTAGGACCACTGGTTTTGTAATAAAAATTTCCATAAATTATATTCCCTTAACTGGGAATCAAACCCGGTACCTCTAGAACTCGAGGCAGACGCCATACCTCTTAGCCACTCTGACCCCCAAGGATTGTAGGTCCCAAGCAGTTATGTAAAAATTGTATGACAATGGTCCAAGCATGTGTGTATATCCTTTAATGGATTTGTCGATATTGTTGTTGAGGTTATTGTGGCTTAAAGTTTCTACGTGCTGAAGTAGCTGGTGCCATGCCTAACCTTCCTTAGCTGCTTTTTTTGCAACATGCCTGACAGGCAACAGTGTTACTATTCTTTGCTCCCCATTTGGGCTCCAGTAACACAGGTGGTTCTAAATATAAACGGTGAAGGTAGTTCCATAACAGATTATGCTGTATAGGAATGAGGTGTTAGAGATTTCACTGGAATTAGGCCCAGCTACGAGAGGTAGGGGTGACCAGTTCCCTTCCTGACTGCCTTTGCCTTCCCTAACTCATGAGCAGAACCACGTGCCCATTTACAGCTGGGTAAACTGGAGCGTGACACCACTGTGTTTCAAACCCAGTACCTTTGCCATGAGAGGCCTGCGCTGTAACCACTCTACTAATCCAACACTCGTTCTAAACATAGAAAAGCAATAAACAGTCATAAAGACTAAGTCAGATATCATCGATCAAAAGTCAGGTCACATATTTTGACAGCAGAAACAATAAAGTAAAGTAGCACATCTAAAGAAGCAGACACAATCTGTCCAGGTTGCAATGGCTCTATCATTAGAAGAAAACGTGCTGAGTAATTTGGCCATCTTAGACACCCAGCAAATGAACAATTTGGCATTTAGGACACACATTGAGGAAACCTCTTGATAGCATGACAAGGCAGTCCTTGATCTGGAATCTTCAAAGTGCGAGACCTAGAGAGAGGGAAAACAAATACAGAGAAGAGAATTGGAGACATAAATGAAAAGGATGAGAGACAGAAAAACACATGAAGAAAACTGGAGACAGACATACAAGGGATAGTGAAGACATAAATGACCTTGAGCAAGATGGCACAGGACTTAGTGGAAATTTGTGGAAGGCCTATGTTCCTCAGGGAGCTGACAGGTAACGCATGAATGAAATAAAATTCATTCATCACTCTTCAAGCTTCCCAAGGAGCATAGGCCTTCATCAAACTTATGCCAAGTCTTTCTGTCCCATGCCATCAGCTCAAGGTCTTTCTATGTCTTCATCACCTTCATGTTGTCTCCAGTTCTCTTCATGTATTCTTCAGTCTTTCTCTACCTCTCTTACCCTGGGGATTCCAGAACAAAGACTGCCTGGTAATGCTATCTGTAGGTTACCTAATTGTGTCCTATCCATCTCCAGCGTCTTCTTCTAATCTCTAGTTCCACTGACACTTGTCTGGTTCTTCTCATCTCTAGTTCCACTGGTACTTGTCTGGTTCTTCTCATCTCTAGTTCCACTGACACTTGTCTGGTTCTTCTCATCTCTAGTTCCACTGGTACTTGTCTAATTCTTGTCATCTCTAGTTCTACTGACACTTGTCTGGTTCTTGTCATCTCTAGTTCCACTGGTACTTGTCTGGTTCTTGTCATCTCTAGTTCCACTGACACTTGTCTGGTTCTTCTCATCTCTAGTTCCACTGGTACTTGTCTGGTTCTTGTCATCTCTAGTTCCACTGACACTTGTCTGGTTCTTCTCATCTCTAGTTCCACTGGTACTTGTCTGGTTCTTCTCATCTCTAGTTCCACTGACACTTGTCTGGTTCTTCTCATCTCTAGTTCCACTGACACTTGTCTGGTTCTTCTCATCTCTAGTTCCACTGACACTTGTCTGGTTCTTCTCATCAGTTGCACTTTAGTGATCTTGCTGTACCACTTCTACGCAAGCATTCATTTATGACAGTCTGTAGAATTTTGGTTGTTGTTTTTGTTGTTCTCCATGTTTCAGAGCCATACAATAGGACAGACTTGACATTTGAATTGAAGATTCTGATTTTTGTGTTGGATCTGATTTCTTTTGATCTCCATATATTTCTCAATGCAATGGATATTCTTCTCGCCTTTTGTATTCTTGCTTTGAAATCATTGTCTTTCCTTCAAACTGTGTCTATAATGCTGCCAAGTTATGTGTACGATTTCTTCCAGAACAATCTTATCGTTTCATGCACTAATTTATTTTACAAAAATGCCATTATTTTTTTTACATACACAGAAACATTTTTATGATTGTCCCTGTTTCTTCAGGAAGAAGTTGCGACTGTTCTAAAGGAGACCTTGGATTCCATCAAGGTCCAGGAACGAGGAGTGTTTGTCCAGGCATCAACTCTTGGTTCACTGGAAGCTTTGCTGGAATTCCTCAAAAATTCTGAAATTCCAGTAAGTCGAGAAAGTTAAGAGATGCCCCCAAGCTTTTTGTGTGAGGTGTTATGTTATATATCTAAGCATAGATGTTATGTCTCATTGTCAACATTCCCTTTTTGTTCCTAATGGAGCATGCACTCCTCATAGCAGCTAGTCTTCTTGCAGGAAGCCTGCACTAAATCAGTGCTCTACAACCTTCTTTTTTTTTTTTTTTTTACTTCACAGCACACTTAGGTGGGTATGGTAAGTATTTAAATATTCGCTGAAGTCATAAGACAATGCTCACTAATTGTTTGTGATGAATAATTCAACTAATTGTGTGTAAAATTGTACGTGTGAGGTTCTTCTGTAATATTTTACCATAATATATAATTTTTTATACCATTGTATGGTGAATTCTGCCCACTGTCGCAGCACACTAGGCAGACATCCGCGGCACACTGGTTGCCAAGCACTGCACTAAAGCAGTTGTATCTGCTTGCAGTGGTAGTTTCTGTAGTAATTTGTTTTACATGATGAGATTGTGAGCACCCAGCACAGCCTCATGTTAGTTCCCTCTTATGGCATGCCTGAGGGAGCATCAATTATATTTGTTCTTTAACTCCTGAGATACCTCCAACAACTACACAGGCCATGTTATGTCTTATTAAAGATGTATATTTTCATTGAGTAACGTGAAGAATTTCAAGATTAACCCTCATGTACTTCGCGCCATTTGTCAGAAATATGGTATTCACATATGAAATATAACATTCACCTTGGAAATAAATTTTTAACATGTGAATTATCATATTCACTTATGAAATAGAGTATTTACATATCATCCATTCTTTTTTGTTCCCTGTGTAGAAAATAAATGCATAAAAATTAACATAGGATGTGAATCTACTAAGAATCACTGGTCGTACTGGTAAATCCCAGTCAGATATACTGCTAGAACATGGGGAAAACAAACCAGACAAGTGCCAGTGGAACAAGAGATGTGAAGAAGACACTGACAATGGATAGGACACACATTGAGGAAACTGGTTGATAACATTACAAGGCAGTCCTTGTCCCTGGAATTGCCAGGGTGAGAGAGGCAGAGGTATACCAAAAAAACATGTAGAAGAGACCTGGAGACAGAAGAGAAAATAATGAGGAAGACGTGGAGAGACCTTGAGCTGATGTCATGTGACAGGAGGGACTTGGCATGTTTTTGTTGAAGATGACTGCTCCTTGGGGAGCTAAAGGGTATTGATTGATGGGATCACCCTGTATTTTAAATCAGCTATTTACACCTATTTTTATAGAAGCTATATTATATGTGCCTCTGATTTCAAAACTATTTTATTTCCAGTATGCTGGCATCAGTATAGGACCGGTGCACAAGAAGGACATAGTGAAAGCATCAGTCATGCTAGAACATGACTCTCAGTAAGTTTGTCCTTTGACTGATGTTGTAGTAGAAGTCAGCTTAATAAATGCTCTGAAGATTGCTCTTATTTATACAGGTCCGTATCCTTTGATCCAAAATTGTCTGGGACAGCTTTGTTTCTGAAACTTGATCTTTGTTTGCATTCCAAATGTAGCCTAAATCACGTTAAAATATATATATATATATATACAGTAAAAGTCCGAAAATCCGAACTGCTCGGGGATTTGGTTGGTCTGGATTTTCAGATTCTTGGGCAGTACTTTTAAAATTCAAATTTAAGGAAGAATAAAGAAGAGATGGACAGGCAAATTTTGTGGGTTTATTCACTGACAAATACAGAATACTTCATTTATCAAAATGAGTATATTTATTCATTCATTCTGTTGCGCCTACTGCACCGCTTGTTGATAGAACAGTAACAGCTTCTACTGCGTCTGCTGCACTGCTTGTTGATGGAACACTAGTTTGATCGGCAGACGCTTCTATTGTTTTCTTTAAATACTTTCATCAGACGCTTCTGTTGTTTTCTTTAAATACTTTCATCAGTCACCTTGTTTGCGACTTTGTAATTTCTTTGTGATAAGATTATTCTGCACCATGTACACATGCATGACATCTTGAAGACTAAAGTTATGGTTCTGTTCTACGAATTTAATAAGAATAATAATTCTCTTCTGTCTTATCAGGTGTTGTAATACTTTCAATGATTTCTTGATCAGTGAAAGTGGCTGCAACTTCAACATCATCTTCAGTGTACATCCACTCTTCTATGTCATCTTCATTAAGTTTACATTGAGGGTTGTCTTCCCAAGTTAACTTAACAGATTCCATCAGTTCTTGCACTTCAGCGCCCTCTGCTTTACTAGGAACCCATTGTTGTAATGACATTTAAAGTTCCTAATGACTCCTGGATCCATGGGATGAATCAGTGATGTTACATTTGGTGGCAAGTAACATGCAAAAGTATTCCCACAATCTGACACTAATTTTGATTCATGCAGGTGGGCCCTACAGTTGTCGAGAAGTAGGAGGCACTTTGTGTTTGCAGACTT
Source organism: Oreohelix idahoensis (assembly GCA_024509875.1). Lineage (NCBI taxonomy): Eukaryota > Metazoa > Mollusca > Gastropoda > Stylommatophora > Oreohelicidae > Oreohelix > Oreohelix idahoensis. Next base: position 211,786 of record JAMPIV010020265.1, read on the forward strand.
CCCCAATTTCCTTAAGTTCTGATGAACCGATAGAACAAAATCATGAACAAACCAAATCACGAAATACGTTTTTGTCCATCCAAGCATTTTTTTTTTTTGGGCTTTATAGGTCACAGGCAAGTGCACAATTCCTTTGAAGGGCCTGTGGGTGCTGAAATTAGCCAATCACCAACACCTTAATTTTATGCTGACTTGAGGCATTAGCACATGTAAGAACGGTTAATCTTTCCTTATTAAGCTTAAACCCTGTAGCATTTCGTTCTTGGTTTCCAGCCAAAAGCACTGACATTTTTAAAAGTTTGAGTTTTCAAAAAGTCTGGAGTTTCGGGTGGTCTGGATTTCTGGCATCCAGATTTTTGTTACTTTTACTGTATAGATAACACATCAATCCACAGAGTTATTTAATGTCAATTAGTTCACACATCAATTCACATATATGTTTAACTTTATGTAATTCACACATCAATCCACAGACTTATTTAATGTCATATAGTTCACACATCAATCCACAGACTTGTTGAACTTCATATAGTTCACACATCAATTCACAGATAATGTTTAACTTTATCTAATTCACGCATCAATCCACAGATAATTTTTAACTTTATATAATTCACACATCGATCCACAGATAATGTTTAACTTTATGTAACTCACAGGTATGCTGTCATCTTGGCCTTTGATGTGAAAGTTGAGAGAGATGCACAAGAACTTGCTGACAATCTGGGGGTGCGGATATTCACCGCAGACATCATTTACCATTTGTTTGATGCCTTCACCAAATACAGGGAGGACCTAAAGAAGAAAAGGCAAGATGAGTTCAAGAATATCGCTGTGTTTCCCTGCAAGTTGAGGATTTTACCTCAGTATATCTTTAACTCCAGGGATCCTATTGTCATAGGGGTCAGCGTTGAGGCTGGGTTCCTCAAGGAGGGTACGCCCATTTGTGTGCCCAGCAAAGAGGTGAGTTACTTTCTTGTTTGAGGGCCAAAAGTGTGACAGCTGTTGGAGTATTGAGAGATTGTTATTTTCATTATCATTTTTGTTGTCGTCATCGCCATCATCATGCCCGGAGATGCATTAGGCAGACACAGCAACTGTCCATCCATTCCACTCCTGCACCTCTCTCCCTCTTTCTCTCCATATTTCCACCCCTCTCTGTCTCTTCTTCTCACTCTTTGTCTTTTCCTTGGTCTCACACTCTCTCTGTCTATCTTTCCTTCTCTGTATATTTTTTGTGTATGTTTATCTACAAAACCTCTAATCTGCTTGCTTCTAACGACTTGGGACTGTTGAGTTGTGATCTCCCTAACACAGTGACAAATGCAGTCAACTCACGGTCACATTGATAAATGCAATCATCTCCCCTTTACACTGACACATGTGATCAACTCTCTCATCATAGTGACATATAGTCAACTTCCCATCACATTGATAAATGCAATCATCTCCCCATCACTGACAAATGCAGTCATCTCCCCCATCACATTGATAAATGCAGTCATCTCCCATCACATTGATAAATACAGTCATCTCCCCATTACATTGATAAATGCAGTCATCTCCCCATCATATTGATAAATGCAGTCATCTCCCCATCATATTGATAAATGCAGTCATCTCCCCATCACATTGATAAATGCAATCATCTCCCCGTTACATTGATAAATGCAGTCATCTCCCCATCACATTGATAAATGCAGTCATCTCCCCATCATATTGATAAATGCAGTCATCTCCCCATCACATTGATAAATGCAATGATCACCCCATCACATTGATAAATGCAATCATCTCCCCGTTAGATTGATAAATGCAATCATCTCCCCATCACATTGATAAATGCAGTCATCTCCCCATCACATTGATAAATGCAATCATCTCCCCATCACATTGATAAATGCAGTCATCTCCCCATCACATTGATAAATGCAGTCATCTCCCCATCACATTGATAAATGCAATCATCTCCACGTCACATTGATAAATGCAATCATCTCCCCATCACATTGATAAATGCAGTCATCTCCTAGTCACAGTGACACATGTGAATAACTCTCTCATGATAGTGACAGACACGCTCATCTCCCAGACCACAGTGACAAACTTGAACAGTGCAAGTAGCAAGACCGTATCCTGCTCACTATAACAAACCGGGACACCGCTAATGGCAAGACCATATCCCCCATCGCAGTGACAAATAGAAGCTGTCATCCCCATCACGTGATAGGCACGGACACTACCACTGTCCTAACAAAACCATCACAGTAACAAATACGGGCATCAGAACTGGCACAATAATATCCTATTAACTAATACAAAGTGACCAGGGCAGTTGGCGCAAATACACGAAATGAATGTAGCATAGATCGTTATAAAATCTTTTGTAAACGGAAATACACGATGATCAAATTCTTTCTTTGTGAGCTTGCTGGATCTGCATACATTACAAATATTTCCGTGTCGGAAACACACGATGATCAAATTCTTTTTTTGTGAGCTTGCTGGATCTGCGTACATTACAAATATTTCCGTGTGGGAAACACGTTTTATTCCCTCTAGGGTGAGAAAGGGGGTCGACACCAGATATATAAAACAGTATTTGGTTCTAGCTGTTGTTGTTCCCCTTAAATTCCACCTAAACTGTACAATTTATTTGTGGTAGTACAAACAATTGACGGATTGAATGAGCTTTATATTCGAATGAACGGTAATCTTTTCATCACCATTTTTACTTGCGCTCCTTACCAAGCAGAGAGCCGCCACTGCTGTTCAGGAAGCCTGCACCAAGTATTCATATTCTCTTGCAGCACTGGTTTATGTGGCTGTATGTTTAACACGATGACATTGATAGCTTCATGCATAACCTGATATCAATCACATTGTACGGCGTCGGCGTGCATGAACCTGTACAAGTCCTTCAGAGACACCACCCCCCCCCCCGGAACTACACTTTTCTTTATTGTCTTAAGTTCATATGCATGCAGGGTTGGATTAACCATTAAGCAAAATAAGCACGTGCTTAGGGCACTAAGGGAAGAGGGGCACCACAGAGTTTTTCCCCATAGCTACCATGCCCTTAACTCTTCTCTTTCACTGCCACATTCGACTTCAGTCGAATTGTTTGTAATTGCCCTTATCTGCCGTGTTTCCCTAGTTATAAGTAAATAATTTGCTTATATTGCTCACTCTATTTGGTGTTAAATAAAATTGGGAAAAAAAGTTTATTTAATATAGTTGTGGGGTCTGGCTTGGAAGAAAACTGAATTTTTCAATCTCTTATTTCACCCTCAACTCTTATTGTCTTGTCAGTTGAGCAATGGAAGGTCGAGGGGAGCACCATTGTTGGGCTGTGCTTAGGGCATCAGTTAGCCTTAATCCGGCCCTGTATGCATGGTATACTCTATAACAGTGGTTCTCCCCGGGACTATGCCATATGGTAAAGTACCTTTTTCCAGCTAACAGGGGGAGGGGTGGGCGCAAAGAATTAAATGAGGCTACGGGGGCCATGAGCAAAAAAATAAAAAAGGGTTGAGAACCCCCTGCTGTAGAATGTACTTCCCTCTCATGCCCCGTGTAGTTCCTGGGAGTCTCTGATACAACAAAAGACAGAATATGTCAACAACTTCCTCAAGCATGTCGTAAAAGGTGACCTATATAAAGTTGGGTGTGTGACTGGTAGCCTCATTATGTAAAACAGATTGCTAGTGATAAATGACTGTAAGAACATGTGAATGATTGATGCATGCATGATTGCTGCAAGGTAGGCAGTTGTAATTGTGGTTCCGTGCTACATCGGGAGCAATAAGGAAAATTATGGTGATGATGATGATGAATTGGTGAAAGCCAGGAGGGAGCGAGGACCGAAAATGGTTGAGAACCTCCGGATTATAGTTTGGACACAAGAGATACGAGCGATGGTACTTGACACACATTTACGCTGATCTCTGACCTGCAGTGTCAATCTCCACTAACCCCGCCGGTGAAATATTCAATGGGATTGGCTTATGACCTTTATTGTGCCCTGTCAATGCTGTCGTTATATTCTAAGTCGATCCTGACGTCAGTTGCTGGGCAACGTGCCATATGGACTTCTTTTTATTGTGGTGTTCGTTGTTAATTAATAGTGGATTAGTTTTACGTGGAGATAATGTTTCTCCCAAGTATGGGATGACTATCCCTCAAATAAGTGTCAAGGGAATATCTTAACTAGGCGAAGGCTACCATATGAAAGTTATGACCTAAATGAGTTTTGTTATTGTTGAGCAGAATCGACGTCACTACACTCAGGGCAAACCCATAGGAACTCAGTCTCCCTCAGCAAATGTCGAAGGGTATGAACGCTAAAAGTTGCTGGTTGTATACACGCCGGATGCATCCTCTCATTCGTCCATCCCTGCTGGTCTTACATTTGATGCCAAATTCCAGATATCTTAGCTTTCATGATTCATCGATTGCATTGTCGTTCTCTAATAGGCGATCATTAATTGCCCTCAGTATGTCTCCCTTATCCATTTCTAATTCACCTTCTATGTGTACTCTTGAAACTAGTCTGTCAGCTCCTTCATTGCCGCGTACCCCTGCATGGCCAGGACAGTAAATCCACACCAGTTCCTGAAGATTCGAGGCTTCTGTGGAGGTTTTCCATTCATGCCGGAGCCATCCACTTTGATCCTTCCAAAGCATGGATTGTGGGTCTGATACAAAAACTGCCTTTGTTAATTAAGTCTCAGGCGTCCACCTTAAGGCTGCAGTAGCTGCCTGTACCTCCATTCTCATGCTGCAGGTTGTTATCATGTAAGCCCCGCTATTTTCAGTGACGATTTTGCCCTTTACTCTAGCACAGAAGCCTCACCCTGATTTCTCACCACGGATTACAGACCCATCAATGTACTCAATGGCATCATCATCCTCGGCATGATCATTTATCAGTTGATCAATTTCCAGCTGTGCCCTCCCGTTGCCCCAAGTTCTGCACTCTCTACCCAAGGCTGATGATGACTTGTTGGTAGTTAGTCCAGTTCTCATCTGACTTACTCCACTCTTCCCCTTTGAACATATTTTAATCTGCGGTCATCTGCTTTATCGTTGCCTGTGCCATCCATGACATCCCCTGCTTTATTTTTGCTCCCTTAATGTCAGCTATGTTTCCATGCAGGGGGTGCCTTTTGTCTGTGGTTACTCGCATAAAGGCTTTTGACTGTGCCATTGCATATCTGGATCTAATCGACAGTAATCCAAGCATGTACCGCATCGTCACGATGGGAGTATCTTGTTTACAGCCAATGACTATACGCATTCTTTCATTTTGAATGCGTGAGTATTCCCAGATCATGTTCGATGACAGACATGACTAACTGGTGATACAGGAGAAACAGTAGTCTCTATTCCAGATGCGCTGCGGCCATTGTCTTTTATGGTTGCGAGACTTCTGTTGCACATCTGTATGATTAGATCAACATGATACGTGTATGATAACCCGCGATCGAATATTATTCCGAAGTATTTTAGCTTGTCTTGCCTTTCAATTATCTGTCCACTGAAAGTAATGTCTGGAAGATCTGCCTTCAATATGGAGTTGTTCAAGGAGTACCACAGCACATAGGCTTTGTTGGGATTGACCTTAAAGCCGGTGTCATCACTCCATTTAACCACTTCCTGTATTGTCCCGTGTGTGATATTCACCATTTCTTGCGAGTCAGAACCAGTCCTGTAAATTATACGAGGTAGCTTCAAAAAGTTCCCGGAATTTATGTATTGTATAGAAATAAGTAATAATACAATTATTTACACTACATTTCCTTCAAAATAGTTCCCTTCGGCAACTACATACTTTTGCCATCGTCCATACAGAAGTTGGAAACATTCCTGGAACCCATTCTTTGACACCTATCTCAGTTGCTTTGTCGCTTTGGTGATAACGTCCTCAGCATCCTTGAATCGCTGCCCTTTCAGTGCCGATTTTAGGCGAGGGAACAAGAAAAAATCAGGCGGTGCCAGGTCGGGAGAATATGGAGGATGTTCCAGGGCAGTCACGTTGTGCGTTGCGAGGTACTGCTTCACCAGTAGGGATCGATGTGCTGGCGCGTTGTCATGCAGCAGAACCCAACTGTTTGTTCTCCATTTTTCTGGGCGTTTGCTTCTGATAGCATCTCTTAGACGACGGAGGATATCAACGTACATTTCCTTGTTAACCGTTCGGCCTTCAGGAAGTAATTCATTGTAGACAATACCCTGGGAATAAAAAAAAAACTTCCAACATAACGTTTCCTTTGCTCTTGTCCAAACGAAATTTCTGTGTCCGGGGAGATGAGGGTGATTTTCATTCAGAGGACTGACGTTTTGTCTGAGGATCGTACAAAAAACACCACGTCTCGTCTCCTGTGATTATGTTGTTGAGGAAATTGCTATCTTGATCAGCCACAGTGATTAGGTCTCCTGCCAGTGTCAATGTCGTATCTTTCTGTTCAGGAGATAACATTTTGGGAACCATGTGTTGACAAACACGGTGCATGTGCAGTTCATTGTGGCGAATACTGTGGCAACTTCCAACTGATATTCCAACTTCTCTATTTTCTCTATACTAAGTCTTCTGTCAACACGAACAACGTTCCGAACACTCTCAATGTTTTCATTGTTTATCGAGGTAGGCGGTCGTCCGCTACGTGGATCATCATCGACACTAACACGACCTTCACGGAAACGCTTGTGCCACTCAAAAACTTGCGATTTCTTCAGTGAGGTATCACCATATGCTTTATTAAGCAAGGTTACTGTCTCCGAGGGTGACTTCTCAAGCAAAACACAAAATTTGACATTTGTACGTTGTTCAATCAAGGACATTTTCAACTCCGACGATGCTACGTGCACACCACACAAACAAACTTCTGTAACTTCTGTTCGAGAGTACATGTGAAGGTTACATCAGCCATGTCGTTTCCTCAAGGTCACTACCAACTTATAAAACTATAATCTCCTTGACATAATCACTCATTCAAACATGAGTCGACTATTCCGGGAACTTTTTGAAGCTACCTCGTAGTTAGGTTCAGCTAACATCTAGGTTATGTCTTAACGGCGACTTCGGCTAACATATCTAGGGTATGTCTTCACGTGGCGACTGCGGCTAACATATCACTTCAGCTAACATATCTAGGTTATGTCTTAACGGCGACTTCGGCTAACATATCTAGGGGATGTCTTAACTTAGCGACATCGGCTAGCATATTTAGGGTATGTCTTAACTTAGCGACATCGGCTAGCATATTTTGGGTATGTCTTAACTGGGCGACTTCGGCTAACATATCAAAGTTAAGTTTTAACTTGGCATTACATATTGTGCTAGATCACCTTACTTACAGTCTGTTAACCTCTTCCTTTCTCAACTCAACAACATAGTATTTCACTATTGTGAAACCACCTGTTACTTTTTTCTTCTCTCTGTCCTTAGCGGTGTCCTCAAATTGATCAAGGTAGGTAGGCCCATTGCAGAAATTGCCTAAGGGGAGTAAAGTGTTAGACACCACTATACTAGGTTTAGCGTTTTTATCATGTGGGGGTAACCAGTTCACTTTCTCGCTGCTTTTGCATTCCCTAACTCAAGAACAGGGTCAGGTACCCATTTACAGCTGGGTAGACAGGAGCGTGACGCTACTATATTTAGATTCCGAAATCCGATAACTTCGCCGCGAGAGGAAAGAGCTCTAACCGCTTACCCAATCGGATGCTGCCTTCTATACTACACCTTCTCTTTTAGCGCGACATCGGCCTTACATGAACGTAGCGCTTCTAATAACTTTTAGAAGTCATCGCTTCTAATAACCTTTACAAGCCAGCGCTTCTAATAACTTGTAGAAACTATCGCATCTAATAACTTTTTAGAAACCAGCGCTTCAAATAACTTTTAGAAACCATCTCATCAAATAACTTTTAGAAACCATCGCATCTAATAACTTTTAGAAACCAGCGCTTCAAATAACTTTTAGAAACCAGCGCTTCTAATAACTTTTAGAAACCATCGCATCAAATAACTTTTAGAAACCATCGCATCAAATAACTTTTAGAAACCATCTCATCTAATAACTTTTAGAAACCATCGCATCTAATAACTTTTAGAAACCATCGCATCTAATAACTTTTAGAAACCATCGCATCTAATAACTTTTAGAAACCATCGCATCTAATAACTTTTAGAAACCAGCGCATCTAATAACTTTTAGAAACCATCGCATCTAATAACTTTTAGAAACCATCGCATCTAATAACTTTTAGAAACCATCTCATCAAATAACTTTTAGAAACCATCGCATCTAATAACTTTTAGAAACCATCGCATCTAATCCCATCCCAACTGTGATGAATTTACCGTGATACAACGTTAAAATGTCTCCAATTATAAAGAGAACATTGTAGGGATAAAAATAATGCGTAAGATACTAGGAGACATGCTCGCCCATGCCCGCATTTCCTACCGCCATTCAAACTAACTAGTTAGACGTGCAGATGAAACGGTACCCTTGTAGACGGGAGGATAACGGAGATATAAAAAAGGAAAAATATGACTGAACACGTGTTTGAACCTAATGGGCAAAAAGACGCAAGTTGTAGTTTAAGAAATAAAAGAAAGAAAAAATTGACGCCACTAGTTGACACAATGTAAGGAAATTGATAGAAAAAGACCTTAGCTCTTATTCGAAATAGTCATTTCTTGGACGTTTTACGATACTTGGTTGTTTTATTTGAATTCAGCGGCAAACGCCGTGGAGAACGTGCAACAACAAATTTCAAAAACTAACCTTGAGAAAAAATATGTTTTTTCTTAATAATAAAGTTAGGAATATGAAACCTAGCTAGTTTGATAGCCCATCTTAAGCAGAGAAATAAAATACTTTCATTTATACAGACGGACAGATAACATGGAAGATATTGACGAAAGACTGTATTGTTCACATCAGACTGGCGGACAGTATTGTTGTGCACACTTTCACTAAGGCCTCAAAATTGCGTCCTTGAGATACAGAAATGCTAAAATCTAGCTGTAATGAACGAGAGGGGGAAGGTTGGAGAATTGTGGCTAAAAATAACTTAGGAGGCAGATTTGTGTAGGGGTTTGCGTGTAGTTGGTCCAAGAAACAAGTGTGTTTTTGTGAAAAACCAAGTAGAGACAGATGGACCAACAGACAATAATACATACTTGACTGAGATCTGACTGAAATGTGACTTTTGGTTTGAAGATTTGAAAAAGTTAGGGGGGAAGTCTGTGATTGGACAAATGTATTCATATTAGCGGGATAGAGACGCGCATTTTTGCCATTTGATATAATTCTGTCCAGGGACACAGTCAGTTATTACCAGTGGTGTTTTCCCAGAAGATATTACATACATTTTAGTGGGACGCCATACCATAGCCAGCAGCTCAGCTGAGTTTTGCTAGCATTAACTGTGTTCTCAATTCTGAATTCTGGTAAGAATGAAAGCATTTATCTTGTATATTTTAATATTTTGAGTGATTGATACTGCCATATCATATAAAATGATTACGACAAGTAAGTGCTCGCTCTAGGTCCCCAGCCCAAGTTCAGGGTCTAGAGACAAACGAAAAATATATGGACGCCTAACTAAGACTATGGAAGGCGGATCTATTATTGAGATCAGTGGGAACATATTACCTATCTTATTGAAGAAAAGAGGAAACTATTGAACATATCTCAGATGCAATGCAGTCTTGGGGAACTGGTACTGTATGAAAACAACTGGGTAAGATGTGCTACGTTGGTCAGAGAGATCTGACCCATTCTGTGTAATGTTGATGTGTTGTGCTGTGTGTAAGAGTGGTGCAGTGGATAGAGTACTGACACATAGCACAAATTTTGTTTCAGAATTGTGAGTTTCTGTTGTGGCACTAAAGCTAGTGCCACATACTTAAGCAAGAATACACAAGCAGATGTGTGTGCCGCCTAACATTTGTGTCGGTGCAGTCTAGCATTCTATTCCAGCTACAGAGAGGAGTTGGCCACAGGAATCCTGTATCAGATCTTCACAGACAAGATGAGTGAATACGTGGCCTGCTGAAGATTCACCAGTATTAACCAGTATTTAAAACCACCACAAATATTTCCCTATCAAATATATACTGAATTCTTGGGAAATATAACATTAAACTACAGTCTATAAGTCAATGGACAAAGCTTGTTGTAGTCACAGAGTGGGAGTGATGACACCACCCCAACAGCACATCCAGTAATAGTTCTCCCAGATACAATAGAGATATTATTAATATTCACCAGTCTTATAAAATAACTATGTACACAAATTCCATTTTATTATGCCATATATTTATGCATTCCATTTATAACTCCATAACATTTCATATGTTCTGACCAAAATAAAACATTGGTTCAGAACTAATAAATTTAGAGAAAATTGTTAAAATCAAAACTAAAACAGTCTGAGTTAGTTCGGTGTGTTATAGATTTTATTAATATTATTAGACATATTAATTACCTGTGTGTGTTTGTATAGTATATTACAACACATTACATTTCAGTACCCTAGACTTTTTAACGTAGCTACATTCATGATAGTAAAAGAGATATGTTTGAGGTCGTAAGTGGTAGTAAGAAGGGCCTTCTGTAATTCACATAAACATTTATCTCAGGAGCCTTCACAGCTGACCTCATACATTACACTAGATAACATAACCACCATACAATACCATCAAAAACCACTACATCAACTAACATAATTACCAATGTATGTTAGTCGGTCGGTCTCACCCAAAATAGTAATTCGCGCCAGAAAAAAAACTGCGCAACGCACGGTGTGCAACTTGCGCGGCGTGGGTGTTATATAAAACAAATACTTTGTTTTTATTTTTATTCTTTCACGAAAAGAAAAAGTGCGTAAAAATTGGTGTGCATGAGCACTCACCCGATGTACAAATCATGAAAACTTGAACGTTTTTGTTAAAACCACTTATTGTCAAGGAACAAACACTCTTTGAAAAACAATCCACGCACTTTCACACGAAATGTTGTCATCAAAGAACTTTTAAATTGAATCTAAAATAATATAATTCTCGCCTTGTGTACGTTGGTAACCGTGTTGAAAAATTGTATTGTTTCCATTATATATACTCTCCCGAAAATAGTTACAATCAACAAAGAAAAGCGTTCAAATGACGGTGTTCATGAACAGTTTGATTACACTATATAATGGAAAGAAACCAAAAACACTCTAAGAATGTACTTCTCTCTGCTCATCCGGGAACGGAAACAGCACACTATAATTAAAAACCCGTCAAGTTTGACAGGTTATTGCTAGTAACTTTTAGAATCCATCGCATCTAATAACTTTTAGAATCCATCGCATCTAATAACTTTTAGAATCCATCGCATCTAATAACTTTTAGAAACCAGTGCTTCTAATAACTTTTAGAAACCAGCGCTTCTAATAACTTTTAGAAACCATCGCATCTAATAACTTTTAGAATCCATCGCATCTTATAACTTTTAGAAACCATCGCATCTAATAACTTTTATAATCCATCGCATCTAATAACTTTTAGAAACCAGGGCTTCTAATAACTTTTAGAAATCAGCGCTTCTAATAACTTTTAGAAACCATCGCATCTAATAACTTTTAGAATCCATCGCATCTAATAACTTTTAGAATTCATTGCATCTAATAACTTTTAGAAACCATCGCATCTAATAACTTTTAGAATCCATCGCATCTAATAACTTTTAGAAACCATCACTTCTAATAACTTTTAGAAACCATCACTTCTAATAACTTTTAGAATCCATCGCATCTAATAACTTTTAGAAACCATCGCATCTAATAACTTTTAGAATCCATCGCATCTAATAACTTTTAGAAACCATCACTTCTAATAACTTTTAGAATCCATCGCATCTAATAACTTTTAGAATCCATCGCATCTAATAACTTTTAGAATCCATCGCATCTAATAACTTTTAGAAACCATCGCATCTAATAACTTTTAGAATCCATCGCATCTAATAACTTTTAGAATCCATCGCATCTAATAACTTTTAGAAACCATCGCATCTAATAACTTTTAGAAACCATCACATCTAATAACTGTTAGAAACCATCACTTTTAATAACTTTTAGAATCCATCACATTTAATAACTTTTAGAAACCATCACTTCTAATAACTTAGTATCCATCGCATCTAATAACTTTTAGAAACCATCACATCTAATAACTGTTAGAAACCATCACTTCTAATAACTTTTAGAATCCATCGCATTTAATAACTTTTAGAAACCATCACTTCTAATAACTTAGAATCCATCGCATCTAATAACTTTTAGAAACCAGCGTTTCTAATAACTTTTAGAAATCTTCGCATCTAATAACTTTTAGAAACCATTGCATCTAATAACTTTAAAAAAACCAGCGCTTCTAATAACTTTTAAAAACCATCACTTCTAATAACTTTTAGAATCCATCACATCTAATAACTTTTAGAAACCATCACTTCTAATAACTTTTAGAAACCATCGCATCTAATAACTTTTAGAATCCATCACATCTAATAACTTTTACAAGCCAGCGCTTCTAATAACTTTTAGAAACCAGCGCTTCTAATAACTTTTAGAATCGCTGGGCTTGTGGGTTTCATTTTAATTAAGGAAACTTAATGCATGTTGCTTTTTAATTTTTTTTATTTTATTTGTTGAATGTGTTTTCCTAATTGTGACTAGTCACCACGGGAGGGTTTCCTAAAAGCCAAGGGGGGCAAGGGAATGTTTCCAAAACAGGGGGGAGGGGAGATGTTTCCTAAAAGCCAAGGGGGGCAATGGAAGGTTTCCTAAAAGCCAAGGGGTGCTGGAGGTTCTAAAAGCCAAGGTGTGCAGGAGGGTTTCCTAAAAGCCGGGGGGGGGGGAGGAGGGAATGTTACATAAAAGCCGGGGGGGGGGAGGAAGGGATTGATTTTCAAAAGGGGGGGGGGGGGGGGAAGACTAAGAGAATAAGAAAAAGTTTGCAAACAGTCAAGGAGGTACTGGACAGTTTCCGTTCCTGCACGGGGTACGGGAAAGTTTCCTTACAGCCACAGGGGTACGGGAAGAATTACTAAATGCGGGGGTGTCTTGAACAGAAAAACATTATTAACCCTTGAATTATCTGTTAATATATGCTGAGACAGCAGCCTTGACACTGCCCATGTGATCACACCGATAAACTCGATTAAATGCCAACATTGTGTGATGTTGTGTGTTGATATGGTCAAGACGAGAGCAGAATTTTTAATTTGATTTCTGCCACGTTATCAGTCGCATACATCATGTTAATAACATGACGTGTTATCACAAGTGTGTCTGGTTGAGCGGTTATCATTGGGGAAGGCCGTCTGGTTCAGATAACCGTATCTGATGGGTGTATAGGCTTGTATCAGTCTGAAGTGTTTGCCGGACGAAATGTTCAGTGTGATAGACATTACGGTCTTTAGCTCTTCAATGCCCTTTTTTTTTTGACAGCGGCCAGTACTGAAATGTCAGATTGGACTAACAGATGTGTGATCATCTGCGGAGCAGATTCAAACTGTAGAATCTGTCTCCCGTGAAAGTTGGCTCCACGTGAGATACGGTGGAGCCAACGAAGAAAGGTAATCTGATTTTTACTAGAGCCTGCCGCTGAGCACAGTGGCTAGAGCGCTTGCCTCTCGCGGCTGAGTTTTCGGGTTCGAAACCTGGTAACGTCACGCTGCAGTCTACTCAGATGTAAATGGGTACCTGACTCTGCTGTTGAGTTAGGGGAGGCACAGACTGCGAGAAATGAAATTTGTCACCCTACACCTCATAAAGGTGGACCAAGTATAGTGACAGCTCTAACATTCCCCTCCGCTACGGCATATCTGATATGGGACTACCTATACTTATTACTAAGACAAAGAAATGTCTTACGTTACGACTACGCGGCCTTCGTCAAGGACAGAACAATAAATAAAAATAGAGAAAAGAAAGCAAGAACTAATCTGGGGGGGGGGGGGGGGGGGGGTTTATACCAGCCGTAAATGGAAACCATGAAGAACAAAAATAAGAACCAAGAAGCAACAGATTTTCATCAATGGTTGTTTGCGTAGAACAGAAGGATTGGGATGGTATGACAAGATCACCAATATGGAACTGATGACAAGATCACCAATATGGAACTGATGACAAGATCACCAATATGGAACTGGTGACAAGAACCAGTCAAATGTGAGTGGAACAAGAGATGAGAAGAAGACGTTGGCCATGGATGGGATACCACATTGTGGAAACCTCTCACCAGGCAGAACTTATTCTGGAATCCCCAGGGTGAGAGAGGTCATGGGAGACCTAAGAACACGAGGAAGAGAACATGGGAAGTCCTTGAGCTGATGGCACGTGACAGGAAGGCGTGGCAACAGTTTGGGGAAGGACCATGCTCTGTGGAAAGCTAAAGGTGGGATGATGATGAAATGACTGTTGCTATTGTTACTATCCATGTGAGAATCTGAGTAATGAAAGATCTGCCCCGTTCTTCTTGAGGGCAAAACGGTGAAGCGGTGAGAGAAGTCTGACACCGGCCACCTATTTTATGAAGGGGAGCGACAGACAGCTGGATAAAGAGAGACATATACAGAGCGAGAGAGAGAGAGAGAGAGAGAGAGAGCTGGTTTTGTGAGAGGGACGTAGAAAAAAAAAGATGACTATAGGCTCCCCTGTAGTTAACGTTGGCTGATATAATATCAGTCTGCAGTTCTTGCATTTCGAGACGTCGTTGAGAGCTCTATAAGTTGTTGTCTTGGCCACTTGGATCCACTTTCTTTGTTGCCGTATTTCTGCTGCTCTTCTTGATGTATTGTATGTTATCAGGTATTTAATCCGTGGATCGTGGTAGTCCGGACTACTTATCGGATCACGTGTGGCATCATGTACTGTCGTATTGTATTTCTTTAACATGTATGTCAGCCCTCGATCCATCACCTTCTGGGTGGTCCTATGTGCCTGATCCCGTTCATCGTGATCTTAATACATTCTTGCTTCTGGTTGGTCGGCATTCTGGTTGGTCTGTGAAAAGGGGGGTGGGGGGTGGGGGCAACGAACAAATAAGATTACTGCACTTTTCAAACATGTCGTATGAGGCGACTAACATAAGGTTGTGCGTGAGGTTGGCAAGTCTTATCTTGTAAAACAGATTGCTGCGGAAACTTTCACTGTAAGGGCACTTGAATGGTGTAATGCAGTCTCCCTGCTAGGGGCCCAGTAAATAAATAATACACATAAAGGAGTTTGTTGCAGGCCAGTGGCGTAACTACCGCCCAGTTGGGCCGGGCACGTCCGGGGCCACAGCAGCGAGTGGTCCCCGAAAAGCAGTGGTCGGAAGAGACCCAAGGAAATGAGATCACACATTTTTGTATTCTTTATATTAAGTTAAAAGTTGTTTGTTTTGTTTGTTACCAACAGTAGTTATTAAGTAATATAGGTTTTTAAACACACTTTTACTTTAAACTGATTATGGTTGTTCATCCTATCAAATGAGAAAGGCCCACTTAATTTGTGCCAGGGAAAGCGCCTTCTGCGTAGTTACGCCGCTGTTGCATGCACTTTTAAGAAATAGAGAAGTAGGAAACTATACAATAGAAGTAATAGGCTTACCGGGGACTCGAACCCAGGACCATCGCCTCGCCACAGTAGGGAATCGTGACTATCCCTACTGCCTACCTAGGCACCATAAAAAAATACTGCTTCGTGCACAGTGGACGATGGCACGTCCACCCAACGTAACTACGGAATTTCGGACCGAGGAACGACCCAGACTAATTATGGGAGACCAGCTATTTTGGTGGCTTCTTAGGGCGGAGAATGGGAATTGATGATGATATGTCATAACCAAATTATTATTTTTTTTTTCATTTTATTCCTTTATTATTTGTTTCTTTTTGTGTGCCTCGTCTTCTTTATTGTAATATGTTCCGTTTTGGTTTTTTCTTTCACCCGGATTAGTTCATTCGACTTTATTTTTATGTTGAAAACTTTTTGTTTTTTTTTTGTTTCAAATTTGTTGGTTAAGATAAAGGTAGTCCTGCCTTACGGGAATGAAATGTTAGTGACTAGGTTCAGCTTCCAGGTGACCAGTTCCCTTCCTCGCTGTCTTTGCCTTCCCTAAGTCAAGAGCAGAGTCAGGTACACGTTTACAGCTGGCTAGACTGAAGCGTGACGCCACCGTGCTTCGAACCCAGTACCTTCGCCGCGAGAAGCCAGCGTTCTAACCGTTTCTGCTAACTCCAGCAGACATTCTAAACGCATATTACCAGCTCAGCAGAAGAAACAATTGGTAATCTCCCGACGTCGCACTGGGCCACAACAGATTGGGGATACCACCTATTCAACAAGATACAGATAGGAACTACCAATGATTGTAACTGTGTCGCCGATAAAATGACTGCTGAACATCTGGTGTAAAAATGCCCAGCATATGAGGAACAGAGAAAGCACACATATATGGCCGTCACCAGTACTAATCCTGGACAAACTCTGGAGATACAAATAGCCCCAATCTGACCACTACTTTATGTGAACATATTCAAGTTGACGTCTGAGAGTGTACGAAGAAGACTCATAATCTGCTTTGCTATTTTCTTTTCCCATTCCACTCTTTCTCAGACAACTTTTCACAACCTTCATTGGCCGATCCTACCTTCCCATTCACAT
This sequence comes from Oreohelix idahoensis, assembly GCA_024509875.1. Lineage (NCBI taxonomy): Eukaryota > Metazoa > Mollusca > Gastropoda > Stylommatophora > Oreohelicidae > Oreohelix > Oreohelix idahoensis. Next base: position 228,496 of record JAMPIV010020265.1, read on the forward strand.
GTTTTGTTATTTGTTTACATACGAATGCTTTATTCGTTTTTTTAAACGGACGTGTGAACCAAAACAAATGCGTTCATTCATAACGTGGCATGTTGCAGGCGGAACACGCCAGCCAAAACAAGTCCGGTATCTGACACGTCAGTCGAATCTAACATCTAGCTTATAGCTGTGTTGTTTTTGTCGTATCGTAACTGATATACGGTGACTTTAGGTCAAACGGAAGCCGATGCTTGCGTCCATGGGTGTTTCTGTGAGTATGTGCGCATGTTTGCATTCCTATGAGAGGAGTCGAAGATTTTTTAATAGCGTGTAGTGGTAGTGTGATTCGAGTTAAATTAACTGGGTTAGAAATCCGATAGCGTCACGCTACAGTCTACCCAGCAGTTAATGAGTATCTGACTCTGCTCTTGAGTTCGTTAAAGCAAACTTGTGGAAGGAAATACAACATAATCGGTCGTCGCCACACATCAGACATTCTAGTGAAAACGTAGTTGTAAGCAGACAATGAAGTCTTTATGTTGCAATATAATCAATTGCCATCTCCACAACGAAGGTTAGCTGTAATGGATCTCCAACGTCTGCTGTCTCTTGTCTTGATGGTACACTCTGGTAGACTCTTTCCTGTCCATCTCTTGATGTTATCTTCCCACTTATATCGTTGTCTTCCTCTTGCACGTTTGCCTTCAACTCTTTCTTACACCATGGTCTTCAGCAAGGTGTTATGTCTTTTTATATGGCTAAAATACTTCAGCTAATTTTGATTTCCTTCATTAATTCTCTTGTCCTCAAGATTATGAACTATAGCTGGAAGCGTGGAATTGTGCCACAGGCCGGGAATGAAGAAGTACTAATCCCAGTTCTAAAAAATGATAATGACTGAATGGACCTCAACAGCTATAGACCCATCAGCCTTCTAAGCTGCACGGGAAAGCTTATGGAGAAAATGATCATTACCAGATTAAGTTTGGCACCTCGAAGAAAAATAAAATTCTTCTGCACCAACAAGCAGGCAACACAGGTCCACAGAGGACCAGGTCACCTACATTACACAGGAAATCAGAGATGCTTTCTAAGAAGGAAAGCACGCATTAGCAGTTTGGGTAGACATGGTGAAAGCATTTGATAAAGTTTTGGAAAGATGGGCTAGTTAAAATGCTTAAAAATTGAGTCTGTGGACGATTGTACAACAGGATCAGTCACTAACAGACAGAACAGCAAGAGTGCAGGTGCATGGACAGATTAGCAAAAAGTCAACAATGGAACAGGGAGTCCCACAAGGTGGGGTTTCTCTTCCCTACTCTCTTCCACACACACACACATATATATATATATATATATATATATATATATATATATATATATATATATATATATATATATATATATATATATATATATATATATAATAATAATAGCCCCTTCAGTCATAACTGACTATGGGAATGTGCCCCTGAGGTGACAGCCCTCAGCTGCTTATTTTCCTGGTGCTCCTTTCAACGTTTTCTCCCCTCCTCTGCTTGTTCTGTGAGCCTCTCTTCGCCCAATCTGAGGTGGCGCCGTAAATAGCATCGCCACTTAGTGCGATCGGCAGCTTCATCCTCCCATGTTGCTGGATCGATGTCCAGTGCCCTCATATCTCTCTTGCACACATCTTTGAACCACCGCTGTGGTCGCCCAACTGTTCTCTTGCCATCTGCTAATTGTCCTTAGAAGATATCTTTTGGGATGCGACCATCTTCCATGCGGCGAACATGGCCAAGCCAGCGAAGTCTGCGCTGTCTAAGCAGTGTATACATACTTTGAAGGGCAGCACGTGACAACACCTCGACATTTGTCACTTTATCTTTCCACGAAATGCCGAGGATGCGGCGTAGACACCGTAAATGGAAGGTATTGAGCCTTCTTTCTTGCTTAGCATAGGTCGTCCAGGTCTCGCTGCCATATAGGAGTGCTGGTGACGCAGGCATTATATACCGCAGCTTTGGTCTTCATTGTGAGTTTGGAGTTTCCCCAAACACGCGATGTGAGGCGGGCAAAGGTACCTGCAGCTTTGCCAATGCGGCTGTCGATTTCTGTATCCAGTGAGAGTTTGTCATTGATGGTAGACCCTAGGTATGTGAAGTGGTGCACCACTGCCAATTCATAGTTATCGATAGTGATAACTGGTGCAGCACCCGCATCCTGACTCAGCACATTCGTTTTCTTTAGACTTATTGTGAGGCCAAAGTCCTTGCATATATATATGATATAATATAAAAGACACACACACATATATATATATATGATATAATATAACAGACACACGCATATATATATATGATATAACAGAAAACATCCACAAGAATTTCCGCAATTCCTTCTATGCTGATGACCTTGTGGACTTCAGAAGATTACATCACCACAGAAAGAGTGAGCATGCAGGATTCACTGCTAGCCCTTGAAAGTTGGTCCAGAAAGTGGTTGCTCAAAGTCAATGAACAAAAAACAGCGCACACTATATTCATCTAGTCAAACAAACCACAGCAAGCAAAACTATACAGAGCTTCTACAAGTCTTGCAGAAATTATGTGAGGACAGCAAACTATAAGTCAGAAGAGTTCAGGACCACCAATGGTGTAAGACAAGGCGATATTCTGTCATCTTGTCTTTTCATACTCTTCGTGGACGATGTCATCAATGCATGTAAGGAGAGAACAAGAAAGTATTCAGTGGGGTACTGGAAAATGAGACAGGTCTGTATTTCAGAGCTGGCATTTGCTGATGATGTTGCCCTGATTGCTAAATCAGAGACACATCTCCAATCCAACCTGCAAGTCTGGATGGAAGAGCTGGAGAAGAGAGGTATGGTCATAAGCAGCTCTAAAACAAAAACCATGGTGATATCTCGAGAAGAAAGAAGGCATCAGATTAAGCTGGGAGAACAGGTCCTGGAGCAGGTCGACCACTTTAAATACATCGGAGCTGTTATAGACCGGAAGGGAGGCATCAAAGAAGAGTTGGCAACTCGAAAAGCAGCAGCTGGGAGACTTTTTCAGGCCGTAAATCGAGGGTTCCTCAGCAAGAGAGAAGTTGGTAAGAAAACGAAGATGGTTGTATACCGCTCCACCTATGTCCCAGTATTGACGTATGGATGCGAGTCATGGGCAATGACTACAATCCACAAAAGCCAGATCCACACCTCAGAAATGAGGTATTTGAGGAAGGTGGTTGAAGTAACAAGAAGAGACATGGTCCGCAACGATACGATACGTCAAGGCCTAAAATCCCACAGCCTGCAGACCCAAGTAGAACAGCCCCAGCTAAGATGGTTTGGCCATGTCTGCAGAATGGGAGAAGATCGGCTACCACGACAAGCGTGGGAAACAAAGAGCCAGGGATCCAGACCACCAGGACGACCCAGAGTCCGCTGGGAGGACAACATTAGACAACCTTTGAAGGACCGAGGACTAGAATGGAACCAAGGCAGGAGGAAGACAGCCGAAGGAATAGTCTAGCGCTCTCTCTTCCAAACCTCTACACCTCACGGTAGAAGGGGAATTACTAAGTAAAGTAAGCATATCATAGGCGAGACCAGGTCACCGTTTTTCGGTTACGCACTGAACTCAACAGATTGACATACCATCTATACCACAAGTACAGAATTGGTGCAACAGATCTCTGCACCTGCGGCACCAGCCCAGTGACAGCCAAACACCTGCTGCAGTCCTGCACAACGTACAGCAGTGAACGGAGTAGCAAATGGCAAAAACCTACTTCACTCCACGGTAAACTGTTCAGAGATGTCAGGAACCTTGAGGAAGAAGAAGTAGAAGAAGAAATCACCAAGTTCAGCTACTCACTACGTCAGTGCATGAAGTGAATTCATCTACTCTCATCGTATATTGCACGACATAAATTCACTCAGACAAGCTTCATTGCATGAAACCCACTTCTTACCAGAAGATCATTTCGTGAAGAGCTCCAGGCTAGCCAGGGCTTTTTCAACATTAAGCAGCAGGCATTTTCCTGAGGCATCTGTCAGCGGTTTGTCGACGCTAGAGAGATTTCCAAGCTTTGAAGGAAATTATATCTTCTAAATTATCATTATTACACGATGTGCAAAGTTTTTCATCAGTAAGTACTCGTCTTGGAGATAATCCACATGGCGTAACACACATCTACATTAGATAGTCAGTGCACACCATCGCATGCACTGGAGGAAATTTAGAAGACTCATAGACAGTGAAGATTTGACATCAGTGCGATAACACTTAATATATCACATCATTTCACTGTTTACTTAGGTTCAGTCTCATTTTTAATTAACTACATTTTTCATTTCATCTCTGTGTGTGTGAATTGTTTTTCACCATCATCCTTTTCACTTTCTATTAACATATGTGTATATATTTAACTAATAAACCGCATAGCCGTTCTGATCATTACCTACTTCGTTAATGTATCACTCGTGCTGTCTGTGTTAAGTGTATACATAAAGGTAACATTCTTCAGTTAGAGGAGGTTGGGGGTTCTGTCTTTATCGAGATCTATGGACAGAAGCTAAGGCCTTAGGGAAATAGAAAACTTTCCATAATTTATTAGAAAACACTATCTAGTAGAGAGTATTCGCCTTCTCTTCTTGTCCATATCTCGAATAGGTCTCGTTCTTAACGAGCCAATTTCTGGAGACCTTTTTGACAACTACTATTGTAGTTGCATCGATATACGAGGACCCCTTCTTAGAAAAATAAAATACATAAATGCATAATTTAAATTGTTACATTCAAATAATATTATTAATGTAAATTGTTAAGATTACATATAGTCATACTGAAATAGTTTCATCATCCAAACCTATTTAACATAATAAACAGTAGTCCTCAGTATAAAGCAAAGATCCCACCATGGGAACTAAAAGTGCCAGAAACGGATTCGTACTTAACAAAGGTGGTAAGCAAATCTAAGGACATGATCTCAACAAAAATTAAAGCTTTTGAGTGCATAGAACAGTATATACATAAAAGCTTAACTGTATACACAGATGGGTCAAAAGGTGAAGATGGACAATTAGGAGCAGGAATAGCAATACCAAAATTGAAAATTTACAAAAGATATAAAGTAACAGTTAATGCGTTTATCTTTGCAGCGGAATTAGTAGCAATCTTAAAAGCTTTAGAAAAAGTTACAGAAAACCCACTAAATAAAGTTACTAGTCCCACAGATTCTCTTTCATCAGTACTAGCAATCAGAAGAAGAAATAAATGCAGCAGGCCAGATATCATATAGGAAATACTCCAGGTTAATACATTTCTCCAAACTAAAGGATTGCAGTGTCACACTAACATGGATACCAGCGCATGTTGGTATAGCAGGAAATAAGCTTTTGGACAAAGAAGCCAAACAGGGAAGAACTAGTTATAACAAAATTGAAGTAGGTAAGCAAATTTGAAATTAAGAGCTTAATTGCACAAGCAGTAAATAAAGAATGGATAATAGCATGGGACTAAAGGAAGACACTTAAATAAATTCCTGAAGAAAAAAACCAAGCAAAAGATGCCAAAGGCAAAATGAACTAAAAATACTTAATTAATAAAAAAAAAATGTCTAAGGCTCAAGCTTGGAACAGAATATTTCATGATAGAGGAGCCCATATGTGAAGAATGTCAAGAACCAAATACAATTAGACATTTACTGCTAGCCTGCAAGAAATATGACCAGCACAAGCAAAAGATTAAGACATGCTGCAATAACCACAAGGTAGAAATGTGTGTAGAAAATCATATTGGCATTAAGACCCCACCAGAAATACAAAAGTTAATAAAACACTATATTATAAAAACAAAAACTAACACCAAAAGAATAAGGATGCTAGCCAGTAGTTTACAGTGGTAGATTTCCCCCAGATAAATACTGATTGACTATAAATAAACCTCCAATCAATATTAAAGGCATGCCAGCATAGACACTACTATATTTCTAAACAATAAAACAGTTTAAACTATAACTAAAATGTAAAAATACCTACCAGAGAAATAATACAGCACAGAGCATACAATAAATACAAAAAAAAAAAAATATTACAATAAATGGAAACACGTCCTGATATAACCAGCAGTTCCATGTATATGGTAGATGGTTGAAAGGGGCATGCTAGAAAGAAAAGTAGCAAACACCCAGACACAAAAAATCTCTTTAGACTAGTAAATTATGGTGGTCACTGAAAATGATTCCTTAGTAACTCCGCCCACCTGCCCTCCCCCCTTCCCTTTCGGAGTGCTAGGCATACAAGTGAACGCCACTCTATAATTTACAAGTCAGAAGAGAACTGTTACCCCAACCGTCTCCACAACTAAGGTAGACTACAATGGATGCCCGACGTCTCTCGTCTTGGTGGTGTACTCTGATAGATTCTTTCCTGTCCTTATCTTGAAATCTTCCATCTCTTGATATCTTTCTTCTCTTGATATCTTTCTTCTCTCTCTTGATATCTTCCTTCTCTCTCTTGATATCTTCCTTCTACTGATATCTTTTTTTTTTTTTTTTTTTTTTTTCTTGTACGCTCTCGCTAATACTCGAGGCGAAATCTCCTTTATGATATTTATGTCTAATCTTCCATTTCTTGATTTTACGTGAGTATTTTCCTTCTTTGATTTCTTGTACAGACTGACAGGTGTCCCTCGCCATTCTTGCAAATCTTTCTTCCTTGATTTCGGAGGTACCCATTGCAGCTCCTTCGGCTCAGATATCTTCCGCTACTGATATTCACTGGTCTTGATAACACTCCTTCTTGAAATGTCTCGCCTCTCTCTCGATATCTCCAGTCCAATCTTCCCGGTCTCTTGATATCTTCCTTCTCTGATATCCGTCGCCTGATATTTGATCCTGATATCTTTCCCTTGGTCTTTCCTCTCGGTGTTGATAACCACTACGCTCTTCCGCGGCTCCCTTCTCTCTCTTGATATCTTCCTTCTCTCTCTTGATATCTTCCTTCTACTGATATCTTCCTTCTACTGATATCTTCCATCTCTTGATATCTTCCATTTCTTGATATCTTTCTTCTCTTGATATCTTTCTTCTCTCTCTTGATATCTTCCTTCTCTCTCTTGATATCTTCCTTCTACTGATATCTTCCATCTCTTGATATCTTCCTTCTACTGATATCTTCCTTCTACTGATATCTTCCATCTCTTGATATCTTCCATTTCTTGATATCTTCCATTTTTTGATATTTTCCTTCTCTTGATATCTTCCATTTCTTGTTATCTTCCTTCTCTTGATATCTTCCAACTCTTGATATCTTCCAACTCTTGATATCTTCCTTCTCTTGATATCTTCCTTCTCTTTGATATCTTCCATCTCTTGATATCTTCCATCTCTTGATATCTTTCTTCTCTTGATATCTTTCTTCTCTCTCTTGATATCTTCCTTCTCTCTCTTGATATCTTCCTTCTCTCTCTTGATATCTTCCTTCTACTGATATCTTCCATCTCTTGATATCTTCCATTTTTTGATATTTTCCTTCTCTTGATATCTTCCTTCTCTTGATATCTTCCAACTCTTGATATCTTCCAACTCTTGATATCTTCCTTCTCTTGATATCTTCCTTCTCTTTGATATCTTCTATCTCTTGATATTTTCCTTCTACTGATATCTTCCATTTCTTGATATCCTCCTTCTACTGATATCTTTCATCTCTTGATATCTTCCATTTCTTGATATCTTCCTTCTCTTGATATCTTCCAACTCTTGATATCTTCCTTCTACTGTTATCTTCCTTCTACTGATATCTTCCATCTCTTGATATTTTCTGTCTCTTGATATCTTCCATCTCTTGAAATCTTCCTTCTGTTGATATCTTCCACCTCTTGATATCTTCCTACTTATAGCCCTGTCTTACTCTTGCACGTTAGCAAAAAGAATATGTTTCTTAACATGCACAAATTTAGGATAATTCCCCGAATAAAAATTGTGACAAATATAAAATTCAAATATTTAGGTTATGTTATTGGTAGAGCGCTGGCTTTTTAAGGTAACGGGTCGAAACGCGGTAGGGTCACGCTACAGTCTATGCAGGTGTAAATGGGTACCAGACTCTGCTCTTGAGTTAGGGAAGGCAAAGGTAGCGAGAAATAGAACTGGTCACCCCCAACTCTCGAAATTGAACATAGTATAATGAAGTCTCCAGCATTTTACTCCCCTACGGCAGTATCTGCGATGCGACTATCTATGTCTTTACACGAACCCCCTAAAATTCATTGACGGATCCCCAATGGGCCACACTTTAAGACGCCCTGTTTTAGAGTGTACAGCACATCTGGTTATGAAATCTGGATGGCAGCAACACACACACACTCACACATCGTACGTTACGTTTAGCCCTATCTGTAGTACTTCGTTTTTCACCCACTGTCATATCCTGTCAGTGTTCTCTAGCTAGGCTGCCCCGTTTCCTATTTGCGCCTCCAACCACCCGTCCCTAAACCTTAAACGTTGAGATAAACTGAGCCAGAGCGGAAATGGATAAGACGGGTGATCCAGACGATGGAATGATCTAGTGGTAGCAGATCTGGGAAAATCCAGGCGTTATGCCCCTGTGTGGTTTGGCTGTTCGTTTGTGGTGCGTTGGGGTTTTAATGTAAGCTGTTTAGGGGGGAAAAGCTGTGGTTTGAATAATATCCTTTAAAAAAAATTAATAAACATTTAAAAATAGGTTGTTGGAGCCTTATGTGAGAAGGTTCGCATGAGGACGTAGGCCTAATTTGTTAACGTTTATGGTCGTATTAAGATGACGCTGGCAATGGATTGGACCAGCGTTGCCACTCCTCGGTGGATTCACGTAGATCTAGGTTTTTTTTTTGTTTTGGTCCCGTCTAGGTATCATTTTCTTTCATTAGTTGAAGAACGCCATTCGAATTTCGCCCAAAGTAGCCCAAAAAGTAACTCAAAATAGTCCTAGTCGCCGATATCGAGGTTTTTTTTTCTTCAAAATTTAGAGTGGCAACGCTGAATTGGACACACTTAGATGAAAGCTGTTCAAAGCATTTACCAAGCAGTCCGTGTTGTGGAACACTGGTGGGTCATGCTGCATGGGCAACAGCTTGACCTCTTTCCCAAGCGCCCAGCTTCACGTCGACCGTGACATCTCCTTGGGGGCGCGTTCCTGTGGTCAATAATGACTGAAGGGATACTCAGCGAAAGACCAAAGAACACATGGAGAAGAGAGCTGGAGGCAGAGATTAAAAGGATGAGGAAAACATGGAACGAAGATGCCACCTGACATGAGAACTTGCTTGTTGAAGGCGGGAAGGTGAAGGGTCATGAATGTAGTCATACTAGGAGTGTCTGCTGTCATTATGGCATTATTTATTCATTGAATCTTCCGTGTCTTCTTCTATTTCTTCTCATCTCCAGGGCTAACTCTTGGATGGTGCAGAAGCACCGGGTGCCGATTTCGAGAGCTGCCGAAATTTATTTTGGAAAATAAAACATAAAATAAAAACACTAAAATTTTAAAAGAACCAGATTAAGGGGTAATCTCCAAAAGAACGCCACAATTCGTTCCGCACAGAATATGAGTCTCTTAAGAGTTATTTCTAAGAGACTCTTATTCTGCGCGGAACGAATTGCGACGTTCTTTTGGAGATTACCGAAAAAAAAAGGAAACAAAAAAAATCACAGTAAAAATGATTTGTTTATACATATTCAAAGGGGAAGAGTGGAGTATGTCAGATGAGAACTGGATTAATTACCAGCAAGCCTTGGCAGAGAGTGTAGAACTTGCGGCAGTGGAAAAGCAGAACTGGAAATTAATCAACTGATACATGATCATGCCGCGGATGGGTCTGTGATCCGTGGTGAGAAATCAGGCTGAGGCTTCTCTGCTAGGGTAAAGGGCAGAATCGTCGCGGAACATAGCGAAGCTTACTTACAAGATATAACAACTTCCAGCATGAGAATGGAGGTAGAGGCAGTCACTGCAGCCTTAAGGTGGATATCTGAAACTTCATTCACAAAAGCAGTCATTATGTCGGACTCTCAGTCGTTGCTTCGAAAGGTTCAGAGTGGTTGGTTGCGGCATGAATGGAAAACATTCATAGAAGCTTCGAGTCTACAAGAGCTGGTGTTGATCTACTGTCCTGGTCATGCAGGGGCACGCGGTAATGAGAGAGCTGACAGACTAGAATCAAGAGCACCCATAGTGAGGACACTGGATATGGATAAGGGAGAGATACTGAGAACAATTAATGATCGCCTGTTAGAGAATGACACTGTAATAGATGAATCATCAAGGTTAAGACTGTTGGAATTTGGCATCAAACGTCAGGTTAGCAGAGATGGACATATGAGAGGGTGAATCCATCGTGTATACAACCAGCGAGCTACAAGAACAATTTGCATTCACACTCTTCGACATATACTGAGGGAGACTGAGCACCTATGGGTTTGCCCGGAGTGCAGTAATGTCGATTCTGTTCAACAATAACAATGTTTATACGAAACTGATGGTTTTCCTGTATGTCGTTGTTATTCCTTTCTCCCCCCCCCCCCCCTTTTTAAAACAGCACGGTGAGCGCCCATCTGTAATTCAACATGAATTTGTGTTTTAAATGGCCTACAATAAGATTTAACAGACATAAATGTATTCATTATCATTCTACTGTTCACTCCTTATGGAGCATGAAGCCACCACAACAGAAGGCCATTAACAGGAAGCCCGCTCTAAACATTCACATGCTCTTGCAGCCGTGATTTCTGTAGCAATTCGTTTGACGTCATGAGGTTGCCAGCCACACGCGCAACCTCATATTAGTCTTGTCTGTAAATGTATTGTATGTTTGTAAAATACCACAGTAAACATCACTTGCGGAAGTCACCGTGGGTTTCAGTTCAGTAGCCTGACATTGACTCATACGAGTACAAAACAGTGTGGCGGGGAGTAAAAACAATAAAGGGAGGGAGGCGTTTTCACGAGACCTCGCACCATTTTGAAAAAATCCCTAGGGCAGACTCTGATCATCTCCAGGGTTGCCACTCATATATGGATTCACCTAGATTTAGGTTTTTTGTGTGTCCCGTTGACTGCCGTCTAGGTGTCATTTTCCGTCATTAGTTGAAGAACGCCGCCTAGTTTAGTTTTTCGTCCAAAGTAGCCCAAAAAACTGCATCAAGTAGCCCAAAATTCAAAATCTAGGTGTATTTTAAGGTACCATATAGGTTTTTTTTTTTTTAAAATTCAGGGTGGCAACACTGATCATCTCTTTCATACTACATTTCCTGGACCTCATATCATCGACCACTGATTGTCGACTGTTGTGGAAAGAATGAAGTTCGTTCGCAGTCAGTACATTCATTCATTCTGACCTTTTAGCTCCCTATAGAGCATAGGTCTGCAACAAACGTATGTAAAGTCTTCCTGCCGCTACAGGTCTTTCTTTGTTTTCCTCGTTATTGTCGTTTCTTTGCAGTTTTATTCTCTGTGTGAGCCAGTACGCACACACATACACACACACATCCATCTTTGTTTCCAGTTTTATTCTCTGTGTGAGCCAGTACACACACACACACACCCTTGTTTCCAGTTTTACTCTCAGTGTGAGCCAGTTTACACACACGCAGACCCATCATTGTTTCCAGTTTTATTCTCTGTGTGAGCCAGTACACACACACACATCCTTGTTTCCAGTTTTATTCTCTGTGTGAGCCAGTACACACACACCCTTGTTTCCAGTTTTACTCTCTGTGGGAGCCAGTGTACACACACCCTTGTTTCCAGTTTTACTCTCTGTGGGAGCCAATACACATTGTGACGTGTAATGGAAAAGAGTCTACAGTAATCTAACATCCAGTTGTAACCAAATAGCTACTCTCTGATTTGCTAGCTAAACATGCATTAAACTACCTGTCCTGTCTTCTGCAGCTTACCCTTTTGTCCCCGCCCTCTTTTCTTTAAACACTGGCAAACGCGGTGTTTACAATCTTCTTTGACCTGTCAGTCATAGCAGGAAATAAACCCCGCTACGGTTATACTTCGTTCCACTCACGCGAGCTCATCTGTCAATCATATAATACTTGACAGCTAGACAGCACGTGAGAGTAACGGAACAGAACCTTTGAAGTTTACCCAGGGAAAGCTAGAAACCCCCGAGTACCCTTTGATCTTGAGCACGGGCATTCTAAAGGGAAACTCGCTAGAAGAACAAGTCTTTTGATCTCGGTCAACGCTCCAGACGAAAAACTCTGAGAGACCGGGACGTAAAGCCTTTCATCTTGGGAACCCTAGCTCCTGAATTTTGTCCCACACAGGAGTGCGAAATAACGCCATTATAGATCAAGAGCAATATATGATATATATACTGCTGTTTCTAGAACCCAGTCATCAGTCAGAATTTGAAGAGTCTAGCGCGCAGTCCTAAAACCATTTTTCTTTTTGGAATACTGTGTATAAATGATTTGTGGAGATTTCATTCGGGATTCAGGTAAGTGGAAAATAGTTCTAAGTATTAGAAGTGTTTCACGGTGATTGCCATTTAAAGTTAAACCCTTATACTTCACTTAGATTTTTCTTGCTAGTAAGGCGTATTAAATAAAATAACACGTAGCGATTTTTCATAAACAGATATCCAAGTAATAAATGTTAGACCACGCAACCCGACTGCTTTATAACTGAGACGAGACCGTAGTTATGTTTACAGCGTAGACCGACGCGGCACTTAAGGTAGTAGGCTACCTTGATAGGGTAAAAAACTCAAATTTTCCTTTCAGAATCAAACAACCATGGGTATAGTGTTAGTATGGACTTAAAATTTTTGTCCACATAATGACCTCATTAATTATGCAAATTAGCTATCCAATATGGCCGCCGTAGTGAATAAATTATACACCTTTTTCAAAACATCATAACTATGTTATTTGTACAAGGATCTGACTGAAACTTGGCAAATTGAATCATTATATATAGCGTGAGGTTATGACCTAAAATGACAGAGATTAACAGAAAGGTTAATTTTTAATGAATTTTCAAAATTTATATTTCTGGAATGTTTGATATTTGTGCCTCATATATATGCATGATGGTCATAAAACTAAAACTTTGAATTCAATTGTATCCATTTTAGGTCAGAATCTGTAAGATTATATGACAACCAACTGTGTTAATTTTCATGTCAATTGAATGTACAGATCCAGAGATATCTTGTTTCAAAGATCACCAATTATGTTGAAAAGACAATTCCGAGACATCAAAGAAAAACAGAAAAAGAACTCACAAAATGAAGTTTAATGAGCTCCTGTTGAATAAAGGTCTCCTTCTACTGCAGCTGCAGTGTCTATGAATCCCCTTTTCGGTGCTCTTTGGGTCTTTCCATTGCAATGTTCTTACTTGCTGAATAGATCCTGTGCAGCGTTCTCCTGCATGCTTTCTTTGCCATGGGTTGACTTGTGTTCATGTATATTGAAAAATTCTGCAATGCACTGTGGCCTTTCCCAATAGAACGCACAAATGCCACCATTCGCACATTTACTTCTTTGTGTTTGTGAGTAGCTGGAGATGAAACATCAGAAGTATTGAAATTGGCATTCCATTCGACACAGTTTGTGCACTTGATACTGATTTCATGACAAAAGCCATCCCGAGTCTCTTCGACGATCTCACAGGTCAGTGAGTACTGATAACATTTGTCACATCTAAAGTTAGCGCATAAAAACCCAAACAGCAGTTTTACATCCATAAGGATAAACACATTTCCTCTGTTGTCATTTTTAGCTTGTCCTTCACTTTCTTGGACCTTTATTTTCTTTGCTGAGGAGCACAGAGGCTTTATAGCGCCACTATCGACAATAGGTGTCTCATTTTCAGGCAACGGTTTGTTGGTGTACCGATTTCCAAGGAACTTACTTTGTCTTATTTCCCATTGTGAACAAAAGAAGCTCTGCTAACTACTATTATACAGTATAAAACTAGGTCTAGCAATAAATAGAGTTGATGTGGGTGAAAATGCACAATGCATGTAACAAATGCTGAAATTTACGATCAAAGCTTTCTAGACACACACTTTTGAAAAATTCATAAGAAATCATTGAGTGATTCCTCTTGGAAAAGTTATAAATATCTTTCTCCTGTTGCCTCAGTATAATTATAATTTCGCAGTTTTACAATTACGCACCTTCATGTTGGGTCATTATTCACAAGGTAACCAACTATAAACATTGGTTGCTATGCAAATCACTCAAGGGGGTGTGTGTAGAAAAACACTGATTCCTATCATACCAGAGTATCTCTAAGCTTCTATGAATTATTTTTAGTACAAGAACATGTTGACGATGATTTAAAGCATGAAAATGAAAATTGTTGGATTTTTTTTTTTTTTTATCTTTTGTGGGTAGCCTACTACCTTAACTCTCCAGGAGAGAGAGAAATAAAAACGACTGTTAACCAGACCGGACTTAGAGGCGTTAGACTACTGACAGTGTGAGAAAAGAATACATGTTTATATTTCATTTGAAATTATTGTTATTATAGCGTCTATTCTTTTTTTAATGCCCATACGACAAAGTAACAGACGCCGACGATTTAATAAGCTAACTATAATGATAGGTGTAATGATAGGTGTTTATGTGTGTTGCGTATTGACAGAAAAGAAAAACACTGTGAGACTGACGTGCTAGCCGCGAAACTGTGAGGGCGAGTCATTATCGACTCGGTCCTAACAAAATCAGCGGCTAGCGAACGTCTGTGAGTGTATAGGCCGCAGGGCAAAGAACGCGTATCTTTTCATTTCGTCTATTCGTCAGGATTGACAGAGCGGATGAGAGATTGTCTTGTCCTCGTCCGTGTTAATTTGTATATATAGAATGGTAGCATTTTCCCACAAATGTTTTCTTGTATTTTTCGCAGACCTGATCCCCAAGTGGACGACCAGCGGTCTTTTTCATTTATAATGTGTGTACTAGCCCGATTTTGTGACTGTAAATTATAACTACTGGACTTACCAAATCCAGGATATTATTTTAACAGCCCACAGTGGCGTATACCTGACATCATCATTATTTTTCCCCGACACCTGACAGTTGTATTCAAGTGCCTGGCAAAGGGGCGACCGACCCCAACCAGGCGCGTCCACGGGTGGCGGATAGTGGAACGACCTCCAGATATGGTGTGTCAGCTGCGAATTAAGTCAGCATTGCTGGACGAATAAGCAGTCGCGGACCAAACGGCGATGTCCTCCCAGCAGGACGGGGAGGGGTAACAGGTGGCACTGATACCCCCACTGAAATCCCCCATATGTCCTACGACGGGTGCATCAAGCGAGTAAGAGCCGCTATAAGCTCTAGCCACGGGGAAGGCAAACCTCGGTAAACAAACCAATCTGCTGCCTTGCAGCTACCACCGGGAGATGGAAAGGCTATGGGAGACAACCCTGAACAACAAACACAACCCGGCCTGCCGAAGACGGAGTGTGTTAGCTACGGCGCAGACACCGGGAAAAAATTAGGACACACACGCTTTTGCGGTATGGAGTCATGCGACAATCTCGACTTACGTCATGGCGTCGCTCCTATCAGCTACAACCGGGGAGGAGCGGAGCCGGGCCCCTAGCCTCGAAAGGGCCCACCCAAGCAACCGGTGCCTTTGCCAACCAAATGGTAAGGGGAAGGCAAAGTAGAGCAACTGACCAACCAACCCACTATCTTACAGTGGCTCAATGGAATGCAGAAGGAGTGAGGAACAAGAAACCGGAGTTACAAGAATTCCTCAGGGAAAATAACATTGATATAATCTGCATCCAAGAAACTCACCTAAAAGATACCCAACGATTCTTTGTACGTGGATACCAATCCTTCCGCCAAGACAGGGCAAAAAGAACTAAGAGAGGAGTCCTCACACTGATTAAAACCTCAATCCCAGCAGTAGAGACACACAGATCTGGTGAGGACGAATTTGAATACATAACAGTCCAACTACTGCTGCCCAGTGGAGATTTAATGATCACAAACTGCTACAGCCCTCCAACCACAACTCTGGAGCTACACAAAGTGAAGCTTGCAGCATCAAGACACCTCATTATGGGTGACTTCAATAGCCACTCACCCAGCTGGGGCTATGAAGCAACTGATCTGAGCGGAGAAGAGCTGGAAGATTGGATGGTAGAGAATAAACTAATTCTAATAAACCAACCAGAGGATAAGCCCACCTTCTATTCCAGAGTATGGAAAACAACGAGCACACCAGATCTTGCTATGGCTACAGATGACATACATCGACTCACCACCAGAACAGTAAATACTCAACTTGGGGGAAGTGACCATGTACCAGTCACATTACAGATATCTGAGATAAGAAGTGCAGGAGAAATCAATATGTCGCCTAGCTGGAATTTCAAAAAAGCAAACTGGGGATTTTTTAAAGAACAAGCCGACAATTTCTGTCAGAACATTGCCCACTCAAATAACATCAATAAAAACATCTCCATCATCAGTGAGGCAATCTTCCACGCAGCAAAGAAGTCAATTCCACGAGGTAAACGACGAGACTACAAACCATACTGGAGTGACAACCTGGGAAAACTCCATAGTGAATTAAATAAAGCACGGGAAACTATGGAGCAAAATCCCACATTAGAGAACACACAGAGGCACAACAGCATAAAACAAGCTTTCAATGAACAAAAGAAAGCTGAAATCCAAAGGAGCTGGCACCAGAAGACCAGCAGTCTCAACATGGAAAAGGACTCAAGCAAGCTATGGAATCTGACAAGAGTGCTAAATGAAGAAACAACAACCAGCTACTGTAAGACTGTCATCAAGGAAAATGAAAAATACCACACAGGAAAGATGGTGTCGTAGATTTTTAGATAGGAGAATTTAAGACTTGGGTTGGTCCCTTCTGAATAGAGTGGAATGAGTGAGAGTCACAGTGTGAGTTAGTAAAGGAAATAGATACCACAAGTGAGATGATAGAATAGTGATAGAGGCTGTCTCTGAGATGCGAGAAAATCTTCTCTCTCTCTCTCCTATCTTCTACGACAGATTTTTAAGCAGTCGGACAGTCTACCACATATACATATATTACATATATTATATCTACTCACGGGCACGCACATACACGTGACGACGGTTACACACACAGACGTGGGAAATCTATAACAATGATTATATAAATATTTAGAACGAGCTGACCAGCACACTGATTTAATTTATGGGTAAGTTTATTTATCATTATTAAACTTACGACACAACATATAAATTTTACATCAAAAGAAAACATATACAAATAGTCATAAAAAATCAAGAAAATGCTACAAGGATGATAGCCCCGTTATGCACTTAACTCTAGGTTTAGCCCACAGCCGCGTTAGGATGACAGATGATGGGCCAAAGGATTAGAGATGCATATGGTTAGGATCTACTATTGTCCTTTTTTTCTAGAAGGTAAGAACTGACTTATGACAGCAGTATCTATTCTAAAGGAACAATTACAATTAAGCAGCAAATCTTTCTTCAGGAAAAATTACAAAAAAAGAATGAATGCATTAAACCAACGAACATCCTTCCGTCACCTTTCACTCGGTTCTCTCACCCTTACTAAAACTTGATGTTGTTCACCGTCTGGCGCAACCTTAGGACACTTCTCTACAGTGAATCTGGATTCTTTGGATAAAGCGAATCCCAGCTCTACAAATACAGGTTTTCTTCCACTGTTTTTCGGGGAGCGTTCGCTTCACCAGTTAAACTTTAGATTTACTTTTAATGTCACTATGATCAGGTTTGATAAGCAAGTTTAAACGGGCACACAGAGTTCCGAAAAAAACACACGTGGATTCCCTTAAGTTGGAAAAGATGACCAGTGGACAACTGCTCTCAACAGATAGTCTTGGTTCACTATCCACTCTTTCAATAGTGTTGGAAATGTAAATGTTAGTTCTTGCAATTATTCTCGCTGCCAGGCAGCATATACATTTAAATTTGTGGAGCAATATGAACTGGCTCAAAAGCCCAATATATATTTCTAATCTTTAGCACCCGTTCGTGGGATTTGTATTACTCTCTATCTCTGATGGCATTAATATGCACTGTCAGACGAGTGTTACTTGAAAAAAAAAAAACCCCACGTGGTTAAAGATAGGAAATGTCTATGCTTCTCACAAGTATGTCCTTTTTACTAAACGCTGGAAAGTTGGGTACCACCGTTTCACTATATAAAAGAAAGAACACATATCAAATCATTTACATATATGTACTCATTATAACTTACATTTTAAATAGCACGCCTACAGCTTGACTTTATATTTAAAACTTCCCGTAACGTAAGTTATATAAAAAACAATCATCAGGAATTTAGGAATATCTTCGTATTCCGTCACTATTCACTGATGTAGCATCTAGCATTTATAAGTTTGTTATTAAAACAGTTTCGACTGAGTATTTAACAGTTAAATTAAACTTATTTCAGCTACTTGTTTAGTAAGCTAAAAATATAATTTATTTTGTATTTCCACTGCAACTCGACGATTTAAAGAAATAACAAACTATCAAAATATTCACTCTGCACACAGAACTAGTTTAAAATGGAATCGGCGATTTAACACTAAATCACTTCACAAAACTAGATATCTATTATATATAATATTAATATACCTCAACCACAGAATTACTAAGAACGTTAAACCACTTCGACCAAACTAAGGCCATCTCTATTTACAGAGATTATTTAGAAATCGAACGAAGGTTGTTCTAGTCTAACTGCAAAGGTACTGAGTGAAATGAAATAGTTTCAAACGTGGGTTAATATTTTAAACCAGACAAAGGATGAACTATTATTTCGTAGAAGAAATGCTCTCCTCCCCTTTCCGGCTTTAAACGATACGTTTCACACCTAACATGTCGTAACTGCCACCACTGACCAAGATGTACGCGTGTCAGTTTCAAATCTCAGACAACCTGTCTCCAATGCAGGGCAGTTTTCACACTACAGCTGACCATGGCCCACAGTGAGCGCCGTGTCAGTTTGGGGATTTTTCAGACAAATGTCTGAATACTGACCGGTGCAGATGTAAAGTATCACACCTCACCGGGACTTATGCCGAGAAGAAACTCGCGCGCTCGGTGAGAATGTAGACTATTGTCTACGTCCTATGTTCAGCGAACCGACTTATCACGCCTTCTGACGCCCTGCAGCCCTGACATCTACGTAATATCGTCCTAGCGCGATTCTCAGTTTTGAGAAAAAAACAGGTAAAGTTTAAAAATACTGAAGAAAATATTTTTCGCAACCGAGTGATGCGAAAAATACAGGAAAAACAAGTATGGAAAGAATATAAATGAACGGATTAGGGTGAGAGAATAGGAAGAAGATGTAGGTAATTTAATGACATAAAGACCTACGTGACAGATGGCAGCAAACATCCTGGCAGATTTCTACAAGGAAGAAAGCACCACATCACTTTCACATGCACGGATCCAAGAAGTACGTAAGGAAGTAAAAGAAAAACTGAAGCACCAAAACCCAGATATCTGCATGAAGTCACCCCTTACTATGAGAGAACTCAGTGCTGCCATAACAAAACTAAAGAACAGAAAAGCTCCAGGAAAAGATGGCATCACAAATGAACCTTGGACCTGTAGCCAGGCACAAGCTCCTCCTAATCTTCAATCAATCATGGAGTACTGGAAAATTTCCAGATCAATGGCGAGAAGCAATCATTGTTCCCATCAGAAAGAAACAAAAGGAGAAAACAAGCAAGTCCAGCTACCGACCAGTTAGCCTACTGAGCTGTCTGGGTAAGGTAATGGAAAGAATGGTGAACTCAAGATTACTGAAACATCTGGAAAAAAAAACCATCTGCTTGATAACACACAGTCAGCATTTAGGAAAAAATCGCAGCACCGAAGACCAACTAGTATATCTAGCCCAGGAAGTAGAAAATGCCTTTCAGGAGAAAAAGAAAGTACTGGCGGTTTTTGTAGACTTGACAAAAGCCTTTGATAAGGTAATGGAAAGAAGGACTCCTCCTTAAGATGCTCAACAGCAAAATTGAAGGGAGAATGTTCAACTGGATACGGGACTTTCTTCGATACCGCACAGCAAGAGTAAAACTTGACGGGAAACTGAGCCATCGTGTCACTATACAACAGGGTGTGCCACAAGGAGGAGTTATCTCCCCCACACTTTTTATCATATATATAAATGATATTGCAGAGAAACTGTCCGGGCATATCTCCAGGGCTCTTCATGCTGACGATTTTGCTGCCTGGTGTGCTGCTGAACATTAGCCTACTGCGAAGTTCAGGATGCAAGCAGCGCTAAATACCATCGGTAAATGGGCATCAGATTGAGGAGTACAGATAAACCTCTCCAAGACAGTAGCAACCTGCTTCTCTCTGTCAAATCGCCGAGAAACGATCAAACTGCAGCTAAATGGAAGTGAACTTCCAATCGAGGAAAACCCAACATACCTAGGAGTCAAGTTGGATAAGAGACTCACCTGGAAGCCGCACATAAAAGCAGTAGAACAGAGAGCAATAAGAAAGCTCTCTATTATGAAGAAACTGGCTGGCACAAGTTGGGGGGCAAATACCAACATACTTAAAAAAGTCTATACAGGCACAGTCAGACCTGTACTTGAATATGGCATGTCAGCCTGGGCCACAGCATCTAAAACAAACACAGAATGTCTAGGGAAAGTGCAAAATTCAGGCCTTAGACTAATCACTGGAGGGATGAAGACTTCTCCAATCCAGGCAATGGAGCGATACACCAACATCCGCTCTCTCGATGACAGACGTGAGGAAAAGGTATTCACTCACAGTGAGAAGCTTCTACGAATGCCAAGTCATCCAATGCATGCCAAACTCCATAGTGTGACAAAGAACAGGCTGAAAAGAACCAGCTTCCTAAAAACATCTCCAAAACATCTGCATCGATGCCATGAAGACCTCCTCCCAAATCGATCTACTGAGATTGAAATGTTAATCGATTACGAGGAGCCAGACGACTGCCATGGAAATATATCTATCATCACAGAAGTCCCTGAAATAAAAAAGAAAGGCCACCTGACCCCTCAACAACTAAAAAACTTTGGCTCAAGAAATGATTGAAGAAAAGTACAACCCGAAGGAGTGGACACATGCATACACAGATGGATCTGCTGAGGGGGCAGTAAAGAACGGTGGAGGAGGCATTTTTATAAGATTCTTAAATGGAAAGATCATCCGAAAGGCCTTCCCAACTGGAAAGATCTCCTCCAATTTTAGGGCAGAAGCTATGGCACTACTGCAAGCCCTGAAGATCCTCACCAGACCTGAGCAGCAGCCACAAGCTAAGATAGTAATCTTCACTGACTGCAGATCATTACTTGAATCAATACAAAACACCAGAAATGATAACATGATGAATGAGATCAGATCTGAGCTTAACATCATCTAAAGGTCATCAACCATTGCCCTTCAGTGGTTACCTGCCCATTGTGGAATCGCTGGTAATGAGAAAGCATATGCTCTATCAAGAAGTGGCAGTAAAATGGAACAATACAGCCACCCATTGCCCTATCGGGAAGCAAAAACCATCATCCACAACAAGTACAAAAA
Organism: Oreohelix idahoensis; assembly: GCA_024509875.1. Classification (NCBI taxonomy): domain Eukaryota; kingdom Metazoa; phylum Mollusca; class Gastropoda; order Stylommatophora; family Oreohelicidae; genus Oreohelix; species Oreohelix idahoensis. The sequence goes on from JAMPIV010020265.1 coordinate 250,057, forward strand.
TCAGTGGAAGGAAGAAGGGGATATATACAGCAGAGATGACCCAATCCACCACCTAAACAGACACCAACAGACGACGATTTTCCGCCTGAGAACTGGTCACTGCAGATTACTTGGACATCTCTATCGCCTCAAGATATCCCACACGAATGAATGCCCATGTGGAACTGATATCCAGACTCCAGAACACATTCTCCAGAACTGTCCAATCCATGATAAATTGCGCCGTGCGACCTGGCCAAATGGTGGTGAGCTCCAGCAGAAGCTATGGGGCTGCCGCGCCGACCTGGAAAAGACTGTGGACTTCGTCCTGGCGACAGGCCTGCAGATTTAGCATGACTACAAACCGAACGCAGAAGAAGAAGAAGAAGAAGTATTCAAGTGGAGTACCTAGTTTATACACTGTGCAGGACCGGCACTCTGGCAAAGAGTCGGCCGTTAAAAAAATCAATCATCATCATCCTTAAGATTAGGAGCAACCAGATTTATCCAGATACTAGAAGTATCCCCTCTCTTAAATGGTAAAACATCAAGGATTCTCACACTAGTCACCTGGTTATATTGAAACCAGTACCCAGATAGAAATTCCAGACCGAGCGGGAAACAAGCCTGTTTTTCCCCGCCCGCCCATACACTGCAAGCGTTGTCGCAACGGATTTATTCAGTTGTAGTTCCTGTGTCTAGACTTATACTCCCCTTGTGCACCCCATCGGAGGAAAAGTGACAGTTTAGAACAGTGACGATAACCTTTAGGATTCATACTTCTCCCAGGATTTATCGTGGATAATAGATTCGACGTTCACCTCATTTTTATTTTTTTTGTTGGGGGGGGGGGGGGGGGGGGGGGGGGGGGGGGTGAACTGGGGCCAATTTGTACCCTCGATGGCTGGAGTGGTACAATAATCACAGTGAAAAAAAGGGATTTACTAGGAATATTCTGTTAACAAGGGATACCACAGGCCCTCGGGTAAAAGACAATAGGTAAGAGAGTGAGAGGTGGCCACTGAGTGTGTGATGATTTTTGTTTGCTGGGAAATATTTATTAATTTGGTTTGATTTTTTTTTTTACTTGATCTTATATCGCACCAAGATTGTTTATTCCTGTAACTAAGTGCTAACCTTCAATCGTTGGGCTAATATTTGTTGAGTTTTCTCCATACGGTGAAGGCGCACCATTCTTCTTTTTTCCTCTATTTGTATTATTCTTGATATCTTTGGGTATTTGATGTTGTAACAATTTTAGTGATAATAAACAACAAAGAATTTAACTTTGTGTATTGGTCAGACCCATACCCATTTATCCTGAGTTCTTTCACGTGTATGTGTCTTGCTGTCACATAGTGTTGTGTGTGTGTAGAGTAACTTGTCTTATTTTAGATAAGGAGGCAAAGACTGTCTTGGAAACAACGCACAGTCGTACGGATAGGCTGGAGGAGAGAAACCTACTCACTCCAGAGACATATCTTTCCCTCAACCTACCACCAGTGACACCTAATTTCTATACATTCTCGTGTATCTGTCAACAGTCACTCTTTAGACGGGCCAAATAAAACAATTTATCTACCGTACGACACATACACACATATCCTTGTTTCCAGTTTTATTCTCTGTGTGAGCCAACACACACACACACACCCTTGTTTCCAGTTGTATTCTCTGTGTGAGCCAGTACACACACACACATCCTTGTTTGCAGTTTAATTCTCTGTGTGAACCAGTGCGCACACACACACACCCTTGTTTCCAGTTTTATTCTCTGTTTGAGCCAGTACACACACACACACACACTGTTTCCAGTTTTACTCTGTGTCAGCCAGTACACACACACACACACACACACCCATCCTTGTTTCCAGTTTTATTCTGTGTGAACCAGTACACACACACACTCACACCCATCCTTGTTTCCAGTTTTACTCTCTGTGTGAGCCAGTACACACACATACACACACACACCCATTATTGTTTCCAGTATTACTCTGTGTGAGCCAGTACACACATACGCACGCACACACACCCATCCTTGTTTCCAGTTTTATCCTATGTGTAAATCAGTACACACACACATATATATCCGTCCTTGTACAGCAGGGTTTCTTAACCTTTTTTGTGCCATGGACCCTTTGATTGTCTGATGAAGACTATGGACCCCTTTGATTGTTAGATGCAGACTATTGACCCTTTTGATTGTCAGACGAAGGCTATGGACCCTTTTGATTGTCCGATGAAGGCTGTGGACCCTTTTGATTGACAGATGAAGGCTACGGACACCTTTGAATGTCCAATGAAGACTATGCACCCCTTTGCTTGTTCAATGAAAACTAGACCCTTTTGATTGTCCGATGACTGCTATGGACCTCTTCGTGGGAAAAAAAAGTACATAAAAGCATAATAATAAAAACGTTTCATTGTTAGGTTCTGTACACGGATCCCCTATAGTCCATTCACGGATCCCCTAGAGTTCATTCCGTGTACCTTAAGATGTCCAAGGACCACAGGTTAAGAAACCCTATTGTCGAGCATGAAGCAACGGCTGCGGCTAACCTCCTTGTAGGAAGCCTGCCTCCATGCACATGCTCCTGCAGCAGTTTCTGCTGAAGCTCAATTTGTATTTATTCCATAGTTGGCCGGTTCTATCCTGCTAGGATTAAGCAAGTAAAAAAAGTATTTTTATGGAGGTGTCGGGCAGGGGGTGTTAAGTTGATCGCCTTCGTTCTTTTTCTGGCCAACAATCGGTGGCGCCACTAGCATGGACCAGGTTCGAATCTCCAGATTACCTATTTCCCGTTCTTTCTTTCTTTCGGGAACTGCACGGGGTTAAAGTCCGTCAGTTAATGATTTTAGGTTAACCTTGTCAGTAATGTTTCCTGTCTGTCATCCATTTTCCAGTTTATTGACCTGGGCCGTGTGACCAGCATTGAGGCCAATCACAAAACGGTGGATATCGCCAGGCATGGACAAGATATCTGCATCAAGATTATGCCCCTGCCCGGGGAGGCGCCCAAGATGTACGGGCGCCACTTTGACGAGACTGATATTTTGGTCAGCAAGGTGAGTACTCTCATTTCGTTTGATGCCAGTGTGCTAAAAACCATTTGATATCAGTGCGCTTAATTTTTTTTGTGTCAGTGTGATAAATTTATTTTGGTGTCAGTGTGTTAAATTTCTTTTGGCGTCAGTGTGTTAAATTTCTTTTGGTGTTAGCGTGTTAAATTTCTTTTGGTGTTAGCGTGTTAAATTTCTTTTGGTGGCAGTCCGTTACATTTCTTTTGGTGTTAGTATGCTAAATTTCTTTTGGTGTCATTGTGTTAAATTTCTTTTGGTGACACGTCTCTTGAATTTCTTTTGGCGTCAGTTTTTTTTTTTTCCCTCAACCAACGGCACTTGGGCTTTCAGCCCTTCGGCCCAATGACATGTCATTGCGAGGCTGGGGAACCTGAGGACTTTCCTTCCAACCCGGTCAGGAGCTTCGCTCCTTCCCATCCACAGAGGGTTTATCACAGGAGCCGTTCAGGTTATTCAGTCAAATTTCCGACCGTAAACATTTCTTCAAACGCCGACACCCGGGTTTGAACCATGAACACCTGGTCGCCAGTACAACGCCGAAGCCATTACACCAGCGCGGCTCCCATAAGCGTCAGTTTGTTAAATTTCTTTTTGCGTCATTGTATGAAATTTCTTTTGGTGTCAGTGTATGAAATTTCTTGTGGTGTTAGTATGCTAAATTTCTGTTGGTGTCAGTGTGTTAAATTTCTTTTGGTGACAGTTTGTTAAATTTATTTTGGCGTCAGTGTGTTAAATTTCTTTTGGCGTCAGTCTGTTAAATTTATTTTGGTGTCAGTGTGTTAAATTTCTTTTGGTGACAGTCTGTTAAATTTTTTTTGGTGTCAGTATGTGAAATTTCTTTTGGCGACAGTCTGTTAAATTTCATTTGGCGTCAGTGTATAACATTTCTTTTGGTGTCAGTGTGTTAAATTTCTTGTGATGACAGTCTCTTAAATTTCTTTTGGCGTCAGTTTGTTAAATTTCTTTTGGTGTCATTGTATGAAATTTATTTTGGTGTTAGTGTATGAAATTTCTTTTGGTGTTAGTATGCTAAATTTCTTTTGGTGTCAGTGTGTAAAATTTCTTTTGGTGTCAGTGTGTTTAATTTCTGTTGGTGTCAGTGTGTTAAATGTCTTTTGGTGTCAGTGTGTTAAATGTCTTTTGGTGTCAGTGTGTTAAATGTCTTTTGGTGTCAGTGTGTTAAATGTCTTTTGGTGTCAGTGTGTTAAATGTCTTTTGGTGTCAGTGTGTTAAAGCCCAAATGCTTCAATCTGTCACTTTTAATTTTGGAATTCTTTGTCTGATCCTTTGCTCTGGCTACTGAGACTTGTTACTTGACGTTTGTTGAAAATGCAGCCTGATTTTTGTCTCCGATTTCGCTAGATTATATTTCCATTTCTCAGTCCTAGTCCCAGATGGTATTTCCGGCCAGCTTTCCAATGAGAGCTAAAGTTTATTTCAGGCTCTCGGTTTAGACCAATCCTGTCTCTTTAGAACTATGTGGGTCGGGGTGTTAAATCATTACTATCCCCCATGTGATATAAAATATCAGTTTTAAAATTTAAAGTCGTGACCTCTTTCAAATACGGCAGTAATACTTCCGATTGCATTTGTACAAACTCACAAACACATCGGTGAACTTATTTCCTGTCTAATACCTTTCCCAACATAATCTCCCCAGACGGGTTATCTGTATTATTAATACAGAGATGGGCCAACGGAAGCAGTTACATATTATCACTTGCGTTTAGGTACATCTCCCAGACTGACAATCTGGCTTTCTTTCCATCGATCGTTTGAGACCACCTTGTGTCAACAATGACCGCCTCTATCAAAGGTGGCTAGACGACTTAAGTGATAGAAATATTAACCGCTGACCTGTCTAATTAGCCTTGTAATACTACGATTCACATGGTGAAACATAAACAAGTCTGGGAGTGACTAGACAAGAATGTAGATGCATAAAATATGCCAAATAATAGGACGATGAGTGTTGAAAAAAAATAATAAATCGATAATGCAGGAGAGAACGAAGAATGTTGAAGGACGTACACAATATCGTCACAGTCATCAGTTGACGTTGGTGATCTTGTTGTACCATTTCAGTCCTTCTGCTCTACACAAGCATCCATTCATGAATGTCTTTCAATTCTTGGTTGTTGCTCTTTTCATGTATCAGAGCCGTACAAGAGGATAGAGTCTAGTTATTTATACTCCATCTGTGTACATGTGTTAGGTGATCACTTGTTGCTGTCTGTGTACATGAGTTGGGTGGTCACTTTTACTATCTGTGTACATGTGTTGGGTGATCACTTGTCATCATCGTAACCCTTCATGTTTTGATTGTTTTAATCAACACTTTCTATATTTATTTTATCTTGTTCTCATTTGTTCTTATCATTGTTTATTTATTTATTATTCTGATTATTTACTTATGAGTGTTTTTAAATATTTATTTTCATCCGTTTCTGATTGCATGCTCATTCTTTTTAATTTTCTTTTCTTTTTGTATTGTACTTATTTTTTTAATGTATTTATCATTATTCTTTTTATTGTTTGCTGGTTTTTATTTATTCATTTGATATTTGTTTCATGATTATTTTTACGTTCATCACTTCTTTATTGTTTACTTACCTTTTTTTATTTTTTTTTTACTGCTTTTTCCCATCATTTTGTTATTGTTTACTTACCTTATTTTATATTGACCATTATGTTTTTTCCCATCATTTTGTTATTGTTTACTTACCTTATTTTATATTGACCATTATGTTTTTTCCCATCATTTTGTTATTGTTTACTTACCTTATTTTATATTGACCATTATGTTTTTTCCCATGGTTATTGTCTTTTACTTACCTTATTTTATATTGACCATTATGTTTTTTCCCATCATTTTGTTATTGTTTACTTACCTTATTTTATATTGACCATTATGTTTTTTCCCATCATTTTGTTATTGTTTACTTACCTTATTTTATATTGACCATTATGTTTTTTTTTCCCATCGTTATTGTTTTGCTTACCTTATTTTATATTGACCATTATGTTTTTTTCCCATCTTTTTGTTATTGTTTAGACCTTATTTTTTATATTGACCATTATGTTTTTAACCATCTTTTTGTTCTTGTTTACTTACCTTATTTTTTAATTACCATTATGTTTTTTCCCATCATTTTGTTATTGTTTACTTACCTTAGTTTTAAATTGACCATTATGTTTTTTCCCATCATTTTGTTATTGTTTACTTACCTTATTTTATTTGACATTATGTTTTTCCCATCTTTTTGTTATTGTTTTGCTTACCTTATTTTGTCTATTGACCATTATGTTTTTCCCCATCTTTTTGTTATTGTTTACTTACCTTAGAGATTGACCATTATGTTTTTTCCCATCTTTTTGTTATTGTTTACTTACCTTATTTTATATTGACCATTATGTTTTTTCCCATCATTTTGTTATTGTTTACTTACCTTATTTTACATTGACCATTATGTTTTTTCCCATCATTTTGTTATTGTTTACTTACCTTATTTTATATTGACCATTATGTTTTTTCCCATCTTTTTGTTATTGTTTACTTACCTTATTTTATATTGACCATTATGTTTTTTCCCATCTTTTTGTTATTGTTTACTTACCTTATTTTACATTGACCATTATGTTTTTTCCCATGTGTTATTGTTTACTTACCTTAATTTTATATTGACCATTATGTTTTTTCCCATCATTTTGTTATTGTTTAATTACCTTATTTTACAGACCATTATGTTTTTTCCATCTTTTTGGTGTTATTTTTTACATTTCAGTCCTTCTTTTACATTGACCATTATGTTTTTTCCATCTTTGTTGTTATTGTTTACTTACCTTATTTTACATTGACCATTATATGTTTTTTCCCATCATTTTGTTATTGTTTACTTACCTTATTTTATATTGACCATTATGTTTTTTCCCATCATTTTGTTATTGTTTACATGTACCTTATTTTATCATTGACCATTATGTTTTTTCCCATCATTTTGTTATTGTTTACTTACCTTATTTTATATTGACCATTATGTTTTTTCCCATTTTTTGTTATTGTTTACTTATTTATTTTTATATTGACCATTATGTGTTTTTTTTCATTTTGTTATTGTTTACTTACCTTATTTTATATTGATGTCATGTTTTTTTTATCTTTTTGTTATTGTTTACTTACCTTATTTTACATTGACCATTATCACTTCTTTTTTTTTATTCTTTTGTTATTGTTTACTTACCTTATTTTATTTGACCATTATGTTTTTTCCCATCATTTTGTTATTGTTTACTTACCTTATTTTTATTGACCATTATGTTTTTTCCCATCTTTTTGTTATTGTTTACTTACCTTATTTTTATTGACCATTTGTTTTTTCCCATCTTTTTGTTATTGTTTACTTACCTTATTTTATATTGACCATTATGTTTTTTCCCATCATTTTGTTATTGTTTACTTACCTTATGTTTTTTTATATTTTGTTATTGTTTACTTACCATTATTGAACATTTTTTTTCCCATCATTTTGTTATTGTTTACTTACCTTATTTTATATTGACCATTATGTTTTTTCCCATCATTTTGTTATTGTTTACTTACCTTATTTTATATTGACCATTATGTTTTTTCCCATCATTTTGTTATTGTTTACTTACCTTATTTTATATTGACCATTATGTTTTTTCCCATCATTTTGTTATTGTTTACTTACCTTATTTTATATTGACCATTATGTTTTTTCCCATCATTTTGTTATTGTTTACTTACCTTATTTTATTTTTTTTTTATGTTTTTTCCCATCATTTTGTTATTGTTTACTTACCTTATTTTATATTGACCATTATGTTTTTTCCCATCATTTTGTTATTGTTTACTTACCTTATTTTATATTGACCATTATGTTTTTTTCCCATCATTTTGTTATTGTTTACTTACCTTATTTTATATTGACCATTATGTTTTTCCCATCTTTTTGTTATTGTTTACTTACCTTATTTTATATTGACCATTATGTTTTTTCCCATCATTTTGTTATTGTTTACTTACCTTATTTTATATTGACCATTATGTTTTTCCCATCATTTTGTTATTGTTTACTTACCTTATTTTACATTGACCATTATGTTTTTTCCCATCTTTTTGTTATTGTTTACTTACCTTATTTTATATTGACCATTATGTTTTTTCCCATCATTTTGTTATTGTTTACTTACCTTATTTTATATTGACCATTATGTTTTTTCCCATCTTTTTGTTATTGTTTACTTACCTTATTTTATATTGACCATTATGTTTTTTCCCATCTTTTTGTTATTGTTTACTTACCTTATTTTATATTGACCATTATGTTTTTTCCCATCATTTTGTTATTGTTTACTTACCTTATTTTATATTGACCATTATGTTTTTTCCCATCATTTTGTTATTGTTTACTTACCTTATTTTATATTGACCATTATGTTTTTCCCATCTTTTTGTTATTGTTTACTTACCTTATTTTACATTGACCATTATGTTTTTTGTTCATCTTTTTATTATTGTTTTTTCATCATTTTTTGTTGTTGTTTACTTGCCTTTTTTCACCATTTTGGTATTGTTTACTGATTTATTTATTTTTTTTAGTCATTTTGTTATTGCTTACTGATTTTTTTTTATTTTTTTAAATTTTTATATTGTTTACTCACTTTTTTTTTAAATTCATTATTTTGTTAATGTTTACAGATTTTTTTTAAAAACCCTTTCAACATTTTGTGCTTGGCTACTTATTTTTTTAACATCTATTCAACATTTTGTGACTGGTTACTTATTTTTTTAAAAACCTATTCAACATTTTGTGATTGTTTACTTATCTTTATTTAATTTATTCACCATTCTATGACTGCTTAGTCATTAAACTACATTTGAGACACTTATCTTCTCGTATCATTTCCTTAAAAGATAAGCAGTAAGTAATAACCAGACAATTTATTTGGGCCTTCCTCAGATATCACGACAGTCCATTGATGCTGTTAAGGACCACTTCAGAGATGAGATGTCAAAACAGGACTGGAGGTTAATGGTGGAACTGAAGAAGCAGTTTGAAATTTTATGATTGATTCTGTTTTGTTTGTATGTTTCCAGTCTGAATGTTGCATCTTCTTTCAATCCTTGCTGTTGTTCATGTGGGGGTTTTTTTTTTCTTGTGTTTCAGCAAGAAAAAGGTAAATTTTTTCTTGACTTAAATATTTCAAAGGGAACAGCAATTTACTCCACTCCTAAAACTTAAAAATCATCTTGACATTTTAAAATATTATTTGTATTAAGATTGCACCTGTGTGATACTGGGGCCCGAAAGGGGAGCAAAGAATAGTAACACTGTAACCTGCCATGCATGTCATAAGAAGCTACTTAGGGGGATTGGGCATGGAGCTGGCTAACCCATCCTGTCGAAAAATTAGCCATAAAAACGTAAGTAGAAAGATGAGACAAGTGCCAGTGGAACATGAGAAGAAGACTGGTGATGGACAGGATGACACATTGAAGAGCTATCATTACAAGGCAGTTCTTATTCTGGTATCACCCAAGGCCAGAGAGGTAGAGGAAGACCAAACAAGACATGGAGACGAGAACTGGAGACAGAAGTGAAAGAGATTAGAAAAACATGGAAAGAGCTTTTGAGGTGGATGTGGCGTACGTTGGTTGAAGGATTATGCTTCCTGGGATGCTGAAGTGTGAGGATGATGTATTAAGACTGACATGGGGGTTGGAGTGGCTAAAAGGTATGGCATCCGCCTCGAGTTCTAGAGGTGCCGGGTTCGATTCCCAGTTGAGGGAATATAATTTATGGAACATTTTTCTCAGAATCAGTGGTGATCTAAAGATGTCATACTCCCCCCTGGTCTCCTGGGTAGTAAGATATGATGCCTTACCTTCTTGTATAAGGGCGAAAAAATAGGAGGTGCCATGTGTCAAGTTGCGCACGTTAAAAATCCCACTGCAGTTGGAAATCGTAAAGAGTAGGCCTATCAAATCGCTGCCCTGGTAAAATTTAAAAATTAGAAACCTACCCACAGCAAAAATATTTATAGAATGTGTGAATCCTATATACACACATTGGGATTCTCGCCGGTGCTACGGAGTTCATGCACTGTGCTGAGATCCTCCTTGTGTGATCTAAGGGAGGAGATCGGAGCACTGATGGAGTAGTCCGTGTGCAATGAAGATAGTCCTTAAAAAACCAAACCAAACTAAAACTGACATGTTTTTCTATGTGATGGAACGTAGTGACATAAAATCATTGTGGTCACTGTTCTTACACTTTGGTCAGAAATATAAACTCTTGTTTATGTTTATTGAATGTAGACAATTTCTTTTTAGACAGGCCCCATACCCTCATTCAGTATGAGATATTATGTTGTTGTTGATTAACTAAGGCTGCTGAGCTTGTCACTCTTTTGCAGCCAATACCAAGTTGAAGACTCCTTGCTATTATCTACACTGTGGTCTAGGCTTTTCCTGTGGCTTTTCTGCCTTTCTGAAACATGTTGAGTTCAAGTCATGAGCTTCAGTATCTCCAGCTTGGCTTGCATTGTCACATCTGGTTCCACTCTAGGAGGGAGAAGTACGTGGCATACTGTGCATTCCCCACCATCCAAGGGGGCTCTCCAGATATGCATAGCTAAAATACTGTACTCTGGTTCTGGGCTCTCCCAAGGAATTGCTACTTTCTACACAGAGCCACTTCTCAGCTCCCCCCGCCTATCATGGGCTTATAGTGAGATCCTTCTGCATGCAGCCAACCAGGTCAAAAGCCAGAGTTAGTCTGGGGCTCAAGTGACTCCTCCAAGCCCAGTGTGCAATGCTGGGTTCTCGACATGTGTCACCACAGGGGGAATCCCCACCACAGGGGGAATCCCAGTAAGTGTGTGGATGATTTCAAGAGTCAATGAGAGTGTAATTAGCCTCACAAACAGAGGTTCACTTCGGCATCTGTATATTATACCATTGTGCTTAACTGGTGGGCATTAGGATGACTCCAGATATGCCTCCATGCATGAGAGGAAATAAATTCTTGAGTTTATCTTGCTTATGCATATAACAACATAAACAGATCTATTAATTTTTCATAAAGAGAATTGTATTAGGTGTATAACAACTATTTCTTTGATATGACAAAGTTGTTAAATGTTTATCCAAACACAGTCAGAAACTTTATTGAGATCCTGGATTCTGTTTCTTGTCAACTAACAGTTTTATTTTTGCTCCAGTTTTTGAAATAGATGCGCACCTATATCATGTTCAGTCATCAGTTTGTTTCTTGCTTTGGATTTTATTAAGAATATAACTCACTGTTCTCTCACCAGTCCACTACTTTCTGGAATATTCCAATAGAATAATATAGTGATTTACTAAATATCCACACTCCTCCCCCCGAATAATATAGTAATTTACTAAATATCCACACACACACCCCCTCCCCCCTTTCCGTACCACCTTGACAAGTATCTCGTACCTTCATCAAGTATGTGTACTACCCCAGGTTGAAAACCCCTGTTCTATGGCTGTTTCTTCCTGAAAGTTGTAAATGGAAGATACCATGTGGGGGGGGGGGGGGGGGGTATGAAGAGATGACCTGGCGATTTGTGATGTCCTTAAGTGGCCTTGGTCTTTGTTTAAATTATGAAGAGTTATTGCATATGGAATGAATGAATGGGATTGTTTTTAACACGTTTCTGAGTGTATTATTTTGATTGTTCATTTTTTTTTTTTTGGGAGAGATGTTTTGTGTTGATATAAGGAAGTGACATAAGGATCTGTATAATTATCGTTATGAATATCATTGCCTTTCAGAAGGGAATAATGACAGTAATAGCTCTTGATATAAGAAATACTTCTATGAGAAATCAGCTGTCTTCACACGCCACTAGAATTGGCTGAACTGATGAGTGCCTAAATAGTTGATTTCTTGTGGATATCTTCCTAGTCAGGTCCCATCATCTAGATATTGTGTAATGGAACCTGACAGCTGTGAAGGTCGAAAAACAAGTTACAGACTGTCAGAAATGGGTGCTTGCGTAGAAGAGAGAGATTGAAGTGGTCTGACAAGATCACTGATGCTGAACTGATGACAAGAAGCAGGCAAATGCCAGCAAAGAAATAGATGAAAAGAAGGCGATGGGGACAGGTCACACATTGAGGAAACCTGTTGATAGCATTACAAGGCTATCCTTGTTCTAGAATCCACAGGGTTAGAGAAGTACAGGTAGACCAAAGAACACAAGGAGAAGAGAACTGGTGACAGAAATGAAAATTATGAGTAAGACTTTGATAGACCTTAAGCTGATGTCACGTGACAGACTTGGCATACATTTGTTGAAGGCCTGTGAGTACACAGGTGAGCTGAAGGGTGATGATGATGAAGGTAAGAAGAGTTACTTGTGTGATGAAGGTCAACGTTCAGGCACAAAATTGCTAACTACAGAAAGAATAGTGAGAGAAAAAGAAACATGTGTCACGTGGTGTGAGTGCTTGATGTTTACTAAAGTTATGTGTGTATTTGCCAGAATGATTGGAGTGAATTTTTTTTTTTTTTCATTTGAATCTACTTCCCATCTCTGGTTTGAGCATCTTCTTATGTTATAATGTTACTCATTTTATCTGTTGCTATATAGTTGTATATTTTGTGTCCTTTACTTTGTTTAGCCCTTATAGTATCTGCATTTTTTTTTTTTACTGTCTACTCACTGTGTTTGAGTAAATACGGTCTCAGAAATTTTTATTTTTTTATTTTTTTTTTCATTTTAAACTTATTTTTATCGCTTGTGTTACAAAACTGTTGTCTTAATGCTATATGAGAACTGTTCTTCACATTTTGATTGGTATTTAAACATAGGAGATACCCCAGATTTGAGTGGCTACTTTTTTGACACGTTCAGATGTAATCTGGTTGTTCTGCTGATGACCTTGACTTTTTGACATGACCTGATGTTATGTATTTTACGATGTTTACGTTAACCATAAATATGTGTATGATGTCAGCTATGAATGTCAAATGTTAATAATTATCTTGAATACAGATGTGTATTCTAACATAATTTATGTTTCTTTTTCATTGACATTTCCATTTGTGTATCGACCTTAGTCAGTGATACTATGTTTCATGTTTGCATGAATGCCACTTTGGGAAAAAAAATTTTTAAAGCTTTTAAGTGATTTGGTTCATATTGGTTTTGTTGTGTAAGAAGTTTTTTTTTTTTTTTTTTTTGGTTTCGTTTTCTACAAGACTGCCAGAAATAACATGACGTCAGATACAGTAGGAATCCAGTAGGAATCCGGATAAGATTATTCTAATTACCTGTTAAACGAATCACCTAAATCAAGGAACATGGGCATAGTCTGTCACGTCAGCATCCCATTACTCGCTGAATCAGCCTGCGTGGTCGTTATCCAAGTCAATTCTAGTCTGTTCCCAACTATAGTGTAGTATGTTTAGTGGTGTGTTTAGTTTGATTTTAGAACGCCTCAGACAACCACCTTAAAGCAGCAGTAGCTGCCTCTACTTCCATTTTCATGCTGGAGGTTTTTGTCATGTAGGTCCCGCTGTGTTCAGCGACGATCATGCCCTTATTTTTAGCCGAGAAGCCCTATCCTGATTTTCCACCACGGGCTACAAACCCATCAGTGTACACAATGACATCATTATTCCCAACATTTTCATTTATCAATTGATCAATTTCCAGTTCTGCTTTTCCATTGCCCCAAACTCTGCATTTTCTGCCAAGGCTGATTTTGACCTGTTGGTAGGTCGCCAAGTTCTCACTAGACCTACTCCACTCCTCTCCCTTGAATATGTTTTCAACTGTGGTCACCTGTCGAATAGTTGACACAGCCTGCGCCATCCATGACATCCCCCTCTTTATTCGTACTCCCTTGATGTCAGCTATGTTCATGTGTAGGGGATGACTTTTATCTGTGGTTACTCGCATATAGGCTTTTACCTGAGCCATCGCATATCTGGATTTAATAGACAGCAAGCCAAGCATATAACGCATCGTCACAATGGGGGCATCTCGCGTACGGCCCAAGACTAAACGCATCCCTTCATTTTGAATGCATTCCAGTCATTTTCTCCTCCTCCTTCACCCCTCTTCCCAAACAGTTCTTGTTACGAATTAATTCGTTGAATTTTTGTAATATATTTTACATAAAAAGAGACAAAACAGTACATATGTTGGGAACCATAGTACAAGGAAAGTTTGAAGGTAAACCCGTTGCCAGCGGAAAGGAAAACACCATTAGATAGACAAGCACGAATGTTCTTAGAACAGGCTAAACAACGCTGTTTTGTCTTCAGACGCAAGAGCTGTTGCTGCTGACGCTTAATAATGGAGATTAGGTGGGAGTTTAGAGAAGAGGTTAGATCGTGATAGTGTTGTTGCTGTGGTTATTGTTTAACTAGGGCTGCTGAGACTCTCGCTCTTTTAGCAGCCAATACCAAGTTGAAGACTCCTTGGTATTATCTACACTGTAGATCTAGGCTTTTCCTGGGGCTTTTCTGCCATTCCGAAACGTGTTGAGTTGAAATCATGAGCTCCAGTTTCTCCAGCTAAGCTAAGGATCGTCACATCTGGTCCCAAGCTAGGAGTAAGAAATGCGTGGCATGCTGTGCATTCCCCACCATCTAGGGGGGCTCTCCAACTATGCAGAGCCAAAACACTGCTCTGGTTCAGGGCTCTCCCAAGGAATTGTCACGTCCTGCACAGAGCCACCTCTCAGTTTCCCCTGCCTATCATTGGGTCCACAGTGAATCGTTCTGCATGCAGTCAACCGAGTGAAAGCCAAAGAATTATGCCTGGGGTTCAAGTGACTTCTACAAGCTTAGTGTGCAATGCTGGGTTTTCAACTAGTTTCACCACAGGGGGAATCATAGGAAGTGTGTGGATGATTTCAAGAGTCAATGAGGATGTAATTAGCCTCACAGACAGGTTCACTTCCACGTACGTACTTGTAAATGGTAACATTGTGCATAGCTGGTGGTCATATAAGGATGACTCCAGATATGCCTCCGGACATATCGTGCTAGTGTAAATAGGAACGATGTGATAGGAAAAACAAATGACTGCCCTTTTTTTTAAAGAGAAGAGCGTCAGATTGGCTAGGCGGTTAGAGCGCCTGTCTTCTCGTGGTGATGTGCCGGGATCGAAACCTCGTAGCGTCACGCTCCATCCTACCCAGTACCCAGCTGTACTTGGGTACCTGTCTCTGCTCTTGAGGTAAGGAAGGCTAAAGGCTGCGAGGAAGGTAACTGGTCACCGTCACCCCCCCTTTTAAAAAAAGATATGCTTAGTATGGTGGCGTCTTTAACACTTCACTCCTCTACGGCACTATCTGCTATGAGACTACCTTTACATTTTTTAGAGAGGAGCAGAAAGTGCAAGAGCACGTCATGATATAACTGAATGACACAGTGCCGTATCGGCCGCAGCGTGCCTGCACGCCAAAAAGTGGAGATGAAGAGGCCAGAAGATTAGACAGATCAAAAGAATTAGAGGCAAAGAAATATAACAGTGCCAATGAAGTTCGGTTAGGAAATAGGGAGGCTAAGAGATAATACAGAGGAAAAACCTATGGCAAGGCACAAGCAAAGAAACAAAGTTACAACTGATCAGAGCATGTATATTCCCAGTAGCAACATACGGCTGCGAGACTTGGACACTCAATAAAACAATTGCAAAAAAGATTACATCATTCGAAATGAAATGCTACAGAAGGATGTTGAGAATACCCTGGACAGAAAAAAAGACCAACAGAGAAGTACTGCACTCACTAAACGTACAGAAACATTGGCTCCTAAATACCATCGCAATAAGGAAGCTGAAATTTTTCGGTCATATAAAAAGACATAATAGTCTGGAAAAAACAGTGATGGAAGGCATGGTCCCTGGAAAAAGGGGAAGGGGTCGACCTAGACGACGGTGGACCCAGGACATCACAGAGAGTCTGAACTTGTCTTTGGCTGATGCAGGTCGACTTGCCCAGAATCGTGATGCGTTCAGAGCAGCTGTAATGGAGACAACGTTCTGGAAAGAATATGTCACATGATGAAGAGATATGTTAGAGAAAATAGAGACACGAGAAATAGAAGAGACTTAAGAAATTGAGGGGATGGAAGAATTAGGCAAGGAGATATAGCTGCGACTGACTAGTTAGAAGAAAATGGATAAGAAATCGATGGTGGTAGCGGAGACGTATAACTGATTAGAGAGACAGAAGATACATTTGGCAAGACGTGTCTAAGGTCGAACAGAAGGAAGAAAGTAATATTAAGAGAAGAAACTGGTGGAGACTGACGCGGCAGAATTTATTGAACTGAGAGGAGAGATGACTTCATTAACTTGTCTTTAACTAGCAACAAAACAAAGATGTTCCAGAGGTTTCCAGCGCTTCACACACACACAGAATAGTTTGCGCATTCTGTATCTGTATCCCAAATACGAATATGGAATTGTTGCTTAGTGTTGGGAAGGAGGGGGTTTCATGAAGTGGTCCTTGGACCCAAACCGGAATATCGAAGAATTATTGGGGCTGTCATAAAACTTCCCTTGACCCCAAAATAAGAATATGTATATGTTGCGACGTTTTGGCGAGTTCAGAATTGTTTGTGGGGTCATGAAACATTCTTTGACACTAAACACGAATATCTTAACTTGCGAAGTGCTTAAGAATTTTTGGGGGTGTCATGAAAAAGACCTTGACCCCAGCCACGAACCTTTGAAAACTTTCACCGTTATAAAATAGTTCTTGCTACCATCCCACCTCTTCAGCTCCCACCCTCAGTGCACAAATCCAGGCTTAGGACCGTTATGATATACATGTTTTGGATTTTATCCGGTCGAGAGTGGTGTTATATTGCGTAGTAAAATTAGGTGATGTCAACAAACGGTTTAGATGACCTTCTGTGGTGTGAAGTAAAGATATTTCTCCATGCTTGTTCGGTGTTCATCATCGTTTTGACCGAAATATCGGAACATATATGTATGTGCTTGAGTAAGTAAGTACATTATGCTTGTATAGTTATGTAGACTTTTTTTCTTTTCTGTTTTTTTTTTTTTTGGTCTTTTTTGTGGTTGGAGGTATTTTTGCTGCTGGCCACACAACGTGTGGCTGTATATGTTGACAAATTAAATTGATTATTGAATCTGTAGTGGTGTTACTTGTGTTGTTGATTTGTTATGTTTTGGCAGCGGAGGAAAGAGGGTCGATTCAAAGGAAACGAATGATGTTAGCCACTGTAGTGTAATTATAAAATAACGTAGGTAAATTTCCAGGTAAAAATGAAAACTAGTTACTTCCTCGTTCATCATTACCCTTCAGTTGTATAAGGAGCATTGTCCTTCAACAAACGTATGTCAAGTCTTCCTGTGGCATGTCATCGGCTCAAGGTCATAGACCTTCAACAAACGTGTCAAGTCTTCCTGTGGCGTGTCATCGGCTCAAGGACATAGACCTTCAACAAACGTATGTCAAGTCTTCCTGTGGCATGTCATCGGCTCAAGGTCATAGACCTTCAACAAATGTATGTCAAGTCTTCCTGTGGCATGTCATCGGCTCAAGGACATAGACCTTCAACAAACGTATGTCAAGTCTTCCTGTGGCATGTCATCGGCTCAAGGTCATAGACCTTCAACAAACGTATGTCAAGTCTTCCTGTGGCGTGTCATCGGCTCAAGGTCATAGACCTTCAACAAACGTATGTCAAGTCTTCCTGTGGCATGTCATCAGCTCAAGGTCATAGACCTTCAACAAACGTATGTCAAGTCTTCCTGTGGCATGTCATCAGCTCAAGGTCTATTTCTCTTCTACGTGTTTTTTTTCCACTGTAAAGTTGTCTCTCTTACCCTGGGGATTCCAGGAAACAAGGACTGTCTCTTAATGCAATCAGCATGTTTCCTCTGTGTGAGTGAGTGTGTGTATCTCTCTCTCTCTCTCTCTCTCTCTCTCTCTCCTGTCTATCACCAGCGTCTTTTAATATCTTATTCTGTGACGGTATTATCTTCCCTACTCTGGAATAGTGGTCCAACAATGGCCAAAATTAGAATATGAAAATGATGGTCTTCACAGGCTTCAACCCTCATTCAAGATTACTCTTGGCAGAGATAAACAGAAGAATGCTTCTACTTCAGGGAGCCTCAAGGGATTTAACGAAAAGCAAGCATAATAAATCAAGATAGGGCTTCTTGGTTAAAGTAAAAGGAAAGGTCTTATAAGAGCGGAGCTTACATGACGACAACCTCCAACATGACAATGGAGATAGAGGCAGCTACCGCAGCCCTGATGTCAAACCTTTTCTGTGTAGTTACAGTTGACATCAGCAAATTGAAGGACCCCCTTACCAGAAAAGCTTTTGCGGCTGACATAAAGAAACGATATCAATTTGCCAAAAGTCGGGAACAGACATTGACTGATGATACAGACCAGAATTTCAACACCATTTCAACAATATATAAGGAAAGCAGCAAATCATGCTTGGGATTCCAGGAAAGGATGAAGCAAGACTGGATAACACCAGAAACATTAAACACCATAACACTGAGAAAGGAAATGAAAAGAAAGAAAACAGAAGCGAAGTCCCCCAGGTTAAAGCAACTATATAGCGAACAGTACAGTCAGCTGGACAAGGAAGTTAAACGCCAAACCCGAGCCAACAAAATGAATTTCCTAGACGATCTTGCAAGACAGGCAGAAGAGGCAGCACTGAGAAATGAACAAAGCACTGTATACAAAATAACTAAATTCATCAGCGGAAAACGAGGTGCAAACAATATTACATTAGTAAGAGATAAGCAAGGAAATCTCATCACGACAGCAGAGGTACAGGAAACAAGATAGGCAGAGCACTTCAGAGAAACTCTGAACAAGGAACCACCAGAGACACAATTGAATGTTCCTGGGGCTGAAAACGATCTAGATGTAAATACAGACATTCCATGAAAAGAAGAAATCACAGCAATCTAAGGGTTAAAGAACGGAAAAGCTCCTGGCCATGATAACTTAAATGCAGAGCTATTTAAGGCAGACCCTGAGCTAGCAGCAGAACTATTAGAACCACTATTTGCACAAGTCTGGAAAACGGGGACAACACCATCAGAGTGGAACAAAGGAATAATTGTCAAATTGCCCAAGAAGGGAGATCTTTCAGACTGCAATAATTGGAGAGGAATAACTCCTCTCAGTTCCCAGCAAAATACTAGGCAGGATAATTATACAGAGAATTTCAAAAGCAGTAGACCACAAACTGAGGACAGAACAAGCAGGATTTAGAACGAACAGAAGATGTGTAGATCATATATTCACTCTCAGGAACGTTATAGAGCAGTGCTCAGAATGGCAAAGACAGCTGTACATTAATTTCGTTGATTTTGAAAAGGCTTTTGACAGCATACATAGGGACAGTTTATGGAAAATACTGAGGGCTTATGGAATTCCAAGCTGCATAGTGTCAATCATAAAAAGCCTCTATGCCAACTTTACGTGTAGTGTTGGGCAGAGCATCCTAACCTTTGAGGTGAAGACAGGAGTACGACAGGGATGCCCCTTATCAACCACTCTATTTTTAACAGTCATTGACTGGGTGATGCGCCAGACAACAGAGGGCAGTCCAAGAGGAATAAGATGGACTACATATTCTACATTGGAAGATCTGGAATATGCAGATGACATTGCACTACTAGCACATTCACATCAACACATCCATGAAAAAACGGATAGACTTAATAATTTTAGCCAGCAGGTGGGCTTGAACATCAATTTAAAGAAGTCAGAGGTCATGACGCTCAATGTGAGCAACCCTGAGCCCATACCAGTAAGGAATCAGCAAATGGTACAGACAGACACCTTCACATACCTAGGATGCATAGTAACACCAGACGGCGGGGCAGGCAAAGACATCAACATCAGAATGAATAAGGCAAGAACAGTCTTTTTTAGCCTAAACAACATCTGGAAGTCCTCTCAATACAGCACAAGCACAAAATTAAGATTATATCAGAGCTGTGTGCTTCTCTATGGTGCGGAATGCTGGAGAGTTACAGAGAAGGAAATGTCGAAATTGTCCTCTTTTCACACAACATGCCTAAGAAAAATTCACCATCAACCAAGATCTGCTTACTCGGAGCAAGCAAGAGGACATGCACACCATCATAGCTGGCAGACGCTGGAGCTGGGTTGGCCTATGTCCTCAGAAGAGACCCCGATGCAATCACAAGAACAGCTATGCTGTGGACCCCTGAAGGAAAACGAAAGAGAGGCCGACCAAAAACAACCTGGCGGAGGACTGTGGAGGCTGAGATGCAAAGAATGAACCAGAGTTGGGGCACTGTACGAAGGATGGCCACCGACCGGGCAAAGTGGAATCAATTTGTTGTTGCCCTACAAGACGCCACTAGGCGTGATGGCCACTGACTTCTTTGACGGTCGGCGACTAAGGATCAAAGAAGAAGAGAATAAAAGACCGCAGCCCTGATGTGTTTTTCTGAAACTACAATAACCGATGCAGTTATTGTGTTTGACTTTTAGGTTATGCTTCGGAAAATCCAAACTGGATGGCTACAACATGAATGGAGAACATACATCGAGGCCTCAAACCTTCCGGAACTGGTGTGGACCTACTGTATTGAACGAGTTACCAGAGGGTACAGTGGTCTTTCTTTGTCTCATCAGAGACTCCTGGCACAACACGATTCTTATTATTAATACGTTTATTTTGATTAGTATTGTACTTATTATATATATATATACATACAATTTTTTTTCCCGTCAATCAATATAATATATGCCAATAATGATAAAATAGTATTAATTAACTACCCCCCCCCCCCCCCCCCGGGGGCCGCGCTAGCGTAGTGGTTACCACACCGCTCTGGCGACCGGGTGATCCAGGATCAAACCCGGGCGACGGCATTTGAGGATTTTTCGTCGACCGGGGATTTGGACTGGATTAACTCGAGACCTGGCGAGAACATTTGAAGGAGTGTCGTCGACCAGGGATTGGCGGCTCCTGAGCCGACCCAGCTCTAATGGGTACCTCCGAAATCGGCGAGTATCTGCCTGAATGGCGAGGGACACCTGTCTCTGTACAAGAAAAACGGATACTCACGTAAAATCAATGTCAGGTTAGACATTAATAATAACCTGAGATTTCGCCTCGAGTATTAGCAGGCGTACAAAAAAAAAACTACCCCAAATTATATGAGCGTCCGATTGGCAGCGTAGTTAGAGCTCTGGTGTCTCGTGGCAAAGGTGCTGGGTTCGATTGAAGGTAACGATACGCTCCAGTCTACCCAGCTATAAATGGGTAGCTGACTTTGAGTTAGGGAAGGAAAAGGCAGCGAAGAAGGGAACTGGTCACCCCACCTCTCGATGCTGGAGCTAGTATGGTGAGGTCTCTAACACTCCACTCCCCTACGGCAGTATATGCTATGGGACTACCTTTTTCTTTTCTTTAACCCAAATTATCTACGCTCGACACGGGGTAACTCCGATAAGACTAAACTCTCATAAATAAATAATACCGAACAACATACAGGTATGTTTCAGGCACTCGTAAGAAGTAGAAAACTAGACAACGGAGAAACAACAGAAGTGAAAGGTTTACGGGAAACTCGAACCAAAGACCATCAGAACGACAACACCGCCTCACTGCGAGAGTGAATCGTGCCTGTCCTTCCTGTCAACTAGGCACCACAAAATAGTGCTTCGTGGACAGGGGTTATAGCACGATCTCCCCAAGTAACTCAGGATATGTATCTTGGAACTTATAGACGCATTCACTTCTGCAGTTTTCCCATGTAACAGTATAGGACAGCTTACGCAAGGCGAAGACCTTAATACTGTGCCTAGTAAATGATAGAAGAATGAGAACAGTACAGGACACAGGGTAGGTTTGGTGTTGTATAAACATTTAAATAAATAAAGAGGGAAACCCGAGGCCTGTACAGAGTAAATAAATAATACATTAAGGTATGTTCAGACAGTCGTGAGAAATAAAGAAGTAGAAAACTAGACAATAGAAAAACAACAGAAGTGGTAGGCTTACGGGAAACTCGAACACAAGATTATCGGAACGACAACACCGCCTCGCTACGGGAGTGAGTTGGGACTGCCAACTAGGCACCACAAAATAGTGCTGTGTGGAGAGAGGTCATTAGCACGACCTCCTCGCGTAACTACGGATATATACCTAGGAACGATCCAGACTAATTATCTCTATTTATTTAAACTCCAATAAGGGGTACACAAATTCTTGGAGGTTTGGGAATCCCTGCAATGGATGGACATTGTTGCTGGCTCCTCACACTTGACAAACTCTTTAGTTTTCTTCCGGCAGCAAAAAACGCGCGCCAAGTGGTGGTACAGTTAGCAGAATTAGAATCTTCTGGTGAACACGCGTTCACTTGTCGACATCTCATCTGTATCAATCTCTCCGTCTGTGCTTAGCACGTGCGGACTTCATGACCCTGAACTAATGGCGACCGTAGCGTTTAACAGTTTCTTTTTGTGGTTGTTTGTTTATACGGTAGAACTCCATTTATCCGAACCCCATGGGACCGAGCATCGTTCGGATAATCAAAAGTTCGGATAATTGGATTACATAATGTATCAAGTACATGTACACATATTTCTAAAAATAATTAACCATCACAAGGAAAATACACTATAAAACATATTTACTTGTACTGTAATAATAATACCCACACTGTATTAGATCACTGTATCACCAAAATCTTTCATTACACTGCAGTGCATGTACTACTTGTACAGTATTATTTTTTTTTTTTTTTAAAAGAGAAATATTTTCAAAATAACATTACAAACGATTCAAAACCAGGCACAACTTACGTATACATGTACTTGCACAGATGTAGCCCACTATTTAAAATAATGAGGAATCCTCTTTTGCACCAAACTGGATAGTCTCCTTTTGGCTGCTAAGTCCCGCATTCTCTTCAACAGCAGAAGCTGTGTAGGACAGCTGTCATCTTCTTGCTCGTACCAAGCCATCGCTGTTTCTAGTGCTATAAAGGCTTCTTCAGGACTTGGTCGACGTTTTGGGTTTTCTTCATAATCTACAAGTACATCATGTACTTCTGAGGTGTCTTCATCATCGGTCACTACATGTATTTGGTTTTCTTCTTGCACAAAAACATTTCTTCGTCATTCAAAAACTGAAAACCAGAATCATTATCATCTTCTAGCCACAAGTGTGCATCATCTTTGTCACAGTCCGAAAATCCGGGCATTGCTTGAAACAGTTCCACAACTTCATTTATACAATCATCATTTGTGTCCACTGCAATAGTTTCATTGCCTCCTTTTTTCCCAAGCAATCTATTCCAAGCCTTGTTGAGATTATCTTGTGACAGGGTGGTCCAAGCATCAGCTAACATATAGCAGCAGTCTTTGAGATTAAGCTTTTTGGAAAACGCCACCACACTTTCTTCATCTTCAGCCAACAATAAACGATGCAGGACTTCCTTCTTGTACATCTTTTTAAGCTTTGCTATAACACCCTGATCCATTGGTTAAATCAGTGCTGTAACATTGGGAGGCAGAAAAATTACTTTAAAATTTGCATCAACTGCATTCAATGTATCCGTCTCTGGATGAGATGGTGCCTTGTCCAGTAGAAGAATTACTTTTCCAGTTTTCTTTTCTTGTTCTCTCGACCTCTTCACCAATCAAGAAATATTTCACTATTCATCCAAGCACTCTTCTGTGCTTTGTAGCACAATGGGAGACATGTCACATTCTTTAAACAACGTCGTATTTTTGGCTTTGCCGATCATTAGCACCGGTAAACGATGACTTCCACTGCAATTCGCGGCTATCAAAATTGTTACTCTCTCTTTGCACTTTTTAAACCAAGGAGCAGCTGCTTCGCGCTGAGATGCAAGGGAATTTTGAGGCAATGATTTCCAGTATAAGCCAGTGTCATCGGCATTATACACATCATCGAGTGAATAACCTTCTTCTTCCAAAAAAAAAACTAAGAATGTTTCTTTAAAATTTTCAGCCGCAGTTGCATCGCTAGATAAAGATTCCCATTGAATCTTCAATTCTCGTATGCCATGACGAAATTTAAAGTTTCTTAACCATCCCTGGCTAGCCTTAAAGTCAGGAGGACCGTCAAGTTGTTTGTTGAACTGTAGTGCCTTTTCACACAATAGAAAGCCAGAGATAGGTTCCCCTTTGCTTCTTCTTTGCACAAACCATATATACAAAGCCTCTTCCAATTTCAAATCTTTCGCATTTCTTATGGTTTTACGTTTCTTCGACCCATTTTCACTATCCAATTTCGATGCAAAACTCATAATTTTATCCTTGTTACTTTTGATGTCAGAGACGGTAGCTTTCCCAACATTGAAAATCCTTGCAAGACACAGTTTCACCTTTTCCTAGTCTCTTGATAATTTATGTTTTCGTTTCAACTGACAAAACATTGCGGTTCCTTTTATATGCTTTAGGCCTACTGGAAGAAGACATTTCGCACAGAGAAATACTTGTGTAGTGAAATTGACAGAGATACAACGGTAAAATACCTCCAAAGATAACATGTAAGGATAAAAACATAATGCGTAGGCTGCTGATAGTACATGATCGCCCAGACCGCGGGTCATCACCCTCCATAAAAATTGACTTGCTAGACAGGAGGGGAACGGCGGATAAAAAGGAAAAAATATGACTGGAAAGATTGCGTGAGACTAGAAAGGCTAAGGAGACGCAATTGGGGGGGGGGGAAACGGAGAAAAGTCACGTTTCCCAAGTTGACATAAAGTAAGGAACTCGACAGAAGGGACCTTGGATATGTTACGCCACAGTCATTTATTGGTCGCTTTTGCGATACCAAGCCTTTGATTTGAATTCAGCGGCAGAACGCAGATGTTTGGAATATTACAAAAATTAAAAAGTAACTTTTTCGTAATATTAATGTTAGGAATATAAAAATTAGCTGGCCGGATGGCCCATTCTGAGCAGTGAACTAATATGTTCTTAATTTTACAGACGGATAGATAATATTGAAGATAATGACAAAAGACAGTGTTGTTCACATCAGCGACAGACTGTATGGAATAAAAAGTGTCGCTATTTGCACAAAAAAACACGACCTTGAGACGCAGGTGTTCAAATCTACTTAGTAGGGAAGCGAAGGGACATTGGTGGGAGCTGTGTCTAAATATAACTTTTAACGACAAAATTTTGGAGGGGAGAGAAAGGTTGGTTCAAAAATCAAGTACGTTTTTTGAAAAAAAAAACAAGTAGAGACGGACAGACTAACAGATAAACATCCATACTTGACTGAAGCATGACTGAAATGACTTTAGGGTAGGAAATTTGAATTTGAAATAAACCTAGGCAGTGATTGGCCACAGACAATCATTTTATCGGCGCTCAGACGCGCAAGTGGGGCCATTCCTCAATAGTTGTTCGATGATAGACACAGTATTTTAAAGTGTGGTGATTTCCAAATGAAAGTGAAATAAGTTCAGGGACGCCATACTATAGCCAGCAGCTCAGCTGAGTTTTGCTAGCATTTCTGTGTTCTTTATTCATAATCTGGTAAGATTGAAATTATTTCTTTGTATATTTTGAATATTGTTTAATGTTCGAGTGATTTGATACTGCCATATCATAATCTAGCCTTACAAACAAGTAGGGATTTGCTCTAGACCCCCCGCCCAAGTCAGGGTCTAGGGACCAACAATATACATAAACTCCAGCAAGGGTTAGGAAAGACAGATCAAGTGTTGAGAATAATGAAACATATTACCTATCCACTTTTAGGGAAGGAAACTAATAAATATTTTTCAGAATCTATAGTCTGGGAGGACCTATCTGATGTAAAACCACCATGGTAAATGTGCTGTTTGGTCAGAGAGATCTGACCTGTCTGTATGATGTGGTTGTTGTGTCCGTGTTGTGTCCAGACGTGGGTAGAGAATAGAATTTTGACACATAGCCAATACTTTGATTGCAGAGCTGTGAGTTTCAGTTGTCAACAAGGCGGTGTCCATTCAGTTGGTGATTTTACTCGAGTGTATCTGTGCAGTACGTTGTGACAGAGACCACTATTATTGCCCGCCAGCACGGAGAGGTGGGACCACCAGATTTCAGCACCAGAGCTACATATGCAAGTTGAGTGAGCCTCTGGTCTGCTGGAAGTTCACCAACGCCTTTTAGTTACTAATACCCCATAAAATTCCTGCAATTTACTGGACACTGTGTAGTCAATATAGACAGGTGTGATGAGGCCACCCCAACAGCACAAGCATTAACTATCCTCCCAAGTAGATGACTACTAGAACATTTTAATAAAACTAACTAGTCTAGTACTTATATATGTACACTCTTGCATTTATTATGTAACATTCCATGCATTTCTTTCATAATTTTTAAATCTTTTTTTTTTAAAAAAAGTTCTGGTCAACATAAAACTTGATCCAGAACAAATAAATGTAATATAATTCTATCAAAAATTTTACACTCTTGAGTTAGTTCAGTGTATTATAATATTTGTTAAATATTATTAGTCTGCTTAAATATCTGTGGGTGTATCTATAACTATCACACCACATTACATATCATTACCCTAGACATTTTACATAGCTACATTCATTAAGAAAAAAAATTGAGTGTGAGGTCGTAGTGGTAGCAAGAAAGGCCTTCTGACAATTCACAACTACATTTTATCTCAGGAGCCTTCACAGCTGGCCTCATACATTACATTTAGTAATATCACCATCATACAATACCATCAAACCCACTACATACATTGGGGTCTTGTCCAGGGATAATTAGCCCAACAGTAATATTAGGATCTCCTGGTTGGAGAAATAAAATTAGGGGAAAAAAATTGTGAAATTCCCTTTAAAATTAAAAGTGTCCCTGCAGATAAAAGTTGGTGAATCTTCACAGCCAGTGATAATTAATTAGTTAACTGGTTAGTTAGAATTAGTTAGACTATAGTCATAAGAAGTACTTAGTGTATTTACTGGTTAGAGATTTAGCTTGTATATTATTATATTGTCTGAAAAGTATGGCGGAGCTAGCAAAATTCCGATCAGCTGCTGTGCTGACCGCAAAGGAGATGGGAATGGATGGTCAGATTTTAATTCAATATGTAACGGCTGAATGTGATAAATATATTGAAAGGGAAGATAGAAAGGTAGCTGAAGAGAAGAGGTTACAAATTGAGGCTGATAGAGAAATTAAGAGGCTGCAGATTGAGGCAGAAGAAAAACGACAGCAAAGGGAGGCAGAAGAAAAAACGACAGCAAAGGGAGGCAGAAGAAAAAAGGTTGACTGCCGAAAGGGAGGCAGAAGATAGAAGGTTGCAAAGGGAGCACGAATTACGACTAAGGGAGCTGGAATTACAAGGCCCGGCTCCTGAAAATGGTGCCAGCCCTTTTGCCTCAGATGCTACGCCCAGTCTGGGAGCCTCAAACTCAGCTATGGGGTTTCATTTAGACCATTTTGTTGAAAAAGACGATGACATAGAGGGGTACCTAGGACGTTTTGAGTTATTAGCTACTACATATGGGTTAGAGAGAGAGAGGTGGAGTGTAAAGCTATCACAGGGATTGAGAGGTACTTCTTATGAAGTATTTGCCAAAATGAACAGGGAAGACCAAGACAATTATGACATGTTAAAGCAGGCTTTGTTATTAAGGTACGAGAAGAATGGTGAATTTTATCGTAAGAAATTTAGAAATGCCAAACTGTTGTCTGGGGAGACATACCACCAATTCTCTGCTAGACTAGAAACCTATTTGGAGAAATGGACGGCTCTGGGGAAGACCCAAGATCTTAAAGAAATGATCATGATTGAGCAATTGAGAGAGTCCATGGCTCCAGACATGAGAAAATTTCTCATGGAACAAGGTGCAGAGAAGTTGGGGGAAATTTTAAATGTTGCTGAGAGGTATCAGGCAGCTCAGGCAGAGGTAAGTGGTGCTAAAAAGAAGCACATAGACAATTTTAAAGCTCCACAGCAATTTAATAAATTTGATAATAGAGAGCAGGGAAATAAAGGTAGGACAAACTTTGAGCGGCCAAGAAATGACTATCGCGACAGAAACTCACAGTTCAATGACCAAAAGTTCAATGAAAGAAAACCGTTGAACCAAGGAAAAAGATGGTGTAAATGGTGCAAGAAGGATAACCATAACACCGAATTTTGTAGAAGGAAACCTTCAAACATTGCTGCAATGAAGTCGGGGACGCGAAGATTAAAGGTTAATCCTAATGGACAACAGGAACCTTATCACCCCCCAGTTTGTGAGGATGTTATTTGTAATGGGGTCACCATAAGGTGCCTTTATGATACAGGTTTGGATTATGATTCAGTTGTGAAGTCTAGCCTAGTGGACCCAAGTCAGTATACCACAGAAACAGTGGAAATACAAGGGGCGACTAAGGACATACCACTCATGACACTTCCCATCGCAAGGATAACGGTGAAAACTCGCTATGTGGAGGGAGAAATCAGAGCAGCAGTGATAGATGAACCAATCTACCCTCTGATATTGGGGTGTAGATACGTCTTCTTGGGGAATCCCGAGAAACCTGTGATCATGGCGACAGTGCAGACCAGGTCACAGAAGAAGGAGGAAGAAGGTGAACCTATAAATGCTCATCCAGAGGAGATGAGGAAGGCGCAGGCTGAGGATAGGACACTCAAGCCCTGTTTTAAAAAATTGCCCAAATGCCACACACCTCCGAGCAAGGGGGAATATTTCATGAAGAACAAACTCTTATACAGGAAGGCCGGAACTGGAACAAATGGTCACAACCAGCTGGTTCTTCCCACTTCATATAGAGATAAAGTGATGGAACTCGGGCATGCGATTCCCTTCAGTGGTCACATGGGGATCAGCGCCACAGGACAGCGTATAGCTTGTCATTACTTCTGGCCAGGGATAACGGAGGATATAAAAAGATATGTCAAATCCTGCCCAGAATGTCAAAGGGTAGCTCCAAAGCACTGGATGCTCCTGCAACTCTAGGGGAAATGCCCATAGTGGGAACACCTTTTGAGAGGGTTGCAGTGGATATTGTAGGACCTCTCACTCGGACCAAGAGGAGGAACAGTTACATCCTTACTCTGGTGGACACTTGTTCTATGTGGGGAGAGGCGGTAGCCCTGCCATCAATTGATTCAAAACATGTAGCAGAGGCACTACTTACAATATTTACCCGATTAGGATTCCCGCATCAAATCTTGACGGATAATGGTTCTCAGTTCAAGGGGAAACTAACGGAAGAAGTTTTTAAGCTATTTCAAGCCAGACACTTTCATTGTAGTCCGTACCATCCACAAGGGAACGGCCAGGTAGAGAGGTTCAACGGGACTCTCATTTCTATCCTGAGAAAGCTGGCACACGAAAAAACCGGATCTGTGGGATCAATTCCTGCCCGCCGCATTGTTTGCGTACCGGGAGGTACCACATAGTTCAACCGGGATGGCTCCCGCAACTCTGCTATTTGGGAGGCCAATAAAAGGTCCATTAGAAGCTCTATTAAGGACCTGGACAGATGAGAAGGCGGAAGAGACTGTTACCTCATCGTATCAATACGTGAACGAACTGACCACTCGTTTGAAAGCTGGATGGAAACTGGCAAATGATAATTTGAAGCAAGCCAGGAAGAAACATGCAGCATATTTTAATAGGAAGGCAAAGGACAGGGAACTGGCAGTCGGAGAGAAGGTGCTGCTTCTACTACCCGGAAGCCAGAATAAATTACAAATTGGTTGGCAAGGTCCATATACGGTTCTAGAGAAGGTGTCTAGAACAAACTATAAAATTGACAAAAAGGGGAAGGAGAAAGTTTATCATGTAAACCTGTTAAAGAAGTATCTGGACAGACCACTCCAGGAAAGCACCCCCTTATTGACCTTGGCTATTGCAACCCAGATGCAAAAAGAACCACTCACCTCACATGAATACCCATTACATCCTTGTGAAACCGCAGCACAGGTAAAAGTCAGTAAGCACCTGACTAAAAACCAGAGGGAGAGAGTTCAACAGGTTCTGGAGGAACATACAGATGTATTAACAGATAAACCAGGCCATACAAATTTGCTACAGTATGACATGAAACTGGTAGACTCAAACCCAATCTGTATGAGAGCCTATTCTATTCCGTTCGCGAAGGAGAAGGCATTGAAGGAAGAAATAGAGTATTTGTTGAAGGAGGGGATTATTTCGCACAGTGAATCATCTTTTAGTTCTAGTGTCGTTTTGTTGAGAAAACCGTCTGGGGAACACAGACTGTGCATAGATTACAGGAAACTGAATGCTGTCACAGAAGGACAAGTGGATCCATTACCAGACACAAAACAGTTATTTGCCAGACTGAACAAGGCAAAATACTTTTCAAAGGTGGATCTTAGTAAAGGCTATTACCAGATCCCAGTGAAGCCTGAAGTGAGACCTTATTTGGCTTTTAGCACTTCGGATGGACATTATGAATTCAATATGCTACCATTCGGACTGAAAAATGCTCCGAGTGTGTTTTCAAGGATGATGCGCAAATTGTTGGATCCCCTGAATAACCCATGTATCACGAATTTCATGGATGATATTCTCGTCGCCACAGAGACATTTGAAGAACACATTGAAGCCCTGGAGATGTTGTTTGATAGACTTCGGGAGGCGAACTTAACTGCTAGGCCAACAAAATGTTGTATTGGATGCAAAGCGTTGGAATTCTTGGGACACACTGTATATCAGGGTAATATGACCCCTGATCCTAAGAACTTGGAAAAACTGCAGAGAGCACCTAGGCCGCAAACAAAAAAGGACGTGCGATCATTTGTGTCGTTATGCGGATTTTATCAGAAATACATCAAGAATTTTAACGCTATTTGTGCTCCTCTGACTGATCTGACTCGCAAGGGACTTCCAGATAAAATTATTTGGACTGCACAATGTGAACTAGCGTTCCAAGAGTTAAAGGAAAAACTCACTAGCAAGCCTATTCTCAAACTGCCTGATTTGACACAGGACTTTGTCTTAAGAACCGATGCAAGTAATGTAGGACTAGGAGGGGCTTTGTTGCAAAGATCATCTTCACCTGATGGGGAACTGAAACCAGTCGCTTATGCAAGCCGTAAATTGAATAAGGCGGAACAAGGATACTCCACAAGCGAAAAAGAATGTTTAGCGTTAATCTGGGCAATAAAGAAGTTTCAAATCTATCTGTATGGTAGGACTTTTGTGGTGGAGACGGACCATCAGCCTCTCGTATTCTTATCTCAGGCTAAGCATGAAAACGCAAGATTGCTGAGGTGGTCTTTATTGCTTCAACCTTATCAGTTCAGTATCCAATATATCCCAGGCAAATTGAATGTCGGTGCAGATTTCCTCAGTCGGCACCCCTGTGATCAAAATTAGAGTAGTGGCAGACGTGAGGAGTAATTTTACCTATGTGTATCGCTGGTTTTGGAACTTGCCATAGGCATGTTTTCAAGTGGGGAGATGTGTAGTGAAATTGACAGAGATACAACGGTAAAATACCTCCAAAGATAACATGTAAGGATAAAAACATAATGCGTAGGCTGCTGATAGTACATGATCGCCCAGACCGCGGGTCATCACCCTCCATAAAAATTGACTTGCTAGACAGGAGGGGAACGGCGGATAAAAAGGAAAAAATATGACTGGAAAGATTGCGTGAGACTAGAAAGGCTAAGGAGACGCAATTGGGGGGGGGAAACGGAGAAAAGTCACGTTTCCCAAGTTGACATAAAGTAAGGAACTCGACAGAAGGGACCTTGGATATGTTACGCCACAGTCATTTATTGGTCGCTTTTGCGATACCAAGCCTTTGATTTGAATTCAGCGGCAGAACGCAGATGTTTGGAATATTACAAAAATTAAAAAGTAACTTTTTCGTAATATTAATGTTAGGAATATAAAAATTAGCTGGCCGGATGGCCCATTCTGAGCAGTGAACTAATATGTTCTTAATTTTACAGACGGATAGATAATATTGAAGATAATGACAAAAGACAGTGTTGTTCACATCAGCGACAGACTGTATGGAATAAAAAGTGTCGCTATTTGCACAAAAAAACACGACCTTGAGACGCAGGTGTTCAAATCTACTTAGTAGGGAAGCGAAGGGACATTGGTGGGAGCTGTGTCTAAATATAACTTTTAACGACAAAATTTTGGAGGGGAGAGAAAGGTTGGTTCAAAAATCAAGTACGTTTTTGAAAAAAAAACAAGTAGAGACGGACAGACTAACAGATAAACATCCATACTTGACTGAAGCATGACTGAAATGACTTTAGGGTAGGAAATTTGAATTTGAAATAAACCTAGGCAGTGATTGGCCACAGACAATCATTTTATCGGCGCTCAGACGCGCAAGTGGGGCCATTCCTCAATAGTTGTTCGATGATAGACACAGTATTTTAAAGTGTGGTGATTTCCAAATGAAAGAAAGTGAAATAAGTTCAGGGACGCCATACTATAGCCAGCAGCTCAGCTGAGTTTTGCTAGCATTTCTGTGTTCTTTATTCATAATCTGGTAAGATTGAAATTATTTCTTTGTATATTTTGAATATTGTTTAATGTTCGAGTGATTTGATACTGCCATATCATAATCTAGCCTTACAAACAAGTAGGGATTTGCTCTAGACCCCCCGCCCAAGTCAGGGTCTAGGGACCAACAATATACATAAACTCCAGCAAGGGTTAGGAAAGACAGATCAAGTGTTGAGAATAATGAAACATATTACCTATCCACTTTTAGGGAAGGAAACTAATAAATATTTTTCAGAATCTATAGTCTGGGAGGACCTATCTGATGTAAAACCACCATGGTAAATGTGCTGTTTGGTCAGAGAGATCTGACCTGTCTGTATGATGTGGTTGTTGTGTCCGTGTTGTGTCCAGACGTGGGTAGAGAATAGAATTTTGACACATAGCCAATACTTTGATTGCAGAGCTGTGAGTTTCAGTTGTCAACAAGGCGGTGTCCATTCAGTTGGTGATTTTACTCGAGTGTATCTGTGCAGTACGTTGTGACAGAGACCACTATTATTGCCCGCCAGCACGGAGAGGTGGGACCACCAGATTTCAGCACCAGAGCTACATATGCAAGTTGAGTGAGCCTCTGGTCTGCTGGAAGTTCACCAACGCCTTTTAGTTACTAATACCCCATAAAATTCCTGCAATTTACTGGACACTGTGTAGTCAATATAGACAGGTGTGATGAGGCCACCCCAACAGCACAAGCATTAACTATCCTCCCAAGTAGATGACTACTAGAACATTTTAATAAAACTAACTAGTCTAGTACTTATATATGTACACTCTTGCATTTATTATGTAACATTCCATGCATTTCGTTCATAATTTTTAAATCCTTTTTTTTTTAAAAAAGTTCTGGTCAACATAAAACTTGATCCAGAACAAATAAATGTAATATAATTCTATCAAAAATTTTACACTCTTGAGTTAGTTCAGTGTATTATAATATTTGTTAAATATTATTAGTCTGCTTAAATATCTGTGGGTGTATCTATAACTATCACACCACATTACATATCATTACCCTAGACATTTTACATAGCTACATTCATTAAGAAAAAAAATTGAGTGTGAGGTCGTAGTGGTAGCAAGAAAGGCCTTCTGACAATTCACAACTACATTTTATCTCAGGAGCCTTCACAGCTGGCCTCATACATTACATTTAGTAATCATACAATACCAT
This sequence comes from Oreohelix idahoensis, assembly GCA_024509875.1. NCBI lineage: Eukaryota > Metazoa > Mollusca > Gastropoda > Stylommatophora > Oreohelicidae > Oreohelix > Oreohelix idahoensis. The sequence goes on from JAMPIV010020265.1 coordinate 283,880, forward strand.
CAAACCCACTACAACTTGTACACCAAAATTATTCTGCTGTAGTAGCAGACACAATTATTTTAAGTTGAACTGTCTGTTTATCCAGTGTTCTGCCTATAACGCACACGTACACTGGATTGGTAAACCAGATATTAACTGACATTATGATCTAACTGACTTCCTGTACATAAACGACCGACCATTAGCCCATCCCATCCTCTACAAATTGTTTGCACACATTTGAAGCTTGCCGCATCAAAATATTCAGAAATATAGTCAAACGTGACTGGTGGCGCCTGATTTTTTTTTTTCTGGAAAATGTGTTCGGATAATTGGGTGTTCGGATAATTGGGGTTCGGATAAATGGAGTTCTACTGTACTTATTTTAGTCATGTAGCACATGCTGCTGTAGGGAAGTTTAATGTATAGACTTCACAATATCTACTAGGTCCTAGCTTTTATGGGCGGGGGGTGTGACTGGTTCACTTTCTCGCTACATTTTGCCTTCGCTACCTCAAGAGCAGAGGCGGATCTATCAAGCTTGAGCTTCAGGGCCCCCAAGTGAAGTTTTCTCTATACGTTTCTTTCCCATCAATACATTGTTTTTTTAATAAAAGGGGTCCATCCAAGAGTTTAAGCTTCAGGGCCCCCAAAATGTAGATCCGCCACTGGAGTCGGGTAACCATTTACAGTTGGGAGTACTGGAGCGTCGAACGTACGATTGGCAGAGTTGTTAGAGCACTTGCTTCTCACCGTAAAGTTACCGGGTTCAGATCGTAACCTGGTATCGTCACGCTCCCGTCATCTCAGCTGCAAATAGGTACCTGACTCCACTGTTGAGTTAGGGAAGGCAAAGGCAGCAAGGAATATAACTAATCGCCCATACCTCATAAATCTGGACTCATTATAGTGACATCTCTAACAATTCAATACCCGACGGCAGTATCTGTTACGGGACTACTTTTATCTTTAACCTGGAGCGTCACGCGACCAGGTTTGAAACCCGGGAACTTTACCTCGATAAGCAAGCTCTCTAGCCACCCTGCCACTCGATGTTTAAAATGTGATTTTCTTCCTTGTCTTCTTGTTACTTGTGGCTCCTTACAGAGTATGCGAGTATCGCTGTAGGTGACACACTATAAGGAAGTCAGAACCACAGGTACTTCATGTACTCTTGCAGGTTTGGTTTCACCTGCAGTTAGTCTTACTGGATGAGACAACAAAACAAACCAAACAACCAAACCAGCACACTTCCAGACAACAGAACAAACCAATCAAATAAACCAGCACACTTCCAGACAACAGAACAAACCAATTAAATAAACCAGCACACTTCCAGACAACAGAACAAACCAATCAAATAAACCAGCACACTTCCAGACAACAGAACAAACCAATCAAATAAACCAGCACACTTCCAGACAACAGAACAAACCAATCAAATAAACCAGCACACTTCCAGACAACAGAACAAACCAAATAAACCAGCACACTTCCAGACAACAGAACAAACCAATCAAATAAACCAGCACACTTCCAGACAACAAAACAAACCAATCAAATAAACCAGCACACTTCCAGACAACAGAACCAACAAAACAAACCAAACAATCAAAGCAATTAAATAAACCAAATGTACAACCCAAGAAACAAAGCAAAACGCCAAGCAAATGACCCAGAATAAACGAAAAAAAAAATCAGTGAAATTAACTTAAAAAAAAAACCAAACCAATGAAATAAATCAAACCAACGAAACAAATTAGAAGAACAAACAAATGAAATAAATCAAATGAACAAACCAATGACACAAACTAAAAATCAAGCCAATAGAACAAATCAATAAAAGAAACTACACAAACAAACCAGTGAAACAAACCAAACCAACATCACAATCTAAACAGATTGAGGTATCATCTGTTTAATAAGTTAAAAGACTCACGGCCTCAAACCCCAGTCCCTGCAGACCCGAGTGGTTTGGCTATGTCTACTGAATGGGAGAAGACTGACTACCACGACAAATGTTGGAAACCAAGCGCCAGGGATCCAAACGTCCAGCACGACCCGAAGTTCGCTGGGAGGACAACATTAGACAATCTCTGAATAACCAAAGACTAGATTAGAACCAGGTCAAAAGGAAGAAAGCCGATAGGATAGTATGGCGCTCTCTGTGGCAAATTTCTACACCCCTGGGTTCTGGAGGCACGACTAAGTAAGTAAGTATGACAAGATCACTAATGTGGAACAGGTGACAAGAACCTACCAAGATTTAGAACCAATAATAACGCACTGTCAGTGTCATCACAGAATACACGTCGGAAGTACATGCACTCGGTCTCTGCTACAAACTAACAGAATCAGGGCTGGCCTTCGTAACTGTGGGGCCCGATTTGAACCATTATAGCGCCCCCCCCCCCCCCACACACACTTTAGATTATTTCAGATTAGATATCTGGAATTGATGTTATTACATTGTTTTTATAAAGAACACTATTATATATTTATTAGTTATATTTTGATATAAAACGTATTGGACCATAACAAACTTTATAAAGAAATATATTTTGCTTTCTGCTGCACATAACTCGTTCAAAATGTTGTCGACGTTTAAATTTCTTTGCTTCATAACGTTCTATGGATAATATTGCAAGGCTATTGTATCTATCATGAAGCACGTTTGACCTTATTTTATCAATTTTCATTTGGAAAATCTCCATTCCTATGACGCCACTATTACTGGCATTGTCAAAAATATGCACAGAGCAATTTCGAAAATAAATGGAAAAACCAAGATCTGCCGCAAGGAATTTCATGATTTTCAAAAGCTTTCCATTGTATGAAGAAGGAAGAATGGGCGTCAGTGCTTCCATGCTGGATATAGAAATCTTCCTTGAAAGTGATCGGTGTCTTCCGTGGTGGATATAAGCATGATCCATGCTGGATATAGGTATCATCCATGCCAGAGATATGTATCTTCCATAGTGGATATCGGTAACTTCAGTACAGGATATCAATATCATCTATGCTGGGTACATGACTCTTCCATACTGAATATAAGTATCATTCACGGTGGGATATCGCAATCTTTAATGCTAGAGATTCCGATCTCCCACGCTGGATATCTGTATCTTCCATGCTGGATATCTATATCTTAAATGCCGTATATATGTATCTTCAATGCTGGATATCTGTATCTTCCATGCTGGATATCTACATCTTAAATGCCGTATATATGTATCTTCAATGCTGGATATCTGTAACTTAAATACGTGTACTGGATATCTGTATATTCCATTCTAGATATATTTTTCTTCCATTCTAAATATCTATATGTTCCTTACTGGTTATCTGTATTTTCAGTTCTGGATATCTATATCCTTCATGCTGGAGAACTGTATCTTATATGCTGGATATATATATATATATATATATATATATATATATATATATATATATATATATATATATATATATATATATATATATATATATTATATATATATATATATATATATATATAGCTTCCATGATGACTATCGCCATTTACCATACTGTATATCGCTGTCTTCCGTATGACTTTCAGTATATTTAAGTTAGATGTTGGCTTAATCTATGTAGATCAAATCCAAACGCACTTACAAATACTCCTGTGCGAGCTCAGTTAATTTCTTTAATATACACATCAGTAGCGCCACCCCCACCCCCCTTTTTCCCCAATAATATCCATCTCTTGCAACCGCTCTGCGCAAACCAGCTAACACCAAAAAAAAAGTCATTACAAAATTTAAAAGACCGTTAGTCCACGTGGCGCCTTTTTGACTTAAATAGTTACACATATTAGCACCAAGACACGCAACCCACAACGGAAATCGAAGATAGGATCAAGATTTTTCCAGAAACTAGAACACGTTAATGTGCCTGACTGGGAGAACACAACTAACACTTTGAGATAACTGTTTTCATTTTTCAATTTATAAATTTCACTACTTTTCGCGACTGTACAGTTTGTTGTACCAGGTCAAAAAGTCCTTTATATTTGGATATGCGTCCTTATATAACCGACGGACCTTGTGTACAGGTTGGCACCTCGCCAAAACGATGCAAAAAAAAAACGTTTGTCTGATAAACATAGTGCCGTACCCGTTCCCCCCCCCCCCCCCCCATTTTTTTCCAAACAACTATCAGTCATAGATCAGTTAAAACCTGTCAGATCACAATGACGAATAGCATCGAAACAAAACACATGGCAAGCACTACTATCATGTGCCAGCCGTTCAAAGTCTTTCCAAGCCGTCGTTAAAGATAAAACTGTATCCCTTTTTATATCTCTCTCAAGTTACTTTCTTCTTATGTTTTTTTTTAAATTCAACCTCTATTTTTGTTGCCCTGAGGACTCCAGAACAGGACTTGCCTTGCGATGCTATCAACTGGTTTATTTAATGTGTATCATATCCAACGCCAGCTTCGTCTCCTCGCCTGCAGATCTTGAGGTTTGTTCGGTTCTTTCTATCCGTTCTACATTCCTGATCTTGTCATACTCTTTCAATCTTTCTGTTCTGTCAAACCTTCATTTATGAAAGTTGGTTTCTTTCTGGTATAAAAAATAGAATTAAGGTCAAGGTTGCCCCATAACATATACTGCCGTAGGTGAGTAAAGTGTTAGAGACTTCACCATACTAGGTCCAGCATCGAGAGGTAGGATGACCAGTTCCCTTCCTCGCTGCCTTTTCCTTCCCTAACTCAGTCAGGTACCCATTTACAGCTGGGTAGACTGGAGCAAGTCGGTACCGTGATTCGAACCAGGTTGCTTTGCCGCGAGAGACCAGCGCTCTACCTACTCTGTCAATCGTAAACAGAATTACGTGCTATTAAACATATAATCAACAGCAGGCTGATCACCTGCTTGTCAGTCACTCAGATTACGGAAACAACAATTAATTTTTTGTTGTACCAATAAACGCCACTAGGCGTAACGGAACAACAGTTAATTTCTTGTTGCCCTAAGGCGCCACTAGGCGTATTGGCCACGGACTGCTTTGTCGGTCAGTGGCTAAGGACGGAAGAAGAAGAAGAAACATATAATCAATAATTAAAATTATAGTTTTTCACCAGCTAGTTTAAACACTGTGTGACAAATATATATATATATATATATATATATATACATATATATATATATATATATATATATATATATATATATATATATATATATATATATATATATATATATTATATATATATATATATAACGCTTCCTCTAACTGTTGAAGTAGCGAGTATTTGGTTTTTGAGTCGGTTTACTTCTGAGAAAATCCGTTTAAATCCAGAATTTAAATGTGGTAACTTTTGTTTATTTCAGACATGTTCCTTCTTTCCGAGAAAAAAAAGGTTTCCGAATTGTGCAACAAATTTTGGGGATGTCTTTTTGTCGTCTGAAAATTCTGCTAAAGCTTCTCTCTTGATTTTCGTTACATGAAGCCATTAATCAGACAGCTGGTCCACCACTTCCCTCATAACCACATTTGGCACAAAGAAAGAGAGCATTTAACTTCAATTTATTTCTTTATTTTATTTTTTACACATCTGCACCATGTGGAGCATGTAGCCTCCACTGGAGCTAGTCCCCTTGTCAGGAAGCCTCCATCAAAACATGTATGTGCGCATGCGCTGGTAGTTTGTGTAGCTATTTATTTTATTTGATGAGGTTGGCAGAACCATGCACAAACAACGAATTGTTTATCTCAGACAATTTACTTGAGGGACCAGTCATCCAATTATTTCTTTGTCTCATCGGGAAGCGAAACACTAGATCGTACAAACAAAAATTCGTTGTCATGGTCTGGTTTAGCCAGGGTCCAGTAAATGAGAACATAATATGGCGATGCCGGAGAAAACAAATCGAAATGATCACAGATATCAATGCATAGTTTATGGTATCCATCGTTTGTTCGAAGGGAAGAAAACGTTATTACCCCCTCCCCTCCCCCCCCCCTTTTTTTCGACCACAAACCGGGAGATGGAGATCCAACATGGGAGACCTCCTGGCACTAAACGGTAAATCGTATCCCTGGCGGAAATACTTTCATGAAGATTCATATCCGGTCCTTGTTTTCAGCTAGTGAGGTGAAGCAATCAGCGTTGCCACTCCAAGGTGGATTCACCTAGATCTAGGTTTTATAAAATCACGTTTAGGCGTCATTTTCATTCATTAGTTGAAGAACGCCACCTACATCAACTTTGGTTTTCGTTTTTTCGCCCAAAGTAGCTCAAAAATAGTCCAAAGTTGCTCAAAACACCGCCTAAAGTAGTCCAAATCGCCTAAAAGTATCCCAAAATTCAAAATCTAGGTGTTATTTAAAGGTACCATCTATGTTTTTTTCAAAATTCAGGCTGGCAACACTGGTTCAAGCAATGTGCCTCGCAGTCTAAATTTACAACACACATTGGATTCCCCATGTTAGATTTCATAATCTTTGCTCCCTCTGTTATACCGTCCTACTTAGGTGGCCAGGGGTGGCCAATGAATGGAATGAGAGGAAGGAAATGAAAAGATTGTGAGAAAAAGAAAAAAAAAATTTAGAGTAACTCGTTCTGCTGCGTAATCTCCCTACAGAGAAACTTCAAAGTTTGTGACATTTCCTCCCTCATTTTTTAGGGCACGGGCTCTCGGCCTGTTTTCTATACTCGTACCCCCTTGGCTTTTAGTAAACTTTCCCGTGCCCTCTTGTCTTTTAGTAAACCTGCTCATACCTCCTCCCCCGTGGGTTTTAGTAAACCTTCTCATACCACTTTGGCTTGTAGTAAACCTTCTCATACCACTTTGGCATGTAGTGAACTTTCTCATTTCACCTTGCCTTTAGTAAACATTCTCATACCACTTTGTCTTTTAGTGAACTTTCTCATACCACCTTGGCTTGCAGTAAACCTTCTCATATCACCTTGGCTTGTAGTAAACCTTCTCCTACCACCTTGGTTTGTGGTAAACCTTCTCATATCACTTTGCCTTTTAGTGAACTTTCTCATACCACCTTGGTTTGTAGTAAACCGTCTCATACCATCTTGGCTTGTAGTAAACCTTCTCATATCACATTGGTTTGTAGCAAACCTTCTCTTTTAACAAACCTCACCGTACCACCTAGTCAACAGGAGAAGAAATAAATTCTTGAATTTACCATGAATGTGCGCATAATAAAATAAATAAATATATTAAATAATTTTTGACAAAGAAAACTTTATTCGGAACACAAAACTTTTTTCTTGTAGTATCAAATAGTTGGTCTTAAGAGCGTCCAATTGGCAGAGTGGTTAGAGTGCTGGCTTCTCGTGCCAAAAGTACCGGGTTCGAGACCTTGGGGAGCGTCACGCTCCACTCTACCTAGCTGTGGATGGGTACTTGGCTATGCTCACGAGTTAGGTAAGGCAGTGACAGCCAAGAAGGGAACGGTCACTAAACATCTCGAAGTTGGACCTAGTAGATATATATAATGAAGTCTCTAACATTTCACCCTCCAACGGCAGTATCTGCTATGGGACTACCTTTACCTTTTTGTAGTTGTTAAATGCTTCTCAAAACAGTTGGAGTTTTTTGAAACTCTTAATTCTGTTTCTTGTCAACCAACAGTTGTATGCTTGTACATGTTTTGTTTTTTTTTTTGGATGTTTTTTGTTTGTTTGTAAATTTTTTTTTTTTTTTTTTTTAGAAGATATACCGACAGTTGAACCTCCAGTTTGTTTCTTGCTTTGGGTTTGACTGAGAACATGATTCGCTACTTTTATCTCCAATACATACTTTTTTCCCTCCCCATTGCGGTACTACTTTTGGAATTTTTCAAAAAGCCAATATAGTTATTGACCTAATATTTCCCGTACCCCATTGACAGGTTTCTCGTATCCACTAGGGGTACATGCACCCCCAAGTTGGGAACCTCTATTCTAGGTGGGGAAGCAAACACATTTTTTTAAGAACGGTGTAAAGCTATTTTTCTAGGTCTTGTATTCGTGTGTTAGTCTTGAGAGAATAATCTGGAAATGGAATGTTTTGCATTTCAAGGTCCTACTTAGAAAACGAGCGTTCGACTGACTGAGTGGTTAGAGCGTTGGTCTCTCGCGTCAAAGGTATCTGGTTCGGTTCACGGTATCTTCACGCTCCAGTCTATCTAGATGTACTTGACCTTGCTCTTGATTTACGGAAGTAAAAGACGACAAGTAAAAAAAACATGTCATCCCCACCTCTCGATGCTGGACCTGGTATAATGAAGTCTCTAACACTTCACTCCCCTACGGCAGTATCTTAGAAAACACAGCTTCCGATTGGCTAAGTAGTTAGAACGCTTGCCTCTCGCGGCAAAGTTAACAGGTTCCGCGATTGAAGCCGGGTAGCGTCACGCTGTAGCTGTAAACGGGTATCTGACTCTGCTTTTGAGTTAGGGAAAGCATAGTCAGCAATGAAAGTAACTGGTCATCCCCACCTCATATAGCTAGACCTAGTATTATGAAGTCACTAAACTTCCATGCTCTACGGCAATACATTTCCAATACCTTTGGGCGTCCTATTGGCTAAGCATTTATAGCGACAAAGTTATCGGATTCCGAGATAGAAACATAATACAGTCACGTTCCAGTCTACTGTGACGATATTCTAAATACAATAGCTAAATTAAATAATATTATAGTGCGTAAGTCAAAAATAAGATAGAAAATAAAATTTGAGTCCAGCGTCTTCTTCCCCACGCCAGCCGGTATGCGGGTTTTGATAAGCCTAATAGCCGAATGAAGGGTACTGTCTTTTCAAATTCGTCCTTGAGATTAAATGTAACACTTTTGCAAGTTCAAGACGACAGAGTGATAGAATAAAAGAAAAGGAGGGGAGGGAATGGAAAGACAGAACCTAGGGTACGCCGTCTCGCGTTGATTTCAAAAAGCCAACTCGAGCGACATAGCCTTGGGCGATTTTCAAATTACGATACAAAAAACTAAAAAATGTTCGTCAATTTGGTCACGCAGACAGCCTTAGCTCTTATAAAAAATGACGTAATTCTAACGGACTACGGACGATTCTCGTTTTTAGTTTGAAAATAGTTGTAAGAAGAATTGAACAGGTGGCAGTTTCTAGATTTGAACGACTAACATAGAAAAAAATATGGAATTATGAACCATAATACATAGGGCCATAAAAATTATATATTAGGATGCCTTATGATTTCCTGAGCAATAATATGGTGTCAGTTACGCACTAGTACAATAAATAACCAAGATATTGGCAAAAATACTATGTATTGTAAGACGGACTGACGAAAACAAAAATCATGCCTGCTTATTTTTTTCATAGCATGTTTTGAAAAAAGCTTTTGGGGAAATGAGGACTAAAAGGTACCTGTAATTTGATTGGCAGTAGTTTAAAGGAAGGCGAGATAGGATTGGTCATTCTTAAATAAAAATATATTTGCAGAACATAGTAGTTTGAGAGTTGGTTTTTTTAAAGTTTGATTCAAAATAAATGAGTTCACGGCCCCATCTCAAGTTCCTTTCCATTATATATTCCTCGGAAATCATTTTTTCACGTTCAATTGTTGAGAAACTTCTTCTCCATGTACTTCTTGGTCTTTCCTCTGCTTCTTCTTGCCCTGGGGGTTCCAGAACATATAAATCATTAGTGGACTGCCTGTAATGTTGTTTCTTGTATCACTTCACTGTCTTTTCAGTATTGATATTTTCCATCGCTCTAATTTTTATTGCGTAGCCGTCTTCTACAAATGAAGCCTTGTTCCACTTCCACTTGTGCATTATTTTAAATGGTCTTTTCTTTGATTGGCCAGTAGCTCTATTCTCATGCCTCCTGGCTCCACGGGGCAATTGAGAAGGACCCCCAGTAGTAGGGGTTGGGCCCTTCCGAGGCAGAGGGCCCGGCACTGCGCCTGCATGGGTGTCCGTCACAGGGCGAGTGCCATAACGTTTTGCAGATATAGGCATACTTCCATAGCGCATGTGCGTGGCATCCTGATTGCTGTGGTGCGCCTCTTGGCTGGTTGCCTCCGTCTTCAGCACCTTGACTTGCTAGGGCAGACTGTGGTCTTGCTCGAGTGTAGGAGGGCCTGGCCAGTCTTGGTTTTTCAGCCGCTGATGGCTGTACTTGAGCCCCATCTCCACGTCAAGGAGCTGGCCTCGATGGGGAGGTGCTTTTCAAACCTATAGAAAGCAGTCTGGACAAGGCAGATCTAAAGTGTGCCATAAATTGTTTGCCAGTTATCGTTCGCTTGTGTATATTTCATTGAAATTTGTGGTGGGAGCCGCGCTGGTGTAATGGCTTCGGCGTTGTACTGGCGACCAGGTGTTCATGGTTCAAACCCGGGCGTCGGCGTTTGAAGAAATGTTTACGGCCGGAAATTTGACTGAATAGCCTGAACGGCTCCTGTGATAAACCCTCTGTGGATGGGAAGGAGCGAAGCTCCTGACCGGGTTGGAAGGAAAGTCCTCAGGTTCCCCAGCCTCGCAATGACATGTCATTGGGCCGAAGGGCTGAAAGCCAAGTGCTGCTGGTTAAGGGGAAAAAAAAAAAATTGAAATTTGTGGTAAGATTGATTTTATTAACCCTTTATTTAAAATAAAGTTTGAATGTGAGATACTGCAATACGACTGTAAGTAAGTGGGTCCATGGCAGACTTAGGCAGAGCCTAGAGATTGATCCGTCATATGATAGACTATCGGAGAGGTGTAGTACTACAAGATTATATATGATGGTCATCAAGGAGCAAAACACCTATCCTATGGTATGGAAAAAGATTACTGCTGGAATTGCAGAGGCGTTGTAACCGTTAGGGGAGAGGAATACTGGTAAACATTGTCACCTAAAAATATAATGGTTAAATAGGTTGTCATAAAGAGCCGACCCTATTTGTTTGTTTGTACTGTGCCTGTAATTAATTGTGGAATATTATTGTATACTTGTTATAAAGAAGGACGCATAACCTTCTTATTTCAGGGGTTTTTTTTGGTACTGACATTAAAGTAGTACCAGGCTCGTGGAAACTGTTCGATTCCTGACACTGTTTGCATATTTCGGGCACATGCTGGATGCCATTGCCTTTCAAGAAGGGAAACAGATTGTCCAGCGAGCCTATGAACAGATCTACTGGTGTTATCCTTCGAAGATAAGTGCCTGTTCGGCACCAGGAAGCTCAACCTCTAGTTTAAAATAAAGACTGTAAATATTAATAAAAAATTCCACCAGTGTCAAATGAAAAGAAAACAAACAATAGTGCGTGATGTTAACCAACAACCTACCATTATATACCAGTATTAACCTAAGTTAGAAAACTACATCTACACACTTAAAATATAATAACATTTGTATTATGGACAGAAGATCCATGGTGTTATTTAATTGATGTAAATAATTCTTTTGATTTCACTTTTGATTGTCAGTCCTGATTCAAAACAAACTAGAACCAGGACAATAAATTGTAAAAATTTAACTTTTACCCAAAATTCAACCACTGACTTACTAAAGAGTCTTTTAAAGTGTAGTTTGTATGTGATTGTCGTAGTACTGTTGTGTTGTGTTGGATAATAAAGTAATTGTTTATATGTTTAGTTGGTTAATGCAACATTACACTACATATTCATAACCCTAGACACCAAACGTAGTCATCATACATTCTAGTCAAAGAATAAGTCTGAATGAGATCATAGAGGTGGTAGCAGAAAGGTACCCTGTAAACTTACCATCATATTTGTTATATTCAGGGACCTTCACAGCTGACCTCATTCAGTAAACTAAGAGTACATAACAACATTTCTTAACATCAAATCCACCACAGGTAGACCAATCAAAGGTCCATTGGACGCCTTATTGAGGACGTAGACTGATGAGAAGACAGAAGAGACTGTTACCTCATCATATCTATATGTGAACGAGCTGACCACTCGTCTTAAAACTGGCTGGAAACTTGCTAATGATAATTTGAGACAAGCCAGGAAAAATCATGCTGCATATTATAATAAGAAAGCGAAGGATAGGGCACTGGCTATGGGAGAGAAGGTGCTTCTTCTACTACCCGGCAGCAGTAACAAGTTGCAAATTGGATGGCAAGGTCCATATGCAGTTCTAGAGAAGGTGTCTAGAACTAACTATAAGATAGATAAGAAGGGGAAAGAGAAGATCTATCATGTGAACCTTCTAAAGAAATATCTGGACAGACAAATCAAGGAAGGAACACACTTAATGACCTTGTCTATCGCAACGGAGATGAAAAATGAACCACTCGCCTCTCACGAATACCCCCTAAACCCCTGTGAGACAGCTGCACAGGTAAAAGTCAGTAAACACTCGACGAAGAATATAGGGAGCGGGTTCAAAAGGTTCTGGATGAACATACATACGTGTTAACGGACAAACCGGGGCACACCAATTTGTTGAATATGATATGAAGTTAATACACTCAACACCCATCTGTATGAGAGCCTATCCTATTCCGTTCGCTAAGGAAAAAGCTTTGAAAGAGGAGATAGATTATTTGTTGAAAGAAGGGATTATTTCTCACAGTGAATCTCCTTATAGCTCTAGTGTGGTTTTGTTGAGGAAACCATCTGAGGAACATAGACTGTGCATAGATTACAGGAAACTGAATGCTGTCACAGAAGGTCAGGTGGATCCATTACCTGATACAAGGCAAAATATTTTTCTAAGGTGGATCTTAGCAAAGGCTTTTATCAAATTCCAGTAAAGCCTGAGGTTCGATCTTATTTAGCATTTAGCACATCGGAAGGACATTATGAGTTCAACATGTTGCCGTTTGGGTTGAAAAATGCTCCGAATGTGTTTTCTAGGATGATGCGAAAATTGTTGGATCCCCTGAATAATCCATGTATTACGAATTTCATGGATGATACCCTCATCGCTACTGAAACATTTGAGGAACACGTTAACTCTTTGAATATGTTATTTGAGAGATTCAGAGAGGCAAACTTGACTGCTAGACCAATGTCGCAGATATATTTGATGTTGCACTCCAATTGACGTTGAATGAGAATCCAATTGTCGCATAAAGAGTTTTGTTTAGTAAGGAAGATGTGTAGAAAGCACATAGACCTTTAGACACTAGTTTTCACAGATGTGAGCTAGTGTTGAGGGAAAGAGTTAACAGAAGGGCACAGGTTGGTGTCAGTGATTCTCTCACCTTTTAGACTACCAACTCTTGTATTTTTCTGGCGACGACTAACTCTTTCTTACTCAAATCTTTTTGAAGATGAACTAGTAGTAACAAGTAATACAAAGAGGGTTGAGAATGTTTTTCTGAACAGAACATACAATCTACTAAGTCAAACTCAGAATGATGGTGAGTTACAGAATGTACATAATTACTTTAATTACAGTAGAAATATAAAATCAATGTTGACATGTACTTTTGAAAAAAAGAAATACTAAGAAATTTAGAACTGTCAGTGTCTTTGGTTCAGATAAGAATAAGAGGCTATTTTCCTCACTGACGAAAGTTTATTCCTATGGCTATTTCGTGGAAAAAGTGAATTCTGATTTTGGCCTGGGTTTTAAGTAGACTTATCTGCTTGGACTTCTCCTGGGCGTCTCAGTAGGTAGGGATTACCAACTGGAGAATTTGATTCAGTGGGGCTACAGTCCAAGAGATGACTAGGCTGTTCGTTCACCTGGTTGTGAAGTTGTGTAATGCTGTTCATGTGCTGACGAGGTATTGACTGCTTAAATCTGTAGACTGCTCATATGCTGTAGAATGCTCAGGGTTGCTGACTTGTGAACACCGCTAGATGGTTTGAGACGTAAGCACTAGTTCTCTCTGTAGCATAGAGCAACTAGGCGGTTTACTCGCAACAATTTACAGCAATCAAAATCCAGAAACTGGCTAGGATTCTGCAACTGGGCTGTGGAAGACAATACAGGCAATCACAATCTTCTGTTTTATACAGATATATTACCTACAGCCACTCTGGACATTTCGTCTCAGAATGGTGCCTAATAATATATTTACCTGAAACCGTAACGTCAGTCTTTTCCTTAAAGGCGACTGTCCATTTGTTTACAAATTCCTGTCTAGCGGTAGTCTCACACTGGTCAGGTCAGTCAGGTCAGCCTTTGTTATAAGCAGACGCCTTGCCGTGTGCGTCCATGCGTGACTGCATTGGAGGAATGCTATTTCATTCACTCGTTCCTTGAACAACATGGTTCTTCTCTCGTTCACAACAGCTTTCTCAAAATCATTAGAATGTAGTACTTTCAGATATCAGCCAGTACTTACATCATTATAATGCATCAATAACATTCAAAATACATAAATGCAAAATAGCTATCATTCTAATGTAAAGAAGTAAAACCACAATATTAACTATTTCACACTTTACATCCATTAACTAATCCCTTGATATTAGAGCGAATACTGAGAGTTTGCTTACCGCTCAGGACTTATCCACTGCTTAAGAAATAGAACTTTAGTAGCGTTTACTCTCAATCACATATACTTGTAGATATGAGGTAAGTTGATGCTTCTCTTCTATAAGCGTGCGTTGTCTTCCAACGGTTAAATCAGCAAGTGATCTTAAAACTCAGCGTTCGTTTGCATGAAGTTAAAACATTTCTGTTCCCACGCCAAGAGTTAATTATTTCCCGTCTCTCGTTCAGGCACGTACCAAGATTTATCGTGGCGGTTTCCATTTGACCACTGAACACGGAAATATGATACTCTGAGAACCACTGTCGTTTCGACTAAGCGAATAAATCGTATAGACGTCCCTAAAGAAATCTCTTTAAGTGCCTTTGTAGAAGAAGATAGAATTTGGAATCATATGACAGGACTATTAGTGAAGACTTGAAAAACAGCTAAAGAAACGATCGCAGGTGCAAATATTTCCGTAGAGAAAACAGACAAAATGTGAAGAAATAGAAAAGTAAGGAATTTAGAAATAATCTAGACGAAATCTTCGAGCACTCTGTGACAACCAACCAAATGTTGTATTGGATGTAAAGAGTTGGAGTTATTGGGACATACGGTATATCAGGGTAGCATGACCCCTGACCCCAAGAACCTAGAGAAATTACAAAGAGCACCGAGGCCACAAACAAAGAAAGATGTGCGATCTATTGTGTCGTTGTGTGGTTTTTACCAGAAGTACATTAAAAATTTTAACTCTTTATGTGCTCCTCTGACGGATTTAACTCGTAAGGGAAATCCTGATAAAATTACCTGGTCAGCGCAGTGTGAATTGGCATACCAAGAGTTAAAAGAAAAACTCACAAGCAAGCCTATATTGAAATTGCCTGACTTGAGTCAAGAATTTGTTGTGAGAACGGACGCAAGTAACGTGGGATTAGGGGCCACATTGTTACAGAGGTCCACCTCACAAGATGGGGAACTGAACACAGTCGCTTATGCCAGCCGCAAGTTGAACAAGGCGGAACAAAACTATTCAACAAGTGAGAAAGAGTGTTTAGCTTTAATCTGGGCTATAAAAAAGTTCCAGATCTATCTCTGTGGTAGAACATTCGTGGTCCAAACGGATCATCAGCCGCTCGTATTTCTGTCACAGGCAAAGCATGAAAATGCTCGGTTATTACGATGGTCGTTGCTCATACAGCCTTATTCATTCACTATCGAATACATTCCTGGTTCGCAAAACGTTGGTGCCGATTTTTTGAGTAGACACCCTTTTGACGAAAATCAGAGTATTCAAAAGGCCTAAGGAGCAAAATTTGATCTATGTGTATTTCGGATTATGAACTTGCATCAGAAAGCATGCTCTTAAGTGGGGAGATGTGTAGTGATATACTCAATACAATCGATAAATTAGATAAAACATTATAGAGTATCTAGGCAAAATAAGGTAGAAATAAAATATTAGGTTGCGATCAGCTTCTTCACCCGCGCCCGCAATCGTGTCGGTTTTGATAAGCCTTAGCGTAGAATGAATGGTACTAGCTTGTGTAAGTCGTCCTTGAGAATTAAATATAACATTTTTACAAGGTCAACGCGTATTTGTTCCAAGACCGAGTGAGAGAAGAAGGAGGGGAAAGGAGAGACAGAAGAATGCTACCATCAGCACGCGTTGTTTGGAATCAAAAATTGTAACGAACGCGCGAGATGGCTTTTGGCAGATTTGAAAATACGACACAAGGCCAATACTTGCATCGCCTTATATTCACGCAGTGGAAATGTATTAACACACACACCGCTCTCATTTCCTGTATTGTAGCGTAAATTCTGACGAAACTCAGACATTGTCGTTTTAGTTTGAAAAAAAAGCGTTGAAGAGAGGGGGAAAAGATGGTGGTTTTCTAGATTCAAATAATATTGACGACTAACATGGAAAAAATATGGAAATACGAATTATAATACTTAGTGCCTGTCGTAAAATTAACAGTGATACAACGTTAAAATACCTCCAAAGATAACATGTAAGGATAAAAACATAATGCGTAAGCTGCTGATAGTACATGATCGCCCTGACCGCGGGTCACTACCCTCCATAAAAATTGACTTGCTAGACGGGAAGTCAAAACGGTTACCATTTGAACGGGATGAGAACGGCGGATCAAAAAGGAAAAAATATGACTGAAAAATTGCGTGAAACTAGCAAGGCTAAAAAGATGCAATTGGGGAGGGAACGGAGGAAAAGTCACGTCCCCAAGTTGACACAAGGTAACGAAATCGACAAAAGGGACCATAGTTATTATACGCAACAGTCATTTTTTGGACGCTTTTGTGATATTTTGTCCTTTATTTGAATGCAGCGGCAAACGTTTCACAGAATATTCTAGAAAATATTTCGAAAAAGACAACTAACCTTGAAAAGTAACTTTTTCTTAATAATGATGTTAGGAATATAAAACCTAGCTGGCCGGATGGCCCATTTTGAGCAGTGAAATAATATGCTTTTATTTATACAGACGTATAGATAATAATGAAGACATTGACAAAAGACTGTGTTGTTCACATCAGCGAAAGACTGCATTGAATCAAACATGTTACTAATTTGCACAAAAACCGCGACCTTGAGACTCAAGTGTCCAAATCTAGTTAGAATGAAAGAGAGGGACATTGGTGGGAGCTGTGGCTAAAAATAACTTTAAAGACAAAATTTGTAGAGGGGACGGATAGGTTGGTTCAAAAACCAAGTACGTTTTTTGTGAAAACGCAAGTAGAGACGGACGGACTAACAGATAAAAATCCATACTTGACTGAAGCATGACTGAAATGACTTTAGTGTAGGAAATTTGAATTTGAAAAAACACAAGGCATTGATTGGCCACAGACAATCATATTATCAGCGCTCAGACGCGCTTTTTTGCCATTCCTCAATAGTTGTCCAGTGATAGACACAGTAAATTTTAAGTGTGGTGATTTCCAATGAAGTAAATTGAAATAAGTTCAGGGACGCCATACTATAGCCAGCAGCTCAGCTGAGTTTTGCTAGCATTTCTGTGTTCTTTATTCATAATCTGGTAAGATTGAAATTATTTCTTTGTATATTTTAAATATTGTTTAATGTCTCGAGTGATTTGATACTGCCATATCGAAATCTAGCCTTACAACAAGTAAGGATTTGCTCTAGACCCCCCGCCCTAGTTCAGGGTCTAGGGACAAACAATATATATAAACTCCAGCAAGGATTAGGAAGGACAGATCAAGTGTTGAGATCAGTGGAACATATCACCTATCCTATCCTATGGCAAGAAGCTAATAAACATATTTCGGAATATGTAGTCTGGGAGAACTTATCCTATGTGAAACCAACTTGGTAAGATGTGTTGTATGGTCAGAGAGATCTGACCCTGTCTAAGTGGTGTTATTGTAAATTGTTACGTGTAGAAGTGGCTCCTTAGGTAAGGTTCTGAACCTAAACCAATACTTTATTTCAGAGCTGTGAGTTTTTTATGTTGACACCAAAAGGTGGTGTCAAATGCTGGGTAAAAAATTGACAGTGAGGACCCGTGCAGTGTCGCATCTCGGCAGAACAGCCGTGTATTGCCCCCAAGCACGGAGAGGTGGGGCCACCCGATATATTGCCCCCAAGCACGGAGAGGTGGGGCCACCAGATTCCAGCACCAGAACTACTCTTTCAAAGTTACGTAAGCAGGCTGGTCTGCTGGATTTACACCAACTTCATAGACATAGCACCCAAAGTGAATTACTACTAAAACATCCCATTTCCTTCCATCATTAATGGACAATGTTTGGTAGGCATAGACAGGGAGGGATGAAGCCACCACAACAGCACATCTATTCATCGTTCTCCCAGGGAAAATAAAATTATGAACTGTAGAAATATTAACTAATCGTGAAAATTGTATACGTACACACCTTTTATTTATCATGCCTTTTATTCATGCCATTCACTCATAAATTTCAAAATCTTTCATATGTTCTGGCCAAAATAAAACCTTGGTTCAGAACAAATAAATTTAAAAAAGATTTACTTTCTAAAATTTCACCAGCTGAATTTAGTTCATTGTGTTCTAAATTTTATTGATAATATTATATTATTTAATATCTGTGTGTGTGTGTTTGTATATGTCAATACAACACATTACATTCAGTACCCTAGATTTTAACGTAGCCACATTCATTAGAAAAAAAGATAGGTGTGAGGTCGTAGTGGTAGCAAGAAAGGCCTTCTGAAAATTAACAACTACATTTTATCTCAGGAGCCTTCACAGCTGACCTCATACATCACACTTAGTAATATCACCATCATACAATACCATCAAATCCACTACATATATTGGGGTCTTGTCCAGGGATAATTAGCATAAACAGTAATATAAGGATCTCCTGGTGGGAGAAATAAAATTAGGGGAACAAAATTGTAAAATTCCCTTAAAATTAAAAGTGTCCCTTTAAATTAATAGGGCAATTAGAAGTTGGTGAATCTTCACAGCCAGTAATAATTAATTAGTTAACTGGTTAATTATAATTAGTTAGACTATAGTAATTAGAAGTACTTTAGTGGTTAGAGATTTATCTTGTACATTACTAAATTGTCTAAAAAGTATGGCGGAGCTGGCAAAATTTAGATCAGCTGCTGTGCTGACCGCAAAGGAGATGGGAATGGATGGTCAGATTTTAATTCAATACGTAACGGCTGAATGTGATAAATATATTGAAAGGGAAGATAGAAAGGTAGCTGAAGAGAAGAGGTTACAAATTGAGGCTGATAGAGAAATTAAGAGGCTGCAGATTGAGGCAGAAGACAAACGACAGCAAAGGGAGGCAGAAGATAAAAAGGCCGAAAGGGAGGCAGAAGATAAAAAGGCCGAAAGGGAGGCAGAAGATAGAAGGTTGCAAAGGGAGCACGAATTACGACTAAGGGAGCTGGAATTACAAGGCCAGGCTCCTGAAAATGGTGCCAGCCCTTTTGCCTCAGATGCTACGCCCAGTCTGGGAGCCTCAAACTCAGCTATGGGGTTTCATTTAGACCATTTTGTTGAAAAAGACGATGACATAGAGGGGTACCTAGTACGTTTTGAGTTATTAGCTACTACATATGGGTTAGAGAGAGAGAGAGAGGTGGAGTTTAAAGCTATCACAGGGACTGAGAGGTACTTCTTATGAAGTCTTCGCAAAAATGAACAGAGAAGACCAAGACAATTATGACATGTTAAAGCAGGCTTTGTTATTGAGGTACGAAAAAAATGGGGAATTTTATCGTAAGAAATTTAGAAATGCCAAACTGTTGTCTGGGGAGACATACCACCAATTCTCTGCCAGACTGGAAACCTATTTGGAGAAATGGACTGCTCTGGGGAAGACCCAAGATCTTAAAGAAATGATCATGATTGAGCAATTGAGAGAGTCCATGGCTCCAGACATGAGAAAATTTCTCATGGAACAAGGTGCAGAGAAATTGGGAGAGGTTTTAAATGTCGCTGAGAGGTATCAGGCAGCCCAGGCAGAGGTAAGTGGTGCTAAAAAGAAGCACATAGATAATTTTAAAGCTCCACAGCCATTTAATAAATTTGACAATAGAGAACAGGGTAATAGAGGTAGGACAAACTTTGAGCGGCCAAGAAATGACTATCGCGACAGAAACTCACAGTTCAATGACCAAAAAAATAATGAAAGGAAACCGTTTAACCAAGGAAAAAGATGGTGTAAATGGTGCAAGAGAGATAACCATAACACCGAATTTTGTAGAAGGAAACCTTCAAACATTGCTGCAATGAAGTCTGGGACGCAAAGATTAAAGGTTAATCCTAATGGACAACAGGAACCTTATCACCCCCCAGTTTGTGAGGATGTTATTTGTAATGGGGTCACCATAAGGTGCCTTTATGATACAGGTTTGGATTATGATTCAGTTGTGAAGTCTAGCCTAGTGGACCCAAGTCAGTATACCACAGAAACAGTGGAAATACAAGGGGCGACTAAGGACATACCACTCATGACACTTCCCATCGCAAGGATAACGGTGAAAACTCGCTATGTGGAAGGAGAAATCAGAGCAGCAGTGATAGATGAACCAATCTACCCTCTGATATTGGGGTGTAGATACGTCTTCTTGGGGAATCCCGAGAGGCCTGTGATCATGGCGACAGTGCAGACCAGGTCACAGAAGAAGGAGGAAGAAGGTGAACCTATAAATGCTCATCCAGAGGAGATGAGAAAGGCGCAGGCTGAGGATAGGACACTCAAGCCATGTTTTAAAAAATTGCCCAAATGCCACACACCTCCGAGCAAGGGAGAATATTTCATGAAGAACAAACTATTATACAGGAAGACAGGAACTAGATCCACTGGTCACGGACAGTTAGTTCTTCCCAAGATATATAGGGCAAACTTAATAAGGAGCTTACATGTTGGAAAAGATGGTGACCATGAGAAAGTCGGTACCATCTGCCAAAAGATTGCTCGAAAATACTATTGGCCCGACGTAAATGTCGATGTTGAAAACTTTGTAGAAGCATGTGGCGTATTTCATGAGGGAACACCCACAAAGGGAAAATATGTGCAGGACCTAGAAACGCCACGGGGCAACTTTAGGCCTGAAAGGAAAACTAATTGTACTCGGGTAGACAAAGTGGAATGGGAGCTCCCTTTTCACACCCAGTCTTCACTTGAATGGATTAACATGGCCACTATGCGACGAGTACAAAGAGTAAATTTTACCCAGGATAAGATGACAATCCCTCGGTCGGACTTACATAAACTGGAAGAACAGCAAAGAGAGCGAAGATCTCTCATAAGCAATCTCAAGTGGGGAGACAAACCCCAGAAAAAAATTGGTAGTGGTCGATTTGTGAGTGATGATTCTAGGAAGAAAAGTCCTCATTATAAAGCTTCTAATGGACGGGACCCGATGGGTTCCATGAAAAATAAGTATGATAAATTAAAGATCCAGATGTAACTTTATTAAGGACCTGGACGGATGAGAAGGCGGAAGAACCTGTTACCTCATCTTATCAATACGTGAACGAACTGACCACTCGTCTGAAAGCTGGATGGAAACTGGCAAATGATAATTTGAAACAAGCCAGGAAGAAACATGCAGCATATTTTAATAGGAAGGCAAAGGACCGAGAACTAGCTGTGGTAGAGAAGGTGCTTCTTCTACTACCCGGCAGCCAGAATAAATTACAAATTGGTTGGCAAGGTCCATATACGGTTCTAGAGAAGGTGTCTAGAACAAACTATAAAATTGACAAAAAGGGGAAGGAGAAAGTTTATCATGTAAACTTATTAAAGAAGTATCTGGACAGACCACTCCAGGAAAGCCCCCCCTTATTGACCTTGGCTATTGCAACCCAGATGCAAAAGGAACCACTCACCTCACATGAATACCCATTACATCCTTGTGAAACAGCAGCACAGGTAAAAGTCAGTAAGCACCTGACTAAAAACCAGAGGGAGAGAGTTCAACAGGTTCTGGAGGAACATACAGATGTATTAACAGATAAACCAGGCCATACAAATTTGCTACAGTATGACATGAAACTGGTAGACTCAAACCCAATCTGTATGAGAGCCTATTCTATTCCGTTCGCGAAGGAGAAGGCATTGAAGGAAGAAATAGATTATTTATTGAAGGAGGGGATCATTTCACACAGTGAATCACCCTTTAGTTCCAGTGTCGTCTTGTTGAGAAAACCGTCTGGGGAACACCGACTGTGCATAGATTATAGGAAACTGAATGCTGTCACAGAAGGACAAGTGGATCCATTACCAGACACCAAACAGTTATTTGCCAGATTAAACAAGGCAAAATACTTTTCAAAGGTGGATCTTAGTAAAGGCTATTACCAGATTCCAGTGAAGCCTGAAGTGAGACCTTATTTGGCTTTTAGCACTTCAGATGGACATTATGAATTCAACATGCTACCATTCGGACTGAAAAAATGCTCCGAGTGTATTTTCAAGGATGATGCGCAAATTGTTGGATCCCCTGAATAACCCATGTATCACGAATTTCATGGATGATATTCTCGTCGCCACAGAGACATTTGAAGAACACATTGACGCTCTAAAAATGTTGTTTAATAGGCTTCGGGAGGCGAACTTAACTGCTAGGCCAACAAAATGTTGTATTGGATGCAAAGAGTTGGAATTCTTGGGACACACTGTATTTCAGGGTAACATGACCCCTGACCCCAAGAACTTGGAAAAACTGCAGAGAGCACCTAGACCACAAACAAAAAAGGACGTGCGATCATTCGTGTCGTTATGCGGATTTTATCAAAAATATATCAAAGATTTTAACTCTATTTGTGCTCCTCTGACTGATCTGACTCGCAAGGGACTTCCAGATAAAATTATTTGGACTGCACAATGTGAACTAGCGTTCCAAGACTTAAAGGAAAAACTCACTAGCAAGCCTATTCTCAAACTGCCTGATTTGACACAGGACTTTGTCTTAAGAACCGATGCAAGTAATGTAGGACTCGGAGGGGCTTTGTTGCAAAGATCATCTTCACCTGATGGGGAACTGAAACCAGTCGCTTATGCAAGCCGCAAATTGAATAAGGCGGAACAAGGATACTTGTCGTAGATTTCCGATAGGAGAATTAAGACTAGGTTTGGTCCCTTCTGAATAGGTTTGAATAGGTGATAGACTCAGTGAGAGTTAGTGAAAGGTAATAGAATTTCCACACACGTGAGATGATAGATTTGATATAGTGGCTGTCTCTGAAAGCGAAAAGACTTCTTCTCTCTCTCACCTATCTTCTACAACAGTTGTTACAGCGTCAGACAGACTACACCAATATACATATTACGTATATTTCTATCACTCACAGGCACGCACAGACACGTGACGACAGGTAAACACACAGACGTGGGAAAACTATAACAATTGATATATATATTATCTAGAACGAGCTGACCAAACACGATTGTTTAGTTCAAGAGCGATTTTATTATCAGGAAAAATCGGCTCACAACATCAAAGAAAGTACATCAAGGAAAATACATATACACATAGTTATCAAAAATCAAGGAAATGTTCCAAGGATGATAGCCCCGTTATGGTGTTAACTCTAGGTTTAGCCCGGCCCCGTTAAGAGAACAGATGATGGCGCCAGAGTCACAGATACATAGGGTTTGAGTCTAAGAGTTGTCTTTGTTTTATCTCGTAATTATATGCACAGAGTTTGGAAAAAATCTGATTTAACCTAAGACAAAAAAAACACAAGAACTCTAGCCTTAGCAACAAATTATGCAGATTGAAAAAAACAAATAGGACAGCAACAGGGTGTCAAAGATATAATAGTGAAAAATATCACTCAAACCAGCGTACACTCATTCATTCCGCCATGGCTTCTCACACTAGTACTCACGACTTTGCTTGCTGCCTCTTGGAACACATTGATTTTAGATTTTCACACAGACTCAAAAAATGCAGTCTACTGCCAAGAAGTCCCCAGTTCCAAAAGACATATTTAACTCGGAGTCTCCGGGAACGACTACTTGGGTATGCAAATTTGTTCAAATGTCTGATTAAGTCACCTAACAATTATTCCAGGCGCGGGAGTTAGCAGAGCACAGTGTCAATAGCGTAGGTTTAAAAAAAATGATGAATGTCAGGTCGGTGCCTTCCCTCAGTATAGGATTCACTTTAGTCACACCACAGATTTGTCCACAAGATATAATCTAGTCGGGAAATGATTGTTAATATTCACGCCACCAGGCAGCAAATTATATAGAGTTTCTAGAAGAAATTAAGTGCTGGCTCCAAGGTCCAGTATTTATCATTACAGTCTTTGAAAACCCGTTATAGGGATATTAGTATTTCTGTCTAACTTGCACCGTCAGATCAGTGTTACTTGAGAAAACCCACGTGGTTCAAAATAAGGACTGTCTATTTCTTCACAAGTATGGAAACTACTACTAGGTGCTGGTAAAGTTAGGGTCACCCCAAAACTTTCACTGTGTGGAGGAAAAATAACACATATAATATAATAAACAGAATCTGAACTGGTTATAACTTACATTTAAACTTGCAAGCAGAGAGCTTTTGCTTAACATTTAAACTTCCCGTGACGTAAGTTATATTTAAAAATCAGCATTCCTCATAAATTAAGAACACGTGCGTATTCTGTCACCATTCATGAGGCTGGATTCTAGAGTTTATACGTTAGTTTAGAAAATACACTCGACTGAGTATTAGCAGTTAAATTAAATTCATAAATAGCTACAATTGCCGTTATAAGCTAGAAATTTTAATTAGTCTGCTTTCCACTGAATGCTTCCCTAGAAAATATAATAGCCTACCACTTTATTTCTCTTCTGCGCTAAAGAAATTAGATTTAAATGAATTAAGCGATTTAACACTTTAACACTCACAAAATCTATATATCTATCATATTAATTACCTCAACCACAGAATTACAGGTAGTCGCACAACTTAAGAATAAAAATGCTGAAAATATTTCTGGAAGTCTAGAAGTTCGACAAATTGCCGAAACAAACTGAGATCTTCGCTAACAGCTATTCTGTTTTTCGAGCGACCTATCTACTGTGGAGTCTATGAGCGAGAATGAAATTTAAGTTTCAAACTTGGCCAATATCTTAAAATCAGACAAAGGGCCCAAACTCATTTCGCCAAGCGAAATTATCTCCCCTACTCCCAACATTTACGTCCGCTTAACGCGTGTCGTAACTGTCACCTACTGACCACGATGTACGCGTGTCAGTTTCAAATCCCAGACAGCCTGACTCCATTGCCCAAGTGAGCGCCGTGTCAGTTTGGGATTTTCCAGACAGATGTCTGGATACTGACCGGTGCAGATGTAAAGTATCACACCTCACCGGGACTAATGCCGAGAAGAAGCTCGCGCGCTCGGTGAGAATGTAGACGATTTGCTACGTCCTGTGTTCAGCGAACCGACTTATCACGCCTTATGACGCCCTGCAGCCCTGACATCTACGTAATATCGTCCTAGCGCGATTCTCAGTTTAAGAGAAAGGAAAAAGGTAAAGTTTGCGAATTATATGAGAATAATATTCGCAAAACGAATGGATGAAAAATATACAGGAAAAATGAAATACAGAGATAATAAAAGAGAGAATTTGGGTGAACAAATAGGAAGAAAATGTAGGAAATTAAATGAATATAAACCCTACGTGACAGAGCCTCCCCCCTTTAAGATATGGAAGCACTCCATGTCTACGTTATGGAGTTTAATTTCCTATAACCGTAGCTTCGGGGTGTCTGTCTTCTTCCCTCTCCTCTTCCCCCTCCATCTCTGTCCAATTCCTACTCAAGTCCACTCCTCAAAGTTTCCTTCCTATGGAATGTCTCATATGCGCGCTTGAAAGAGCGTCGCCGCTTCTGACATTTTTGAAAGATTTCCTGTGATAGCGGTGGAATATCCCTGCCACTATCATCATCTTCGTCAGTTTTGGCGATCGTCAGGAGATGGTCGGAGGTTGGCACTGGTTTTTCCAAGTATCTCTTTAAGAGATTTAAATGGAAAACCTTCTCCTTTCCTTCAATAGAGATCTGGTAGTTAGCCTTAGAAATCTTTTTCAGGACGGTAAACGGCCCTTGCCATCCGATCTTCAGTTGGTTGTTCTCGGTAGGGAGCAACACCAAAACTTTCTCTCCTGCTTCCAGTTCTCTCTCTTCCGCGACTTTCCTGTATCGGTTAGCGTGCTTGGTGCGTGCTCGCTTAAAGTTAGTCGTTGCTAGGTCCCACCCTAGTTTCAACCGTTCCTTTAAAACCGACACATATTTACTTGCTGAGACGACTGTCTCATCCGCCTTCTCGTCTGTCAGAGACTGAAGTAAGGCTTCAAGCGGGCCCTTAATGGGTCTGCCAAATAAGAGTGTAGCTGGCGGAAATCCTGTGGAAGTATGAGGAGATTCTCTGTAGCCAAATAATGCTGCAGGAATACAGAGATCCCAATCTTCAGGTTTCACTTGTGCCAGCTTACTTAGCATCATGTTGAGGTTTCCATTAGCACGTTCCACGAGCCCATTTCCCGCCGGAGTATATGGCTTAGTGTGGATGTGTTGGGTCCTCAAGATCTTAACGATCTCATCCATCAACAGGTTTCGGTATGGAGATCCATTATCCGTCAACACTTGCTGAGGGAATCCCAACCGAGTGAAAATCTGCACGAGGGCTTCTGCGACATGCTTGGCATCTGCGCATGTTAGCGGGATAGCTTCCGCCCATAAAGTGCATGTATCGACTAAGGTCAGGATAAACCTGTTCCTTCTTTTAGTCCTTTCGAAAGGCCCTAAAATGTCGATCACTACCCGTTCGAATGGTGTTCCCATTATTGGCATTTCCCCCATGTGGACTGGGGGTGCCCGTTGCTTGGGTGGCACACGTTGGCACTGGGCACAGGATTTGACATATCTGATGATATCAGTATTCACTCCTGGCCACCAATAATGAGTGGTTATACGTTGGTTTGTGGCGTTCTGTCCCATATGTCCGCTAAAGGGAAGAGAGTGCCCCATTTCTAGGATTTGGCTTCTGTACTGTTTCGGTACTAGGAGCTGGTTGTAACCTTGGTCAGGCTTGCCCGTTCTCCGATAAAGTACGCCATCCTCAGAAAAAATGTCCCCGTGCTGTTTGGGTTCCTTAGCCATGGGCAGTTTCCTAAAGCAGGGTGCCAAAGTAGGGTCCTTGTATTGCGCTTCTTTAAGTTCCATAGGTAACAAATTTGGCGCAGGCTCCCGTTCCTTCTTGGTTTGCCCTCTTGTAGTTACTGCTGCCACAATCGGCTCTTCCGGTTTCCCAATACACACGTATCTCCCGCCAAGTATGACTGGGTAGATGGGATCATCCATAACAGCCGCTTTGATCACACCTCTGACAAAGTCAGAGTGTATCTCCACCAATGCGATGGGAAGCGCTGTAGGTGCATCACTCTTACGAACTCCACAAAGTTTGACGGTCTCTCCTGTCTCTTGACCGGGTTTGACCAGGTTCCTGGCAACAATGCAATCATAAGAAAGCCCCGTGTCAAATAAGCAAGAAGTTTGAGAACCGTTCAAAGTAACAATACCTCGCGTTGAGGGTCTATCCCCAAGAGGTTGGGAATCACTGTCAATAATTCCGCCTTGCGAGACTGTCAATAAGCATCCGATGCGTTTCGGCTCGGTGTGCTCGGTCTGATCATATGTCCCGTGCTCGGGGGTTCTCCCTTTGCCACCTTGTCCTTTCTGGCTACGCTGCCATGTAGGGCGGTCGGGTTGATCAGACTGTTTGGGGTGGTTGGGGTACTTGTTCTTGTAGAACTTGGATTTTTCAGGAGGGGGGTTTTGAGGTCCAGTTTCTCTGTGGTTGTTTTGGTTAGAAGCCTGAGAAGATTGCTCTAGGTTATGTTTTCGAAAATGCTCCTCTGTCGGTTTCCGCTTTGTGGCCGGTAGTTCAGCCAGCGCATTGTGATAACGCTCAGACTTTTCCAAAATGTCTTCAAGTTTTTCTGCCCCCTGCTCAGCGAGAAATCTCCGGGTATCAGCAGACAAAGTGTTCTTTATTTGTTCAGTTAAAACAAATTCCTCAAGACCTTCATAGGTAGAGGGGAGCTGCGAAAGCTCAAGGCACTTTGTTAGATATCCCTTAAGACGAGATGAGAACTGGTGAAAAGTTTCAGAATTCTCTTTCCGGCTGTTGCGAAACAGTTGCAAAAACTTGCGAGCGTTCATTTCAAAGCGCTCCAGTAACGCTTTCTTCAACACATCGTAGTCGTCTTGTTGGCTACTTTCCAGCTTAGAATAAACATCATAAGCAGAACCTTTTAGGGCCTGGGAAAGTTTCATATTCCAACGCGACCTCTCTAACCCGTACAGAGTTGCAATTTTCTCAAATTTTTCTAACCATGTGTCAATCTTCTCATTTGGACAAGGAAAAGATTCAAGAGTGAAAGACATAGCATTTAGTTGAAGAGATTGAGTGTTAGCAGGGTCAGTTAAGGAAGAATGAGGAGAAGACTCTCCATTGCTGGAGGTAGAGGCAGCGCCAAGACTTTGGACTTCTAGAGCCTTAAGAGCCAACTCATGCTGTCGTCGTTGCTCATTTTCTCTTTTTCTCTCTCCTTCTCCAAATGCTGTCTCTCCTTCCTCTCTCTCTCCTCATGCTGTTGTCCTTCCTCTCTTTCCTCATGTTCGTCCTCTGCTTCTCCTTCTCTCTTTCCTCATGCTGCATCCTGCGAATTTCCATTTCCTCGTCCATCTTCTTCTGCTGTAATAGCCGGTCTTCCGCTTCTTTCCTCTCCGCTGCTTCCTTTTCCTCTTTAGCTTCAGCTGCTTTCCTCTCCGCATCATATCTCTCAAGTTCGTCCCTGACAAAAGCTTTCGCTTCCTCTCCTTCCAGTCCCTCCTCTCTCGCTTCGTCCCTGAGAAGTTGTCTAAGCTTTGCCCTCTCGGCCATATTATGTCAGTGACTGAGACACGTGGAGATAGAAAATAGGAAAAAGAATAACCTGGTTCCTACCACTTACGAGAAAAAAAAATTACCAAATTATTCAAAAGATGATATCCTTAACCCTGGGATACCTCCTCCAAAATAAAATCTAACTATCGCTGCTATTATCGGCAATAAAGCACTCAATGCAAAACACGACTACGCCAACTAAATGGTAGTTAAGATTACTTCTGAAAAATAAGTTGCTACAGTGGAAAAGCAAAAGAATATTGCAAAAATTAAAGAGAAAAATAATCCCTTAATTTTTAAAAATCCACTATAAGTTCGCCCCTGAAGTCAGATCGGGTAAGGGAGGGAATTAATCTGGACAAAAAAGTCCGAAACACACTCCTTAACTTAGTTCAAACGCCGTTCTGCCTCAGTACCCAGTGAATGTTATACACTCACCACTTTACCAGCATTTAGTATTACAATCAGCAGTTAACATATATCCCGACAAAATCAACCTGTAACCAAAATGTATATTATTCAAAGATGCTGTGGAAAAAAAAAAACTTATTAGTTTGTGTGGTCAGCACGCCCGTAAACAGATCGCTAGTCTAGGGGGTAATTATTTAAAGATATAACAACTCACAAGACATCACACTCTTACTCTATATCAGAATACAGAATCTGAAGTTCAAAATCCAGATAGACGAGTCCACGTTTGTCGTACTCGTCTTCCTATTCTAAGTTCAAAGACCGGAAACGAGCCCTCATTTGTCGTACTCGTCTTCCTATTCTAAGTTCAAAAATCCGTCGGACGAGCCCCCATTTGTCGTAGATTTCCGATAGGAGAATTAAGACTAGGTTTGGTCCCTTCTGAATAGGTTTGAATAGGTGATAGACTCAGTGAGAGTTAGTGAAAGGTAATAGAATTTCCACACACGTGAGATGATAGATTTGATATAGTGGCTGTCTCTGAAAGCGAAAAGAATTCTCTCTCTCTCTCACCTATCTTCTACAACAGTTGTTACAGCGTCAGACAGACTACACCAATATACATATTACGTATATTTCTATCACTCACAGGCACGCACATACACGTGACGACAGGTAAACACACAGACGTGGGAAAACTATAACAATGATATATATATTATCTAGAACGAGCTGACCAAACACGATTGTTTAGTTCAAGAGCGATTTTAATATCAGGAAAAATCGGCTCACAACATCAAAGAAAGTACATCAAGGAAAATACATATACACATAGTCATAAAAAATCAAGGAAATGTTGCAAGGATGATAGCCCCGTTATAGTGTTAACTCTAGGTTTAGCCCGGCCCCGTTAAGAGAACAGATGATGGCGCCAGAGTCACAGATACATAGGGTTTGAGTCTAAGAGTTGTCTTTGTTTTATCTCGTAATTATATGCACAGAGTTTGAAAAAAAAAAATCTGATTTAACCTAAGACAAAAAAAACACAAGAACTCTAGCCTTAGCAACAAATTATGCAGATTGAAAAAAAAAAACAAATAGGACAGCAACAGGGTGTCAAAGATATAATAGTGAAAAATATCACTCAAACCAGCGTACACTCATTCATTCCGCCATGGCTTCTCACACTAGTACTCACGACTTTGCTTGCTGCCTCTTGGAACACATTGATTTTAGATTTTCACACAGACTCAAAAAATGCAGTCTACTGCCAAGAAGTCCCCAGTTCCAAAAGACGTATTTAACTTGGAGTCTCCGGGAACGACTACTTGGGTATGCAAATTTGTTCAAATGTCTGATTAAGTCACCTAACAATTATTCCAGGCGCGGGAGTTAGCAGAGCACAGTGTCAATAGCGTAGGTTTTAAAAAAAAAATGATGAATGTCAGGTCGGTGCCTTCCCTCAGTATAGGATTCACTTTAGTCACACCACAGATTTGTCCACAAGATATAATCTAGTCGGGAAATGATTGTTAATATTCACGCCACCAGGCAGCAAATTATATAGAGTTTCTAGAAGAAATTAAGTGCTGGCTCCAAGGTCCAGTATTTATCATTACAGTCTTTGAAAACCCGTTATAGGGATATTAGTATTTCTGTCTAACTTGCACCGTCAGATCAGTGTTACTTGAGAAAACCCACGTGGTTCAAAATAAGGACTGTCTATTTCTTCACAAGTATGGAAACTACTACTAGGTGCTGGTAAAGTTAGGGTCACCCCAAAACTTTCACTGTGTGGAGGAAAAATAACACATATAATATAATAAACAGAATCTGAACTGGTTAAAACTTACATTTAAACTTGCAAGCAGAGAGCTTTGCTTATCATTTAAACTTCCCGTGACGTAAGTTATATTTAAAAATCAGCATTCCTCATAAATTAAGAACACGTGCGTATTCTGTCACCATTCATGAGGCTGGATTCTAGAGTTTATACGTTAGTTTAGAAAAATACACTCGACTGAGTATTAGCAGTTAAATTAAATTCATAAATAGCTACAATTGCCGTTATAAGCTAGAAATTTTAATTAGTCTGCTTTCCACTGAATGCTTCCCTAGAAAATATAATAGCCTACCACTTTATTTCTCTTCTGCGCTAAAGAAATTAGATTTAAATGAATTAAGCGATTTAACACTTTAACACTCACAAAATCTATATATCTATCATATTAATTACCTCAACCACAGAATTACAGGTAGTCGCACAACTTAAGAATAAAAATGCTGAAAATATTTCTGGAAGTCTAGAAGTTCGACAAATTGCCGAAACAAACTGAGATCTTCGCTAACAGCTATTCTGTTTTTTTCGAGCGACCTATCTACTGTGGAGTCTATGAGCGAGAATGAAATTTAAGTTTCAAACTTGGCCAATATCTTAAAATCAGACAAAGGGCCCAAACTCATTTCGCCAAGCGAAATTATCTCCCCTACTCCCAACATTTACGTCCGCTTAACGCGTGTCGTAACTGTCACCTACTGACCACGATGTACGCGTGTCAGTTTCAAATCCCAGACAGCCTGACTCCATTGCCCAAGTGAGCGCCGTGTCAGTTTGGGATTTTCCAGACAGATGTCTGGATACTGACCGGTGCAGATGTAAAGTATCACACCTCACCGGGACTAATGCCGAGAAGAAGCTCGCGCGCTCGGTGAGAATGTAGACGATTTGCTACGTCCTGTGTTCAGCGAACCGACTTATCACGCCTTATGACGCCCTGCAGCCCTGACATCTACGTAATATCGTCCTAGCGCGATTCTCAGTTTAAGAGAAAGGAAAAAGGTAAAGTTTGCGAATTATATGAGAATAATATTCGCAAAACGAATGGATGAAAAATATACAGGAAAAATGAAATACAGAGATAATAAAAGAGAGAATTTGGGTGAACAAATAGGAAGAAAATGTAGGAAATTAAATGAATATAAACCCTACGTGACAATACTCCACAAGCGAAAAAGAATGTTTAGCGTTAATCTGGGCAATAAAGAAGTTTCAAATCTATCTGTATGGTAGGACTTTTGTGGTCGAGACGGATCATCAGCCTCTCGTATTCTTATCTCAGGCTAAGCATGAAAACGCGAGATTGCTGAGGTGGTCTTTATTGCTTCAACCTTATCAGTTTAGTATCCAATATATCCCAGGCAAATTGAATGTTGGTGCAGATTTCCTCAGTCGGCACCCCTGTGATCAAAATTATAGTAGTGGCAGACGTGAGCAGTAATTTTACCTATGTGTATCACTGGTTTTGGAACTTGCCGTAGGCATGTTTTCAAGTGGGGAGATGTGTCGTAAAATTAACAGTGATACAACGTTAAAATACCTCCAAAGATAACATGTAAGGATAAAAACATAATGCGTAAGCTGCTGATAGTACATGATCGCCCTGACCGCGGGTCACTACCCTCCATAAAAATTGACTTGCTAGACGGGAAGTCAAAACGGTTACCATTTGAACGGGATGAGAACGGCGGATCAAAAAGGAAAAAATATGACTGAAAAATTGCGTGAAACTAGCAAGGCTAAAAAGATGCAATTGGGAGGGGAACGGAGGAAAAGTCACGTCCCCAAGTTGACACAAGGTAACGAAATCGACAAAAGGGACCATAGTTATTATACGCAACAGTCATTTTTTGGACGCTTTTGTGATATTTTGTCCTTTATTTGAATGCAGCGGCAAACGTTTCACAGAATATTCTAGAAAATATTTCGAAAAAGACAACTAACCTTGAAAAGTAACTTTTTCTTAATAATGATGTTAGGAATATAAAACCTAGCTGGCCGGATGGCCCATTTTGAGCAGTGAAATAATATGCTTTTATTTATACAGACGGAAAGATAATAATGAAGACATTGACAAAAGACTGTGTTGTTCACATCAGCGAAAGACTGCATTGAATCAAACATGTTACTAATTTGCACAAAAACCGCGACCTTGAGACTCAAGTGTCCAAATCTAGTTAGAATGAAAGAGAGGGACATTGGTGGGAGCTGTGGCTAAAAATAACTTTAAAGACAAAATTTGTAGAGGGGACGGATAGGTTGGTTCAAAAACCAAGTACGTTTTTTGTGAAAACGCAAGTAGAGACGGACGGACTAACAGATAAAAATCCATACTTGACTGAAGCATGACTGAAATGACTTTAGTGTAGGAAATTTGAATTTGAAAAAACACAAGGCATTGATTGGCCACAGACAATCATATTATCAGCGCTCAGACGCGCTTTTTTGCCATTCCTCAATAGTTGTCCAGTGATAGACACAGTAAATTTTAAGTGTGGTGATTTCCAATGAAGTAAATTGAAATAAGTTCAGGGACGCCATACTATAGCCAGCAGCTCAGCTGAGTTTTGCTAGCATTTCTGTGTTCTTTATTCACAATCTGGTAAGATTGAAATTATTTCTTTGTATATTTTAAATATTGTTTAATGTCTCGAGTGATTTGATACTGCCATATCGAAATCTAGCCTTACAACAAGTAAGGATTTGCTCTAGACCCCCCGCCCTAGTTCAGGGTCTAGGGACAAACAATATATATAAACTCCAGCAAGGATTAGGAAGGACAGATCAAGTGTTGAGATCAGTGGAACATATCACCTATCCTATCCTATGGCAAGAAGCTAATAAACATATTTCGGAATATGTAGTCTGGGAGAACTTATCCTATGTGAAACCAACTTGGTAAGATGTGTTGTATGGTCAGAGAGATCTGACCCTGTCTAAGTGGTGTTATTGTAAATTGTTACGTGTAGAAGTGGCTCCTTAGGTAAGGTTCTGAACCTAAACCAATACTTTATTTCAGAGCTGTGAGTTTTTTATGTTGACACCAAAAGGTGGTGTCAAATGCTGGGTAAATAATTGACAGTGAGGACCCGTGCAGTGTCGCATCTCGGCAGAACAGCATTGTATTGCCCCCAAGCACGGAGAGGTGGGGCCACCCGATATATTGCCCCCAAGCACGGAGAGGTGGGGCCACCAGATTCCAGCACCAGAACTACTCTTTCAAAGTTACGTAAGCAGGCTGGTCTGCTGGATTTACACCAACTTCATAGACATAGCACCCAAAGTGAATTACTACTAAAACATCCCATTTCCTTCCATCATTAATGGACAATGTTTGGTAGGCATAGACAGGGAGGGATGAAGCCACCCCAAAAGCACATCTATTCATCGTTCTCCCAGGGAAAATAAAATTATGAACTGTAGAAATACTAACTAATCGTGAAAATTGTATACGTACACACCTTTTATTTATCATGCCTTTTATTCATGCCATTCACTCATAAATTTCAAAATCTTTCATATGTTCTGGCCAAAATAAAACCTTGGTTCAGAACAAATAAATTTAAAAAAGATTTACTTTCTAAAATTTCACCAGCTGAATTTAGTTCATTGTGTTCTAAATTTTATTGATAATATTATATTATTTAATATCTGTGTGTGTGTTTGTATATGTCAATACAACACATTACATTCAGTACCCTAGATTTTAACGTAGCCACATTCATTAGAAAAAAAGATAGGTGTGAGGTCGTAGTGGTAGCAAGAAAGGCCTTCTGAAAATACACAGCTACATTTTATCTCAGGAGCCTTCACAGCTGACCTCATACATCACACTTAGTAATATCACCATCATACAGTACCATCAAATCCTTTACAGTGCCATAAAACTTGGATAGTTTTGGAGAATAGGATCTCCTGATCAATAATATATTTTAATTTACAAAATCGTCTACTAAATAACCAAGATACATGTATTACAATAATACTATATATTCTAGGACAGACTGACGAACACTCATGCCTGCTTATTTTGGCCATAACATTTTTTTTAACGTATTTTTGAAATGAGGAAGAAGAGGGCACATGTATTTTGATTGGGTGTAGTAGAAAAAGGGAGAGAGGTTATTGGTTGGCCCGAAACTAAAAATATATTTTGGCAAAGTAAAGCCTAAGGCAGACTAACCAACGTACCGAAAAACACACAGTATTTTTGCAGTGGGTTTTTTTTTACTTTGAATTCAAAATTTGATAGACGCCGATTTCTATTGGCCAGCGTAGGGGGTATTGATAAAAAAATTGGAAGGCTGGACGCCATTTGAATAAAAAAAAAGTTCCCTTAAACAGGTCGATTGATAGACCAGAAGTTTGACTTGCTTCACCATATAATGAAGACATAACTAAAGAAAAGCAGTCATAGTCTAGCAGCGACACAGCTAAATTTGTGCCAAAATCATCGTACCTGTGTGTATTTCATTGAATTTGTGGTAAGAACGAAATTATTAATATTTTATTTAAAAATTTGAGTATGAGATACTGCCATATGAAAAATATTTTACGACTGTAAGTATATAGGTCCCTAGCAGACTTATGCAGGGCCTAGATGTTGATACATCATATAACAAACTACCAGAGAGGTAGATCCAAAAGATTATATAGGTTGTCATCAAGGATCATATCACCCATCATATTTTACGGAAAAAGATCAAGGATAATGGCAGAGGTGTTGCAGCCATTAGGGGAGAGGAAAAAGAAAACTGGTACAAGTTGTTCCATCAATCTAGATTGGATGAGCTGGGTTGGTCAGAGAGATCTGACCCTGTTCTTTTATTTTGAATGTATTATTAATTGTGAAGTTGGTGGATAAGATATTATGTTAAGACAAACCATAATCTTCATGTTGCAGGTTTTATTTACTGGCACTATGCTAGTGCCAGCTTCCTGAATATTATAAAAAGTGTGACAGTGGAGTTTGCTGTAGTGGTACAAGCTCTCTACCACTGGAACTGTAGTCTTGGTACAAGCTCTTTACCAAGATTGCCCCAGGAAGATTGAGACAGTGGCCGTTGGCCGGAAAGACAACTATCATCTAGCTTCACGTGCCAGATAAGTGCATAAGACCTGGCACGGAACTATTCATCAACTATCCACCATACAATAAAATAACTATATAAACTAAAATCCATTTGCACCAAATAAAGTGAACAGAATATTTGTGAATAAAGACAGGGGATGATGTAAAACCCCCAACCCGCCATCTAGGACCAGTTAAACAATAGTAGAGATATATTAACACCATTATTAGAATTTAAATTATGTGCTTGGACAGATTGTCCCTTTTGTTTAATTGAACTTGTGTATATATATATATATATATATATATATATATATATATATATATATATATATATATATATATATATATATATATATATATATTGATTTCATTTGATTTTGATAGTCCTGACCAAAATAATATTAGGTTCAGGACTAAATAAATTGTAAAAAGATTTGTTAAATACCAAATTTAAAACACTGTGTTAGTTGAGTTGATCATAGAATTTAATATCTCTGTGTGTGTGTGTGTGTTTGTGTATTGGGTTACCATCACACCACACTTACATTACCCTAGACATTTAGACGTAGTCATCATTTATTCTAAGAGTAAAATATACGATCCTTTGTAAAGACAAAATGGATGGTCTAACATTGACAGCAACGCGACGCCTAAGACATGCACACATCCCATCCATTCTTACTCCAGTACAACGATGTCTAGTTATCCCTACACACGTTACGATTCCGTGTCTGAACAGCGTATTTAAAACAATCAATGTCCCAGCGTTGACACAGATTCATTTCTTCTGACATAATGCAGCTAGCCGGATGAAAAATAAACAAAACAAAAACGAGTCTATTCCAACGATACTTTAGCAAACGTGCGGTATAAGCCCGACAGAAGCACAACACGTAACTATAACGCAAAGCAAAACTAAGCGACGGCAGATCTAGCCCATGACACAGTAATTAGGTTCGAACCGTTCTCGTCGAAGAATCTGGCAAGCTTTTGTCAATGAAAACACTGTTGTTACTGGCGTTAAAAGGGTTGGGGTGGGGTGAGGGGAAGAGATCCTGTGGGGGAGGAAGAAAAGGTCACTTGATAAGTACAGTTGTAATTGGGACTCGGCGCCATTATTATTGCGGTCAGGTCACGTGACACTCATTCATATGAAATATGCTAAGCAGGCATTTCGCGCACTAGTGGATACAGAAAAAGTAGTTCTAGAAACAACTGTACAATATGATCAATAAATTTGCGCAGTTGCAAGTTACCTAGGCTAGTTCGATTTATAAAACGTATGTGCATTTTAAAATACGAGTACTTTTTATAGAAATTGACGTTTAACTAATAATTTTTTAACCAACACAACATTGTTGTTACCGTCAGCAGAAGCCGCGACGTCTTGCGCTGTAGCGTGCTAGCAAGCGCGAGCTCGAACGTTCATTCATATTCCGGGCCAACATCGTTAATATATTCAAGGCATATTCATCCGCCGGTCTGATTCGAGCTCCGTTTTGCCAACCCATTCACGGTGGGCCAGACTAGGATCAGTGACGTTCATCGGAGAT
Organism: Oreohelix idahoensis; assembly: GCA_024509875.1. NCBI lineage: Eukaryota > Metazoa > Mollusca > Gastropoda > Stylommatophora > Oreohelicidae > Oreohelix > Oreohelix idahoensis. Next base: position 321,580 of record JAMPIV010020265.1, read on the forward strand.
TCGCTTATGACAGTGGAGAATTGTTATAGAACACGCCTGTATTAGAATCTTGGCATATATACCGAAAGTTTTTTTTTAATGAAGTTAAGGTGGTGTAATGTAGTGTTAGGCGAAATTGTTGCAATTGCTGCTGACGTGAAACTCATTGAAAGACTGGACGTAGCCATTAATTCATTTCTAGAGGCCCCTACCTGCCGTTTGTGAGCTCGCTCGCTCGCGCTTCATATCAACATCAGCACGGCTTGTTTAGTCGCGCATAATTTTTGGCAGTCATCGGGAAAGAGATAAATAAGTAAGATTCCGAAGAGCAGAACATGTGGAAAAATATTTCATTCTGCCTGATCGTCTGCTAAAGAATTAAGATAACCAATGTTGTCACATAGCTTTAATATTTTTCATGATTCTCTGCACACGGAATTTTTGCTGCATCTTGTACTTAACTACTAACATATTGCGTCGTTCAAGTTACAAAACTTTTGAACGCAATTTCCCTGCAGGATTTTGTGCCTAACAGATTCTCAATGCCTACAGAAACCAAGAGAAATGTATGAATCCCTTACGGCAGTAGCAGTCCAATAATTAATCATACTCATAGTTTGAGTATTAATTCCCCTCAATATCCATTTTTGTTTTTAAACGAAGGAACGTCGGGATTCTTACTTTATTTGAATGAACGACGTTATTCACTCTGAATGGCTGGTTTTGGTTTTACGGATTAGCCTAACCCTCAAGCATCTAACTAGCCAAGAATTCAAACAGAGATGAAAATCGGGAGATTCATTGTCCGGAATATTTAATCAAATTTTATGAAACTGTAAGTATGATATATTTAACTCATACGTTTAGAATCCTGGGTTACGGTTTATTTTATTTAGTGTTCCTGTTGACTTCTAACACATTGTTATTGAAAATATAATTTCCTGTTTTTATTATTCAGTCCCTTCCTCCTGCCAGCTCCCGCTCCCCCCCTCCTCCCCCTTCATTTTTCCCCCTCTTTGCGCATATCCTAATACAATGATTGCTTCAGTTTCGCTTTAAATTCCACCTTTCGGACATTTCATGAAAATGGCGATGCTAAATTCTCGGGAAGATCCTTCTCGGCAGGTGAGCTAAATTTATCCTAGGCCTAGTGAATCCAGAAACGAGACCTGTTCTTCATTAGCGTTTCCAAGACCGTACCGGGCATAAGGAACATCAATGCAAGGGCACTCGAGTCAGCGAAAGACTAGAAACTAAAGGCATTCAGCTAGCTTGCTCAGCCATTGAAACATCGTTCAATACTTGTATTCAGCTAGACGTGCGTTCATGTAGAAAGCACAGCCATGTTGTGTGCACGTTAATTTTCGTAACACAGCATTATTATTATTATTAGTTTTTCATGCTTTTGAAAAAAACGGAGATTATTAAGAATGCATTAAAAAAACACCACGGTCCTTCAAATGGCCTATAGATTAAATTATACCGGGGTGGGGGGTGGATTTTTTTTTAATTTGGTAGTGGTGGGGAAACATGAAGCCGAGAGGGCGTAAACAGAACCTGGGAAAAGTGGGCAGTAAATTGGGCACAAGACGTTAATCCTGTTCGCGCCCCGACCTGGAATAAACTGGACACAAGACGAGCTCAATCTGCACACCGGCGTGACATAAATTGGACGCAAGACAATGTCAAATCTGTTAGCGCTAAGCAAAGCATGGAATAATTTTGCGCAAGACATGCCAAATATTTTAGCGCCTCGGCTTAGAATAAATTGGGCATAGGACATGGCTCATTTGTGGGCGTCTTTTTAACCCGTAGTAGCCAGGATAAAAGAAAGACTTAGGCTAGTGCACTAGTCTGCTCTTTCAAATAAATCGTAAATTTGCATACTTTCATACAGTAAGCTTCTTAAGAACGGGAGGAAGAAGCGGGGTGATCTTAAAATGAATGTATTACTCATTTTTTTCAATCTTTCACAACTATCTTCATCATTATCCATCCTATTTGTTCGCTATGAACTGACGCCACAAATATAACTAGTCACCGGTAAATATTTATTTATTTGTCCATCTTTAGTATTGACCATCAGGATTTAGCTGTTTCGGCCTCCTCTTCTGTCGTTCTTCTGCAGGTTCTCATTTTGGTTTCACATTCTTCTCTCTGCCAGTAAATACAAGTCGAGTTCACAGTGGCGTATTTAGACAGGGTGCTTCCCCCCTCCCTTTTTAAAAAAATGTATGCGGGGGGGGGGGGGGGGGGGGGTGTGGCTCTTGTGTGTGCGCGTGTCGCGCTTATACGCGTTAGATTACATTGTTGCTTTGAAGAATATGTGTCTTCGCCTTTGAAACACTAAAGCTGAGTATTACTGTTCAGTTAGATTTTTTTAAAGTATTGGGAGAAGAGCAGTCTAGCATCAGATTATCTTCATTTTCCTCAACTCATCCACCATCTTGGTCTACCCTGTTCAACCTAATTTTCGGTTATAATTATAGTCAATAGTGTCATTTTATTGTCAATTCTGTCATATATTTAATACATATTGTCATTTACAATCCATTGCTGATGGTGATGACAATTTACATTAGAATGTGTTTGTTTGCTTACTTCTTGTAATATTTTTTTTCCCGTTACCTTATGTTGAGTTGATAATGGTTTTTAACAATTGTTTTGTTTGTTTTAATGTGTTATTTTTATAAAACATGGTGTGTCTGTCTTTACTTCTGTTGCTGTGGGGGTACAAGAATAAGGACTTCCTTGTAATGCTTCAAGTTTCCTCAATGTGTGCCCTATCCATCGGCAGCGTCTTCTTCTCATCTCTTGTTCCACTGGTTTTTGTCATCACTTCCACAACGGTGACTTGGCTGAGATGTATTTTCTTAAGTTGACCTGTTTGTTGAAGTTTTTTGATGGCTAAACATTTTCTACCGGATGGGGTAACCGGTCCAAAGCCCAACCCGCCTTTGTCGCTGCTAAGACATGCATGACAGGTTACAGTGCTGTTATTCTTTGTTTCCCTTTCAGACTCCGGTAATACATGGGGAATTTAGACCATTTGGTCTGTTAAATTTAAACTTGCACCGCCCTAATATAACTAACGAACCTAGGATCTAGGTTGAACGGGGCGCGCCTCACCAAAACGAGGCAAAACGCCTATTAAAACAAAACATGGAGAATTTCCTTGCTCTTTTCCTAATTATCGTTGACTCGCTTCCATATGTTTGGATTGACTGTAAAAAACATCGAAGAACTCTTCCCATCCCCCACCCATCTCTCTCTCTCTCTCTCTCTCTCTCTCTGTTATCCCCTCTCCACTCTTTGTTATTAAGCCGTACAATCTCGTGTAACAACATATTCTCCGCTGATGCAGTACCGCCTCTACATCTATACGAAGTTTTACGGTAACACATGTGCAACCTTTTTAAACAGTCCCCACAGAGCACACGTGTTACGGGATAGTGCCTAATTGCTGCATGTAATCTACATCTGCCGGTTCGAGGGTTCGCTTTTTTTTCTGACGTAAAAATGGAAATTAGTGTTCGTTTTTATTGTAAGAGGTTTCAACGTCTTGACTTTTCTCTCTCCTACCCCGTTTAAAAACAAATTACTTTCAGTAGTCTGTGGAGCATAGGCTGTCAACCATTCCCCCAGTACGTCATATCAAGAGCATTCATTTCAAATTATGCTTCAAACATGCCCAATATATGAGGAACATAGAAAGCACGTATGGTCGTCATCAGTACCATTTCTGGAGAGAAAAAAAACTGTATGGAGATACAAATAGCCCGAAGTTGACCACGGCTGTCTGTGGTAAAGTGGGATGTTATAAATATTTATAGGGGACTTAGTGTACTGACTGAGATCAGCTGTGAAGGTATCTATATCTAATAAGAGTAGTGTATTATAGATAACCTTACTTACTGCCACATATGTATACCTCAGTCAGAATTATTCTGGAATAGTGTGATGACTACGTTATATGTCTAGGGTATGTGTATGATGAAGTGTAAGTCATAACAACAACAGACAGATAAACAATTTAATTTATTCCACCACACTTGACAACACTGTGACACTCACATACATATAACACTCTAAGAGGATATCTTAAAGGAGTCACTGATAACTTTTCAAATAACAATATGTATTCAGTGCTGTCATGAATGTATATGTGTCCTGATTCAAATACAAAGGGAACCAGGAATCACAATCAATTTTAATTACAAGTTATATGTACAGAATTTATTAATATGATTATTATAGTGACATATATTATTAATGGTATCCTATGTGTGTCAGTTGTGTAGTGGTAACATGAGGTAATACTGGTTTTGTTTTGTTCAAGCTCTGTTGGTATTTGTCATCATGACTTCAATAGTTTGTTTCTATGGGAACTAGTATTGGAGATGTTCTCAGTTCCTGGTATTAAAACAATTTAATTCCCCTCTTAATTTTAGTTTATAATGTCATTTTAAGATGGGGGTACATAATGTTGAGCTCTTATCTTGCGTGATGACTGCAGTAAGAGACTCCTCTGCTTGAGTACTTTAATGAGTTCTGGAGCCACCCCACTGGTTGCTATATGGACCAAGGAGTATGCTGTCCACCTCTGGCTTCAGCAAAGCTCTGACCTGGTGCTGCTCAATAACTTTAAGACCACGGTCCCTGAAACAAGAAGGTTGTACCTTCTACGTCAGAACTAATTTATACTCCATTTCTACACTGAGCACAATACATCACAAACATTGAGTTCAGAGCGTTAGGCCAACTGTCAGCTTCATCTGAAATACTTTATACCAGTATTTCCCTCCCTAATGGTTACCACGCCTCTGCAATTCCAGCATTATTTATTTCTAGTTAATAATCTAGGTGTCAGTGTACTGTTTGGCCATTCCATGCAGTTTTACTTTCCTCCGACACCTTCTGTTCAGGCTGGAGCACTATAGGCTTTACATCATGTTCGTTACTGAACCACACATATATACAGACATAAATTATCAATTTACATTCAATTTTCATTAAAAGATATTGAATATTTCAAGCTTACCACAATTCATGGAAATAATAATAAACAGTTTCGTTGACTGGCAATGAATATAGCACAACTCCGATCTGCCGATGTCCCAGGCTTTATTTTATAAAAAATATACACTGGTGCTCAACGTACTGTTTCTTAGTAGGTTTATTACAAGATGTGGCAATGAACAGACGCTCTGAATTGTGTATATTCGCAGCTCTACCCAATCACACCACGTCTACACATCTTTTCAAAAAAGTACCCCTTTCTCACGTTTCCCCTGACAACACAAGATAGTATTTATAGTCCGACCAATCGTGTTTAGTCTTTCATTTGTTGCGCTCCAATCACATAGGAGTTAACATGGTAGGCTATTTCCGTAACGTAATGTTTTTTCAAACACGTTATAAAAAAAATTTTATGAGCAAAAACGATTTCATGCTGTCAGGCACCCCCACTATTTTATTTTGGCCATAACTTGGTAATTCCTAGACTATTTGCGTAACGTTTTACATATTCTTTGTCAGCAAACCCTAAGGAACCCAAATATACGAATTTAAGGGAGCTAGGTGGCTGCGTTCAAAATGTGCATTTTCTACCACCTCCTGTTTACTTCAATCCCCATGTGGTGTCTGGGTACTGTCATGTTTTCAAACGTAAACCCATCTAATGTCATCTTTCCCAATAAGCGTTTTTCAGGATTTTAAAACCTAACTCTGGGAAGGGTAGTGAATTTTATCACTGTCGAATTGAAATAAAGTTAGTGCATGTGGCCTTACACGCGTGATGGCAGCAATTGTGTATCGCGCGACGCGGGTTTAGTGTTGCACGTGTCCCTGCTTTTCTGCCTCTCCCTTCTCGCTATCCTTTAGTCCATCTGTCTTTTAGTTACGCCGTGTATAAAATGGAATGAATGAAATATTAAATTTAGGTCATTGATCAGCTTGCGTATCTCAATGTTTTTTCCAAGAAATACAGCACACGTTTCATTGAAGAAAGCGGGTAATAATACAGTAGGCTTTTACTATCAACGTGAAAGCGTTACAATTTGCCGACGAAGTAGAAAAACAAGGGGGATTTCGAGTACAGTCATTGTGACAGCACTGTTCTTTACCATTCTTCTTTCCTTTTATTAAATTTATTTGTTAGGCTTTGCATTTACGTTTTAATTTATATATGGGGATTAGAATAATTCACGACATCTCCCCTCTTAAAACAGACATTATATGTCAGTCCTTTATTCTATATACACATAGAGAAATTTATTATTATTTCTGGGGTTTACGGTGATTCTCATCACACGGATGGCGGCTTAAAAAATCCGCTCCCAAATTTGTTTTTCCAGATATATACTCAATGCTAAAATTATAGGGAGCCAAAAGCAAGGACCATCGGAGTAACCTAGAGTTCTCATGCCTAGCCTGGGCTAGAAACGATAAAGGTTTGTGGTCCGTTTGCAACTTAAATGCCTTCCCATACAGATAAATATTGAATTTCTTTATTGCCCATATTACTGCAAGACATTCTTTTTCGCTAGTTGAGTAGTTGATTTCAGCTTTATTCAACTTTCTGCTAGCATATGCCACTGGGCTTAATTCCCCATCCAATGCATCTGATTTCTGTAGTAGAGTTGCACCCAACCCAATATTACTGGCATCCGTCCTTACTATGAATTCTTGACTTAAGTCAGGTAATTTCAAAATAGGTTTACTTGTGAGCTTTTCCTTCAATTCTTGGTAAGCCATTTCACATTGTGGTGTCCATGTAATGCGATCTGGATGTCCTTTACGTGTCAAATCAGTTAACGGTGCACATATGGAATTAAAGTTTTTGATATACTTCTGGTAGAAACCACATAATGAGACAAAGGATCTCACGTCCTTCTTGGTTTGTGGTCTCGGGGCTTTCTTTAGTTTCTCTAAATTCTTTGGGTCAGGGGTCATGTTTCCCTGATAAACTGTGTGTCCCAAAAATTCCAATTCTTTACATCCAACGCAACATTTGGTTGGTCGGGCTGTTAAATTTGCTTCCCTAAGTCGATCAAACAGCATCTTCAGAGAGTCAATGTGTTCCTCAAATGTTTCTGTTGCTATAAGGATATCATCCATGAAATTTGTTATATATGGATTATTCAGAGGGTCCAATAATTTTCTCATCATTCTAGAGAAGACACTAGGCGCATTCTTCAATCCAAATGGCAATCTATTAAACTCATAGTGTCCTTCTGAGGTACTAAAAGCTAGGTATGGTCTAACCTCAGGCTTTACTGGAATCTGATAGTATCCTTTACTCAGATCCACTTTTGAGAAATATTTAGCTTTATTTAGTCTGGCAAACAGCTGATTTGTATCCGGCAATGGATCCACCTGTCCTTCTGTAATAGCATTCAATCTCCTGTAATCTATACAGAGTCTATGTTCTCCAGAGGGCTTCCTTAAGAGTACAACACCGGAACTATATGAGGATTCACTGTGTGAAATAATTCCTTCTTTCAACAGATAGTCTATCTCTTCCTTCAAAGCTTTCTCCTTAGCAAACGGAATCGAATATGGTTTCATACAGACAGGTGTGGGGTCTATCAGTTTCATATCATATTCCAATAGGTTTGTATGCCCTGGTCGGTCTGTTAACACCTCTGCATGATTATTTAGAACCTGTTGCACTCTCTCTTTCTGAGTTTTCGTTAAATGTGTACTGATTTTCACCTGTGCTGCTGTCTCACAGGGGTGTAATGGATATTCAAATGATGAAAGTGGTTCCTTTTTCATCTCCATGGCGATGGACAAGGTCAACAAGTGTGTCTCTTCCTGATGTTCTCTTTCCAAATATTTCTTCAGGAGATTCACATGATAGATTTTTTCTTTCCCCTTCTTATCTATCTTATAATTTGTTCTAGACACCTTCTCTAAAACTGTATATGGACCTTGCCATCCAATCTGTAACTTATTCTGACTCCCGGGGAGAAGAAGCAGTACCTTCTCTCCCACAGCCAAATCTCTGTCTTTCGCCTTCCTGTTATAATAGGCAGCATGTTTCTTCCTGGCTTGTTTCAAATTTTCATTGGCAAGTTTCCAGCCATTTTTTAAACGAGTGGTCAGCTCATTCACATATTGGTATGAAGATGTAATGTTTTCCTCTGCCTTTTCATCAGTCCACGTTCTTAACAAAGCTACATATGGACCTTTAATTTTGTGGACCTATTTGTCCATGCACCGGTATGGTCTCTTCCACTCGAAGCTCTATAGTGATGATTTTTCTTCCCAGAATTATCATGCATAAAACGACCGCTACCAATTTTTCTTTTGGGGCTTTCTCCCCACTTAAAATTCTTGATGAGAGATTTCCTCTCTACATCCTCTTCCTCCAGTTTGTTTAAGTCCGATTGAGGGATTTTCGGCTTATCCTGGGGTAAGACATCTTTTTGCACTCTCCGCATAGTGGCCATTGTAAAACAGTTAAGTGAAGCTTGTCCGTGAAAAGGGGCTTCCCATTCCCTTTGGTCCACTTTATCAAATTTATTTTTCTTTTTATTATCAGGCCTAATTTTGCCCCGTGGCGTGTCCAGGTCCTGATCAATGTTCCCACTTGTGGGTGTTCCCTCATGTGCTATGCTACACCTTTCTACAAAATTCTCAATGTCCCATCTTGCTTTGGGCCAATAATAATTGTGAGCCACCTTTTGAATGATGGTACCTATCTTCTCATGGTCCCCATCTGGTTTCACATGTAGGCTCCTTATTAAGTCTGCCCTATATCTTTTAGGAAGTACCAGCTGTCCCTGACCTTTGGATCTAGCTCCAGTCTTCCTATACATCAACTTGTTTTTCATGTAAAAATCTCCCTTGCCTGGAGTTGTATGACAAGTTGACAATTTCCTGAAACAAGGCTTGAGTGTTTTATCCCCAGCCTGTGCCTTCCTCATCTCTTCTGGAGTGGTATCCAACATAATATCCTCCTCCTGTCTTGAGGTCGACCTGACCTGAAGGGTGGCCATATACACAGGTTTCCTTCTGCAACGGTCAGTGTCATGATTGTCCATCTGACAATTTTTACACCACCTTTTTCCTTGGTTGAAAGATTTTCTTTCATCATATTTCCTTTCATCGAATTGTGGGGTTTTTATTTTTATTTTCATACCGTGGCCTATCAAACTGGTGCTTACCTTTGTTTTGATCCCTAGGATCAAATTTATTAAAGTTCTGTGGTGCCCTAAAGTTATCCACTTGTTTCTTTTTATTACCTGTTACCTCTGCTTGAGCTGCTTGATACCTTTCAGCAACATTTAGCAATTCACCCAGCCTCTCTGCACCTTGTTCCATGAGAAACTTTCTCAGGTCTGGAGCCATGGACTCTCTTAATTGCTCTATAAGGACCATTTCCTTAAGATCTTGGGTTTTCCCCAGAGAAGTCCATTTCTCCAAGTATGTCTCTATTCGTGCAGAGAACTGGTGATAGGTTTCACCTGACAGTAGTTTAGCATTCCTAAATTTTTTCCTATAAAATTCTGCATTCTTTTCATATCTTAACAAAAGAGCCTGCTTTAGCATGTCATAATTTTCCTGATCACTTCTGCTCATTTTTGCAAAAACTTCATAAGCTGCCCCACGAAGTCCTTGAGATAACTTTAAGCTCCACCTTTCTCTCTCTAACCCATATGTGGTAGCTAATAGTTCGTACCTATTTAGATAGCTCTCTATATCATCGTCTTTCTCAACAAAATGATCTAAATGAAAATTCATAGCTGAGGTTGAGGCTCCTTGGCTAGCAGTAGCATCAGAGGCAAAGGGACTGGCACCATTTTCAGGAGCATGGCCTTGAAACTCAAACTCCCTTAGTCGTAACTCATGTTCCCTTTGTAATCTCTTCTCCTCCTTTTCTGCTTCCCTCTCTGCAGCTAATCTTCTTTCTTCGGCTTCCCTTTCTGCAGCTAATCTCTTGTCTTCCCTTTCTGCAGCTAATTTTCTTTCTTCTGCTTCCAATGCTTTAGCCTCTTTGTCAGCCTCAATCTGCAACCTCTTAGCCTCAGCCTCAATCTGCAACCTCTTAGCCTCAGCCTCAATCTGCAACCTCTTAATCTCTTTTTCAGCTTCTATTCTCTTATCTTCGGCCAATCTTTCAGATTCTAATTTTCTTTCGGCCTCTTTTTCTAATCTTCTTTCTTCCCGTTCAATATATTTGTCACATTCAGCAGTGACATAAGAAATCATAATTTGCCCGTCCATTCCTAACTCTTTCGCAGTCTGTACAGCAGCAGATCGAAATTTTGCCAGGTCGGCCATTGTCTAACAGATAAATGTCTAAAATAATCAACTAAACAATTGTATCTATGACTAATTAACTTAGGACAACACAGGCACTGTGAGCTCAACCTTATTTATTTTCACCCAAGGATACCCTTTAATTCTTATTATTCCCTGAAGTGAGTTACCCCCAATATTTGTAATAGGGAAAGATTCAAAATCCCGAGGGCGAGACCCCAATATATGTGGTAAAGTGGGATGTTATAAATATTTATAGGGGACTTAGTGTACTGACTGAGATCAGCTGTGAAGGTATCTATATCTAATAAGAGTAGTGTATTATAGATAACCTTACTTACTGCCACATATGTATACCTCAGTCAGAATTATTCTGGAATAGTGTGATGACTACGTTATATGTCTAGGGTATGTGTATGATGAAGTGTAAGTCATAACAACAACAGACAGATAAACAATTTAATTTATTCCACCACACTTGACAACACTGTGACACTCACATACATATAACACTCTAAGAGGATATCTTAAAGGAGTCACTGATAACTTTTCAAATAACAATATGTATTCAGTGCTGTCATGAATGTATATGTGTCCTGATTCAAATACAAAGGGAACCAGGAATCACAATCAATTTTAATTACAAGTTATATGTACAGAATTTATTAATATGATTATTATAGTGACATATATTATTAATGGTATCCTATGTGTGTCAGTTGTGTAGTGGTAACATGAGGTAATACTGGTTTTGTTTTGTTCAAGCTCTGTTGGTATTTGTCATCATGACTTCAATAGTTTGTTTCTATGGGAACTAGTATTGGAGATGTTCTCAGTTCCTGGTATTAAAACAATTTAATTCCCCTCTTAATTTTAGTTTATAATGTCATTTTAAGATGGGGGTACATAATGTTGAGCTCCATGGCCACACTCTCTTATCTTGCGTGATGACTGCAGTAAGAGACTCCTCTGCTTGAGTACTTTAATGAGTTCTGGAGCCCCCCCACTGGTTGCTATATGGACCAAGGAGTATGCTGTCCACCTCTGGCTTCAGCAAAGCTCTGACCAGGTGCTGCTCAATAACTTTAAGACCACGGTCCCTGAAACAAGAAGGTTGTACCTTCTACGTCAGAACTAATTTATACTCCATTTCTACACTGAGCACAATACATCACAAACATTGAGTTCAGAGCGTTAGGCCAACTGTCAGCTTCATCTGAAATACTTTATACCAGTATTTCCCTCCCTAATGGTTACCACGCCTCTGCAATTCCAGCATTATTTATTTCTAGTTAATAATCTAGGTGTCAGTGTACTGTTTGGCCATTCCATGCAGTTTTACTTTCCTCCGACACCTTCTGTTCAGGCTGGAGCACTATAGGCTTTACATCATGTTCGCTACTGAACCACACATATATACAGACATAAATTATCAATTTACATTCAATTTTCATTAAAAGATATTGAATATTTCAAGCTTACCACAATTCATGGAAATAATAATAAACAGTTTCGTTGACTGGCAATGAATATAGCACAACTCCGATCTGCCGATGTCCCAGGCTTTATTTTATAAAAAATATACACTGGTGCTCAACGCACTGCTTCTTAGTAGGTTTATTACAAGATGTGGCAATGAACAGACGCTCTGAATTGTGTATATTCGCAGCTCTACCCAATCACACCACGTCTACACATCTTTTCAAAAAAGTACCCCTTTCTCACGTTTCCCCTGACAACACAAGATAGTATTTATAGTCCGACCAATCGTGTTTAGTCTTTCATTTGTTGCGCTCCAATCACATAGGAGTTAACATGGTAGGCTATTTCCGTAACGTAATGTTTTTTTTCAAACACGTTATAAAAAAAATTTTATGAGCAGAAACGATTTCATGCTGTCAGGCACCCCCACTATTTTATTTTGGCCATAACTTGGTAATTCCTAGACTATTTGCGTAACGTTTTACATATTCTTTGTCAGCAAACCCTAAGGAACCAAAATATACGAATTTAAGGGAGCTAGGTGGCTGCGTTCAAAATGTGCATTTTCTACCACCTCCTGTTTACTTCAATCCCCATGTGGTGTCTGGGTACTGTCATGTTTTCAAACGTAAACCCATCTAATGTCATCTTTCCCAATAAGCGTTTTTCAGGATTTTAAAACCTAACTCTGGGAAGGGTAGTGAATTTTATCACTGTCGAATTGAAATAAAGTTAGTGCATGTGGCCTTACACGCGTGATGGCAGCAATTGTGTATCGCGCGACGCGGGTTTAGTGTTGCACGTGTCCCTGCTTTTCTGCCTCTCCCTTCTCGCTATCCTTTAGTCCATCTGTCTTTTAGTTACGCCGTGTATAAAATGGAATGAATGAAATATTAAATTTAGGTCATTGATCAGCTTGCGTATCTCAATGTTTTTCCAAGAAATACAGCACACGTTTCATTGAAGAAAGCGGGTAATAATACAGTAGGCTTTTACTATCAACGTGAAAGCGTTACAATTTGCCGACGAAGTAGAAAACAAGGGGGATTTCGAGTACAGTCATTGTGACAGCACTGTTCTTTACCATTCTTCTTTCCTTTTATTAAATTTATTTGTTAGGCTTTGCATTTACGTTTTAATTTATATATGGGGATTAGAATAATTCACGACATCTCCCCTCTTAAAACAGACATTATATGTCAGTCCTTTATTCTATATACACATAGAGAAATTTATTATTATTTCTGGGGTTTACGGTGATTCTCATCACACGGATGGCGGCTTAAAAAATCCGCTCCCAAATTTGTTTTTCCAGATATATACTCAATGCTAAAATTATAGGGAGCCAAAAGCAAGGACCATCGGAGTAACCTAGAGTTCTCATGCCTAGCCTGGGCTAGAAACGATAAAGGTTTGTGGTCCGTTTGCAACTTAAATGCCTTCCCATACAGATAAATATTGAATTTCTTTATTGCCCATATTACTGCAAGACATTCTTTTTCGCTAGTTGAGTAGTTGATTTCAGCTTTATTCAACTTTCTGCTAGCATATGCCACTGGGCTTAATTCCCCATCCAATGCATCTGATTTCTGTAGTAGAGTTGCACCCAACCCAATATTACTGGCATCCGTCCTTACTATGAATTCTTGACTTAAGTCAGGTAATTTCAAAATAGGTTTACTTGTGAGCTTTTCCTTCAATTCTTGGTAAGCCATTTCACATTGTGGTGTCCATGTAATGCGATCTGGATGTCCTTTACGTGTCAAATCAGTTAACGGTGCACATATGGAATTAAAGTTTTTGATATACTTCTGGTAGAAACCACATAATGAGACAAAGGATCTCACGTCCTTCTTGGTTTGTGGTCTCGGGGCTTTCTTTAGTTTCTCTAAATTCTTTGGGTCAGGGGTCATGTTTCCCTGATAAACTGTGTGTCCCAAAAATTCCAATTCTTTACATCCAACGCAACATTTGGTTGGTCGGGCTGTTAAATTTGCTTCCCTAAGTCGATCAAACAGCATCTTCAGAGAGTCAATGTGTTCCTCAAATGTTTCTGTTGCTATAAGGATATCATCCATGAAATTTGTTATATATGGATTATTCAGAGGGTCCAATAATTTTCTCATCATTCTAGAGAAGACACTAGGCGCATTCTTCAATCCAAATGGCAATCTATTAAACTCATAGTGTCCTTCTGAGGTACTAAAAGCTAGGTATGGTCTAACCTCAGGCTTTACTGGAATCTGATAGTATCCTTTACTCAGATCCACTTTTGAGAAATATTTAGCTTTATTTAGTCTGGCAAACAGCTGATTTGTATCCGGCAATGGATCCACCTGTCCTTCTGTAATAGCATTCAATCTCCTGTAATCTATACAGAGTCTATGTTCTCCAGAGGGCTTCCTTAAGAGTACAACACCGGAACTATATGAGGATTCACTGTGTGAAATAATTCCTTCCTTCAATAGATAGTCTATCTCTTCCTTCAAAGCTTTCTCCTTAGCAAACGGAATCGAATATGGTTTCATACAGACAGGTGTGGGGTCTATCAGTTTCATATCTTATTCCAATGGGTTTGTATGCCCTGGTCGGTCTGTTAACACCTCTGCATGATTATTTAGAACCTGTTGCACTCTCTCTTTCTGAGTTTTCGTTAAATGTGTACTGATTTTCACCTGTGCTGCAGTCTCACAGGGGTGTAATGGATATTCAAATGATGAAAGTGGTTCCTTTTTCATCTCCATGGCGATGGACAAGGTCAACAAGTGTGTCTCTTCCTGATGTTCTCTTTCCAAATATTTCTTCAGGAGATTCACATGATAGATTTTTTTCTTTCCCCTTCTTATCTATCTTATAATTTGTTCTAGACACCTTCTCTAAAACTGTATATGGACCTTGCCATCCAATCTGTAACTTATTCTGACTCCCGGGGAGAAGAAGCAGTACCTTCTCTCCCACAGCCAAATCTCTGTCTTTCGCCTTCCTGTTATAATAGGCAGCATGTTTCTTCCTGGCTTGTTTCAAATTTTCATTGGCAAGTTTCCAGCCAGTTTTTAAACGAGTGGTCAGCTCATTCACATATTGGTATGAAGATGTAATGTTTTCCTCTGCCTTTTCATCAGTCCACGTTCTTAACAAAGCTACATATGGACCTTTAATTGTGTGGACCTATTTGTCCATGCACCGGTATGGTCTCTTCCACTCGAAGCTCTATAGTGATGATTTTTCTTCCCAGAATTATCATGCATAAAACGACCGCTACCAATTTTTCTTTTGGGGCTTTCTCCCCACTTAAAATTCTTGATGAGAGATTTCCTCTCTACATCCTCTTCCTCCAGTTTGTTTAAGTCCGATTGAGGGATTTTCGGCTTATCCTGGGGTAAGACATCTTTTTGCACTCTCCGCATAGTGGCCATTGTAAAACAGTTAAGTGAAGCTTGTCCGTGAAAAGGGGCTTCCCATTCCCTTTGGTCCACTTTATCAAATTTATTTTTCTTTTTATTATCAGGCCTAATTTTGCCCCGTGGCGTGTCCAGGTCCTGATCAATGTTCCCTCTTGTGGGTGTTCCCTCATGTGCTATGCTACACCTTTCTACAAAATTCTCAATGTCCCATCTTGCTTTGGGCCAAAAATAATTGTGAGCCACCTTTTGAATGATGGTACCTATCTTCTCATGGTCCCCATCTGGTTTCACATGTAGGCTCCTTATTAAGTCTGCCCTATATCTTTTAGGAAGTACCAGCTGTCCCTGACCTTTGGATCTAGCTCCAGTCTTCCTATACATCAACTTGTTTTTCATGTAAAAATCTCCCTTGCCTGGAGTTGTATGACAAGTTGACAATTTCCTGAAACAAGGCTTGAGTGTTTTATCCCCAGCCTGTGCCTTCCTCATCTCTTCTGGAGTGGTATCTAACATAATATCCTCCTCCTTTCTTGAGGTCAACCTGACCTGAAGGGTTGCCATGTACACAGGTTTCCTTCTGCAATGGTCAGTGTCATGATTGTTCATCTGACAATTCTTACACCACCTTTTTCCTTGGTTGAAGGATTTTCTTTCATCATATTTCCTTTCATCGAATTGTGGGGTTTTATTTTTATTTTCATACCGTGGCCTATCAAACTGGTGCTTACCTTTGTTTTGATCCCTAGGATCAAATTTATTAAAGTTCTGTGGTGCCCTAAAGTTATCCACTTGTTTCTTTTTATTACCTGTTACCTCTGCTTGAGCTGCTTGATACCTTTCAGCAACATTTAGCAATTCACCCAGCCTCTCTGCACCTTGTTCCATGAGAAACTTTCTCAGGTCTGGAGCCATGGACTCTCTTAATTGCTCTATAAGGACCATTTCCTTAAGATCTTGGGTTTTCCCCAGAGAAGTCCATTTCTCCAAGTATGTCTCTATTCGTGCAGAGAACTGGTGATAGGTTTCACCTGACAGTAGTTTAGCATTCCTAAATTTTTTCCTATAAAATTCTGCATTCTTTTCATATCTTAACAAAAGAGCCTGCTTTAGCATGTCATAATTTTCCTGATCACTTCTGCTGATTTTTGCAAAAACTTCATAAGCTGCCCCACGAAGTCCTTGAGATAACTTTAAGCTCCACCTTTCTCTCTCTAACCCATATGTGGTAGCTAATAGTTCGTACCTATTTAGATAGCTCTCTATATCATCGTGTTTCTCAACAAAATGATCTAAATGAAAATTCATAGCTGAGGTTGAGGCTCCTTGGCTAGCAGTAGCATCAGAGGCAAAGGGACTGGCACTATTTTCAGGAGCATGGCCTTGAAACTCAAACTCCCTTAGTCGTAACTCATGTTCCCTTTGTAATCTCTTCTCCTCCTTTTCTGCTTCCCTCTCTGCAGCTAATCTTCTTTCTTCGGCTTCCCTTTCTGCAGCTAATCTCTTGTCTTCCCTTTCTGCAGCTAATTTTCTTTCTTCTGCTTCCAATGTTTTAGCCTCTTTGTCAGCCTCAATCTGCAACCTCTTAGCCTCAGCCTCAATCTGCAACCTCTTAGCCTCAGCCTCAATCTGCAACCTCTTAATCTCTTTTTCAGCTTCTATTCTCTTATCTTCGGCCAATCTTTCAGATTCTAATTTTCTTTCGGCCTCTTTTTCTAATCTTCTTTCTTCCCGTTCAATATATTTGTCACATTCAGCAGTGACATAAGAAATCATAATTTGCCCGTCCATTCCTAACTCTTTCGCAGTCTGTACAGCAGCAGATCGAAATTTTGCCAGGTCGGCCATTGTCTAACAGATAAATGTCTAAAATAATCAACTAAACAATTGTATCTATGACTAATTAACTTAGGACAACACAGGCACTGTGAGCTCAACCTTATTTATTTTCACCCAAGGATACCCTTTAATTCTTATTATTCCCTGAAGTGAGTTACCCCCAATATTTGTAATAGGGAAAGATTCAAAATCCCGAGGGCGAGACCCCAATATATGTGGTAAAGTGGGATGTTATAAATATTTATAGGGGACTTAGTGTACTGACTGAGATCAGCTGTGAAGGTATCTATATCTAATAAGAGTAGTGTATTATAGATAACCTTACTTACTGCCACATATGTATACCTCAGTCAGAATTATTCTGGAATAGTGTGATGACTACGTTATATGTCTAGGGTATGTGTATGATGAAGTGTAAGTCATAACAACAACAGACAGATAAACAATTTAATTTATTCCACCACACTTGACAACACTGTGACACTCACATACATATAACACTCTAAGAGGATATCTTAAAGGAGTCACTGATAACTTTTCAAATAACAATATGTATTCAGTGCTGTCATGAATGTATATGTGTCCTGATTCAAATACAAAGGGAACCAGGAATCACAATCAATTTTAATTACAAGTTATATGTACAGAATTTATTAATATGATTATTATAGTGACATATATTATTAATGGTATCCTATGTGTGTCAGTTATGTAGTGGTAACATGAGGTAATACTGGTTTTGTTTTGTTCAAGCTCTGTTGGTATTTGTCATCATGACTTCAATAGTTTGTTTCTATGGGAACTAGTATTGGAGATGTTCTCAGTTCCTGGTATTAAAACAATTTAATTCCCCTCTTAATTTTAGTTTATAATGTCATTTTAAGATGGGGGTACATAATGTTGAGCTCCATGGCCACACTCTCTTATCTTGCGTGATGACTGCAGTAAGAGACTCCTCTGCTTGAGTACTTTAATGAGTTCTGGAGCCACCCCACTGGTTGCTATATGGACCAAGGAGTATGCTGTCCACCTCTGGCTTCAGCAAAGCTCTGACCAGGTGCTGCTCAATAACTTTAAGACCACGGTCCCTGAAACAAGAAGGTTGTACCTTCTACGTCAGAACTAATTTATACTCCATTTCTACACTGAGCACAATACATCACAAACATTGAGTTCAGAGCGTTAGGCCAACTGTCAGCTTCATCTGAAATACTTTATACCAGTATTTCCCTCCCTAATGGTTACCACGCCTCTGCAATTCCAGCATTATTTATTTCTAGTTAATAATCTAGGTGTCAGTGTACTGTTTGGCCATTCCATGCAGTTTTACTTTCCTCCGACACCTTCTGTTCAGGCTGGAGCACTATAGGCTTTACATCATGTTCGCTACTGAACCACACATATATACAGACATAAATTATCAATTTACATTCAATTTTCATTAAAAGATATTGAATATTTCAAGCTTACCACAATTCATGGAAATAATAATAAACAGTTTCGTTGACTGGCAATGAATATAGCACAACTCCGATCTGCCGATGTCCCAGGCTTTATTTTATAAAAAATATACACTGGTGCTCAACGCACTGCTTCTTAGTAGGTTTATTACAAGATGTGGCAATGAACAGACGCTCTGAATTGTGTATATTCGCAGCTCTACCCAATCACACCACGTCTACACATCTTTTCAAAAAAGTACCCCTTTCTCACGTTTCCCCTGACAACACAAGATAGTATTTATAGTCCGACCAATCGTGTTTAGTCTTTCATTTGTTGCGCTCCAATCACATAGGAGTTAACATGGTAGGCTATTTCCGTAACGTAATGTTTTTTTCAAACACGTTATAAAAAAAATTTTATGAGCAGAAACGATTTCATGCTGTCAGGCACCCCCACTATTTTATTTTGGCCATAACTTGGTAATTCCTAGACTATTTGCGTAACGTTTTACATATTCTTTGTCAGCAAACCCTAAGGAACCCAAATATACGAATTTAAGGGAGCTAGGTGGCTGCGTTCAAAATGTGCATTTTCTACCACCTCCTGTTTACTTCAATCCCCATGTGGTGTCTGGGTACTGTCATGTTTTCAAACGTAAACCCATCTAATGTCATCTTTCCCAATAAGCGTTTTTCAGGATTTTAAAACCTAACTCTGGGAAGGGTAGTGAATTTTATCACTGTCGAATTGAAATAAAGTTAGTGCATGTGGCCTTACACGCGTGATGGCAGCAATTGTGTATCGCGCGACGCGGGTTTAGTGTTGCACGTGTCCCTGCTTTTCTGCCTCTCCCTTCTCGCTATCCTTTAGTCCATCTGTCTTTTAGTTACGCCGTGTATAAAATGGAATGAATGAAATATTAAATTTAGGTCATTGATCAGCTTGCGTATCTCAATGTTTTTCCAAGAAATACAGCACACGTTTCATTGAAGAAAGCGGGTAATAATACAGTAGGCTTTTACTATCAACGTGAAAGCGTTACAATTTGCCGACGAAGTAGAAAACAAGGGGGATTTCGAGTACAGTCATTGTGACAGCACTGTTCTTTACCATTCTTCTTTCCTTTTATTAAATTTATTTGTTAGGCTTTGCATTTACGTTTTAATTTATATATGGGGATTAGAATAATTCACGACACTGTCTTTGAAAATATTCAAGTAGACGTCTGAAAAGAAGAGTTTTCCAATTATGTCCATGTTTTCCTTTGTTCCTTCTTACGTAGTTCTCGTGGGTCTCTGAGCAGACAAAGAAAACAAAAAGAACTAATGCTCCCTTAGGCATGTCGTAATTGGTGACTTCTGTGTGGTTCTTCATTAGGGTTGCCAACCACATCTCAGCATGTGTGCTACAGAAATTACCACAGCAAAAGCACGTGAATGCTATGGCGCAGACTTCATGTAAGGGGAGACAAGCTACAATGATGGCTACCTGCTCCATAGGGAGTGAGAAAGGAAATGATGATCAGGGCTGTGAAGTCGGAGTCGTGGAGTCGGTCGTTATTTAGGGGAGTCGTGGAGTCGTTCGTTATTTAGTGGAGTCGTCGAGTATGTCGTTATTTAGTGGAGTCGTGGAGTCGGTCGTTATTTAGTGGAGTCGTCGAGTATGTCGTTATTTAGTGGAGTATGTCGTTATTTAGTGGAGTCGTGGAGTCGGTCGTTATTTCGTGGAGTCGGTCGTTATTTAGTGGAGTCGTCGAGTCGGTCGTTATTTAGTGGAGTCGTCGAGTCGGTCGTTATTTAGTGGAGTCGTCGAGTCGATCATTATTTAGTGGAGTGGTCGAGTCCGGTCGTTATTTAGTGGAGTCGTCGAGTCCGGTCGTTATTTAGTGGAGTCGTCGAGTCGGTCGTTATTTCATGGAGTCGTCGAGTCGGTCGCGGAGTCGTGGAGTCGGTCGTTATTTAGTGGAGTTGGAGTCGTGGTGTCTGTCGTTATTTAGTGGAGTCGGTCGTTATTTAGTGGAGTCGGTCGTTATTTAGTGGAGTCGGTAAAAATATCCGGACTCCGACTCCTATGCCACGTGACTAGTAAAAAGTAGTCGGAGTCGGACTTCTAAAATTTCAGGAAAATTGTTTGACATACTCCCCAACCCTGATGATGATGATGATCATCATCATGATATATCAGAGTGAGAACAGAGATTTTCATTTACGGCTCCTAAAATTTAAATTAAAAAAAATGCATTTAGATTGTTTCCATTTTTTTCTGTTCTCTCCTATGTTGTCCGCAAGATCCCCGATGACCTTGAAGTCATAAGGCCATTCCTTTATCCTGTTGAGACGCACACTATTTTCGTTTTCAACCCAACACCGTCGAACCTAACCAGGGCGGTCCCAGGGACTTATTAATACTGTCCATGGAATGATACACATGAAATTAGCTAACCTCCCCCATTAAACGGCATGGATCAGCCCACATTTTCATAATATACCTTTACACGGCATTGTAAGACTACACTATTTTTAAAGTCCGCCCACTTTTTTCCCCCGTCAATATCAATGCATTTTACACGTAACATTGTAATCTTTCATTCCTTCACTACCCTTCAGATCTCCAGGGAAAATAGGCTTTCAGCAAATATATGTCAAATTCTTCTGTCGCGTACCATCGGTCAAGGTCTTTTGGCGTCTGTATCGTTCTTTTCTTGCCTGCCTCCAGTTCTCCTCTCATGTGGTTTTTGATCTGCCTCTGCTTCTCTTTAAGCATGGAGGCATATCTGGAGTCATCCTCATATGACCACCAGCTAAGCACAGTGCTATAGTATACAGATGTTGAAGTGAACCTCTGTCTGTGAGGCTACTAATACCCTCATTGACTCTTGAAATCATCCACACGCTTCCATGGATTCCTCCTGTAGTGAAACATGTTCAGAACCTAGCATTTGCACAATAAGCTTAGAGAAGTCACTTGAGCCCCAGACGTAATTCTCACTATGGACCCAGTGATAGTGGGAGCTGAGTTGTGTCGGTGCTGTGCTGGACGTGACAATTCCTTGGGAGAAACCTAGCACAGTATTTTTTAGCTCAGCATAGTTGGAGAGCCCCCTTGGATGGCGAGGAATGCAACAGTATACCACACACTTCTTACTCCTAGCTTGGGATCAGATGTGATGATTCCTTTAAATGCAAGCCAAGCTGGAGAAACTAGAGCGCATGACTGCTATTCAGCACGTTTTCGGAATGGCAGAAAAGCCTAGATCTACAGTGTTGATAATACCAAGGAATCTTCAACTTGGTATTGGCTGCAAAAGAGTGAGAAGCTCAGCAGTTCTAGTTAAACAACAACAACCTCTTCCCCTCTTAATCTGGTGATTCCAGAGAAAGGACTTCATGATAATGTTATTAGCAAATTTTCTCAGTGTGGGCCCCTATCCCACCCTCAGCGCCTCATGTCATGTAACTTTCTTTACAGATGCGGTATCAGTAGTTACAACGCTGAAGAGTAAATAAAAAAATGCAGACCTAAGTTGAATCTAAGCGCAATACTGTACAAACTCAGCAAGATTCAATAGAGTTGTGATATCTTGATCACCATCTCATTGCAAACAGTTCATGGCAATAAAGAGGCTGATAGGTTGACAAAGGAAGGCGGAAAGCTACCTCGGCCTGACACAAGCATAACTTATGAAGAGGCCAAGAGTTTTTATTACAAGCAGATTCCACCCCATATATGTGTGGGAAGAAGAGCAGATTACATGCATATTGATGATGATACGAAACTCTAAACAGAGCGATACAACAGGAGGCAGTATGATCATCCATCACTAACCAAGATCTGCTTACTCGTAGCAAGCAAGAGGACATGCACACCATCATAGCTGGCAGACGCTGGAGCTGGTTGGTCATGTCCTCAGAAGAGACCCCGATGCCATCACAAGAACAGCTATGCTTTGGACCCCTGAAGGAAAGCGAAAGAGAGGCCGACCAAAAACAACTTGGCGGAGGACTGTGGAGGCTGAGATGCAAAGAATAACCAGAGTGGGGCACTGTACGAAGGATGGCCACCGACCGAGCAAAGTGGAATCAATTTGTTGTTGCCCTACAAGACGCGCCCACTAGGCGTGATGGCCACTGACTGCTTTGGAACGGTCGGCGGCTAAGGATCAAAGAAGAAGTATGATTCATTCAGAAGTAGTCCACCCATCGATCAATTGTTTCGGCTGCTTAATCTACTTTACACTCTAAGGGGGGGGGGGGGGGGCCCACTTTGGGTCATGACTCCCAAGTGTCGGCCCTCTTGTTGTCTTGTGCAGAGAATTGAACCCACTCCACCTTGGTTGCAGCTTTCACTTTTCAAATTTTCACTCCTGTTTTATGATATGCTGGAGGTAATTGTGAAAGTAACCTCTTGTGTTGAAAATAATTACTGTCCCCACCGATTTCCGTAGCCTGTTGCGGTTGTTAATCCACAGCCAGCACGATGTCTTTTCCACAGCTTTTTACTGGTCCTCTTCAGTGCCCTTGTTTCTTGACTGTCCTTTCAAACCCAACAGTTTCAGTATATTACCAGCTTAACAGAAGTAATCAAGTGGTGATCTTCAGACTCCGCATAGGCCACAGTAGATTTAAATACCATCTGTTCAACAAGCTAAATATGTATATAGCTTGTGGCACTCAAAAAAAATGGACACTGCACATCAACATCTGCTGCAGACGGTGCTCAACCATATGAAGACAGAGGACGCACAAATAGGCGTCATAAGTACGACTCCTGACAAACTCAATGGAGATACCGAGACAACCTCACAGAACGAATCGTCGCCATTTCTTTAAACATTTAATTTGATGTATGAAAGTGTACGAATGGAGAAGAAGATCATCGTGCTCCACTGGCTTTCCTCTTGTCTGGGTCTTGTCATCATTTTCCAGATTGGGATCTAGTCGCACAATGATCATGTCCTACACCATTCTTCGCAGTCCATTCATTTATCATGAACTTGCTGGTCGGTTATACAATACTCCACCCATGTTTCACAGTCATAATAGGACTGACTATCGGTAACTTTTACACCATCGTAAAGTCCTGCCCATTTTTTTCCCGCCGCAAATTTTCAATACTTTTTTTACACGTAAATAAACTTGACTTTTGTCACAACACATGCAAATAACACCACAGTTACATATCAAAAGAAAATTTCAAATGATTCTAAATTTTTGATAGAATACAACGTAATGTCACCTATTTTGTGATTTTTAGGTCAACACTTTTTCCTTTATTCTGTGTGGGTTATTTTTTCTTTTGTACAGCACATTTGCCTTGCGGTTTTTTACCTTTACTGTTCATACTTAGTTTTTTTGTTTCCCGCCATCCCACACGAGCCTCTCCATGCGTGTTTGATTTTCCATATCTTTGAAGGCCCACGTATCAAGCCAACACCTTTCCTGCTTATTTTTTTATGTTTTATTCCTTCATTGATCGCTGCCTGTTTCTGAAATGATCTTATTCCGTTTGTCTCGTTAATGTTCTTTTTGCCAAATGTTCTCTAAATCATCCTTCCGCGCCTTTGATCTTCTCATAAATTGCACCTGGAATTACTTCAGTTTGAAGAGCTATTTTGCGGCCCTAAAGCGTAGGCACGGTATTGTTGTTTCTCCTGCAGATTCGTGTCCTCACACAATTCACAGAAATACACGAGTTTTGCCAGATTTGAAACGCATTCCTTTAAGAAAAAATGAAACACAAATTCAAAAACTAAAAAGACCCCACCTTTGGAATATGTTTGCTACTTTGGCAATGCCTTTAACAGCCTGATAGTATCATCCAACCCCCCCCCCCCCCCACCCCCCCCCTTGACAAGTAAGGCACCACAGGATTGGGCGGGGAGGTGTGGGATAAATAGATTCATCCACCATGACAAAATAAAATAAATGCACTCACTGTGGGGGGAATGGGGGGACGGATGCAAGAATTTTAGGGAAATTAAAGCATCCTGGTGACCCCCTATGTGAATCAATTTTAATTTATGTTGTTTTTTGTTACTGGGGCTAAAGTTAATGGCTTTTGCTTTACTTACTTAGCTGCTTTTTCATTCGTTTCCTACCCACTGAGGCGTTGAGGTTAGTCATATTTTTTTCAATTTATTTCAAATTTTTTTTACATTTGATTGCTACCCTTTTTAGTTTTTTTTAGGGGGTTTTTTTTGTTATCTATGAGTTTCTTTCAGGAAAAACCCATTGGTTTTTTTTCGCCGACACCGTACGTAAGTAGACACTGGCCCTGCAACGCCACCTGGCAAGGTTACTTTTTTTTTATCATTCATGGTGTCTTTTTTTTCTGTTACTGTAGGAGAGGGTGAGAGTATCAAAAATTAGAGTACTTATCTTTTTTTAGGATTTTTTTTTTTTTTCATTTTTTTTTTTTTTTTTTTTTTTTTTATTTTTAGTTTTGGGTTCCTTCCGATTCCCCCCCCCCCCCCCCCCCCAATTTAAATGAATTTTTTTTTTTTACAACAGACATGGTAGTAAATAAATAACATCAGCAAAAAAACCAAAAGTTAACCCAATCTAAACATTCTTCTTTCCCCCACCCCCCCCCTCAAAGAGAAAAAAAAATAGACGTGTCTGTCAGACAGAATACACCTCGCCGTGTTTAAAACATTAACAACTATTATAAGTTTTGGGTGGATTTTTGAATTTTGAATTACGTAGGTCCCCCCCCCCCCCTAACGCGCCCCGTATCTGCCCCTCCCTCTCCCGCACCCCCCCCCCCCAATGTCTCTGTTAAAACTATCCGTAATTCAACAATTGGCTTGACACGTTTTTTTCTTTTCTTATTTTTGTTTTTTTTTATACGAGACTTTTTTTTTTTTTTTTTTTTTTTCGAACAAATAATGAGTACAATTTTTTAACACATAAACACCCCCCCCCAAACAATAAAAAACAAGATACAAACCTCCCCAGAATAAATGTATCTATTTTGATTTGAGTCATAGTTGTTTTTTTTTTTTTCTATATTATTTTGTTTTTTTGGAGGGGAGTTTGATAATCATTTTTTTTTGTAATATGTTTCGTTCATTTTTTTTTTTTTACATTTTTTTTATCAATGATTTTTGATGGGATTTTTATTAATCTTCAATTTTTTGAAATTTTTTTCAAGCGCTTTAAAAAAAAATTTTTTTTTTTTTATTTATAAGAATGGGCAGTTTTCTAATGGACCGGAAAGAATAAACAAATAAACATTTTTTTTTTACCCCCATTCAGCCTCCCTTATATGAAAGAGAATGACAGAAGGAGATCAAAATTAGACAGCTACAATATTTTGGACGGCGCGGTAAGACATAACATTGTTTACTGTTTTACCAAAAAGAAGATAGAATGAAGGTAACAATAGTGTGTGAGGTTTCTTATGTTTTATTTTATTTTCTCTTTTGACAGGAAAGATATCCCCCCCCACCCCCCCCCCCCCCCCCCCCCCACCCCCCCCCCCCCCCCCCCCTCCCTCCCCGCCCCCCCCCCCCCCAGTGGAGATATCCGCCCCCAAAGAGTTAGGAACCCCCTGCTTTACCGTTGTTTTTTTTCACAAGAAATAGAAGAAATGAAGCCATCCCATAAGTGGGGAACACTATGACAGGAAACAGTTCGGACCCTTACGTTTTTTATTTTATTTTTTTTTTTTTTTTTTTTTTTAATATGTTTTTTTTTTCTTTTTTTTTTTTTCTTTTTTAAGCTCCCGCCCCACCATTTTGTAATTATATTTTTTTACTTTTTTTTTTTAAGAAAGGGAAAAAAAACAAATAGAAAACAAAAAAGAAACAAAAAAATAAGACGAAACTGGACAGGAAAGCTGTTTCAGGAGTTTTTTATCAAGACAAGTTTGTTTTTAGGACTGTTTTTTTGATCTATAGTATTTTGTTGTTTCTTACGAAGTGGAGATTTTTTTTTTTTTTTTGTTTATATATTACATGTTTATCAGTTGTTCACATATCTGGTTTTTTTTTTCTTTATTTTTTTTAAATTCTATTCATGTTCCGAGATCTTATTTTATTTTTTATAGTGTTTGGTTTTTAGTTTTTTTCTTTTTTTTGTTAACAGGTTATTTTTGACTCTGTTAACAAGGAATAAAAAATAAAAAAAAGTAGAATCAGCCAGGAAAATATATTTTCTGTTTCAATCACACCTTCCCAACCACGCTGTGACCCCCCCCCCCAAGTCTCCCACCCCCCCGCCCCCCCCCCTTCCCCCCCATTTGCCCACCCCCCCCCCCCCCCCCCTTTTTTTTTTTTTATTTTTAGTTTGCCCTGATAATTTTTTCCTATCTAATTATAATTTTAATTCTATATATAAAATTTTCAGCTTTTTCCCTGACAGTCGTAACGCTAGGGACGCAACTTTGGTTAAAGTTAGACATTAATTGTATTGATTCCCTTATATGTTAGTCTCCCGAAAAATAGTACCACTTACCAAAGAAAAGTGGCGCAAATGACGGTGTGCTTGAAACATTTATAGGATTATGTATCCGTATGGACAGACATTCAACAACACAAGCTGATAAACAGTACGTTGAACTGGAGTACATGTGGGAAGATGCGGAGATCTTATGAACGGGTTTGACAGTTGTACAGATTTAATAACAACAGTAAAAATCACCGCCATGCTCTTCGAGTCATGTTCCCAGACTTTTAACCTCAAGAACGTTGAAAGAATTTTTTTTTTTTTTTTTTAACATACTGTCGATATAAGCGACCTACTTATTGACGTTTAGTATTGGATAGCAACCACATTTTGAATTTTAATTCGTCTTACTGACGGGTTTTGAGCACTAGTGTTTAAAGCCCTGGTAATAAGCTTCCTGTTATTACCAGCTATAAGTGGGGGCATCAAGCTCTAGTAGTGACAACAAGAGGAGCTGTAAAAACTTTACTATGCATATGTCTGTGTAATATTTCTTCTTAAGTCGTAGCATAATTTGTGTCATGGCCTAGCTCTAGTTATCTTCTCCTTCGTTCTTCTTCTCCCGATCCGTATCTCCTAATGACAAGCACGTCAGTGGTGTAACGCCTAGTGTCCGTTTGTAGGGGCTGCAATGAAATCTGTCTCTACTTTGCTCCTCCGTTCGTCCACGAGTCTGATCTCCACGTGGTCCGTGCGCCACCAGTCTAGTCTCAACCGGGTTGCATCTCTGCCTTCACCAGTCTCTTCACGACCATGGTTGTCTTTGGTCTGCTCTCTTTGCCGTTCACTTCTGGGTATCTAGAGCACAGTCTTTCTCTTGTCAACCAGTGTTTATCTACTGCCAGCCCTTAATACTGATAGTCTTAAATATGTTTTAAATGGATCCTTATACTGCATTACCCTGCAAGTTGTCTAGAAGAATGCTGTGATTCGGGCTTTAATCTATCACGTGGATTTTCATGATGTTCGCGCTGGGGTCTGGAAACTAACCCGCCGTTCTGAGCAGGGTCCGACTCGTATATTATAGAGACAAGGGTTTATTTGTCGACTCTACTTTGATGGAGCCCTCTTGGTGCTGAGATGCCCTGGGTCATCAGGTCACATCTACTGCTACTAGTAAATCAGTTCAAAATTTCCGCTAAACATGGACTGCATGACAAAACAAAACCCCTACTAGCTCGCTGTCCCAACACCTTCCAAAGTGAAAGATCATTGTCACCCATTCCAATCATTACTGAGGCTGGAATTAAAAAATTAAACACAATAATCGACATTGTTCATCAAGTTTCCGACATACTGACTTGTCATCAGTGAAAAACACGTGATCATGATCTTGGTCGCGGCTAGTATAAACAAAAACAGGATCCTTGGCATCAGTTCCACATTACTGATCTTGTCATCAGTTCCACATTACTGATCTTGTTCATCAGTTCTACATGTAGCTGAATCAGTGTTACTTTCAGTATCCCATTAGTGGATCTTGTTATTAGTTCCACATTACTGATCTTGTCATCAGTTCCAGAAATTTACTGATCTTGCATCAATGTTCCAGCATTAGTGATCTTGTTATTAGTTCCACATTAGTGATCTTGTCATCAGTTCGCACATTAAGCTGATCTTGTCATCAGTATCTGACATTAATGACCCTTGTCATCAGTTCTACATTACTGATCTTGTCATCAGTTCTACATTACTGATCTTGTCATCTGTTCTACATTACTGATCTTGTCATCTGTTCTACATTACTGATCTTGTCATCAGTTCCACATTACTGATCTTGTCATCAGTTCTACATTACTGATCGTGTCATCTGTTCTACATTACTGATTGTGTCATCTGTTCTACACTACTGATCTTGTCATCTGTTCTATACTACTGATCTTGTCATCTGTTCTACACTACTGATCTTGTCATCAGTTCCACATTACTTATCTTGTCATCTGTTCTACATCAGTGATCCTTATTCTGTAGCTTGCCACCATTTAGTGAAAGATCTTGTAGATTTTCTACTTAGTTCCCACCTTCTCTTCATGTTTTCACATCGCAGTCACATACAATATTGTCTGCCGTTGTCCACAGGTAGTTGAAAATTCTTATTAGTGTCCGTCTAAGTAGTGGTGCAGTTGCTCAATCAGTTTCCATTTATTAGTCGATTATAGTTAGAGGAAGCTCTTCTTAAACTGTTGATATACATGATTTTGAGTCATCATGCGTACTAGTCTTTCCAATAGTGGACAATTTATTGCATGCCAGTTTATGCATATTCCACATTTAGTGATTTGGCATCATAGTGAATCTTGAGCTCATCTGGGTTATCACATTACTGAATCTTGTCATGGTTAGTTCTACACTAGTTCTTGTAGTTTCAGTTCCCTCATTAGTGAATTTGTCATCGTTTACATTCCGGGGGGATCTTGATAAAAGCATCAACTAGTGTTTCCTGAGATCCCTGCAGTTCCACATATAGTGAAGCTTGTACTTCAATCACGAGGGTTTCCATGGTACTGAATCTTATATGTTAGATTCTACCACTAGTATCTTGCGAAACCAGGTTCCACGGATATTTAGTCATCACCTTGTAACCTTACTGATCTTGTCTGGATTAGGAAAACGTTTACAATGATCTGTCAGGACCTAAGGACTAGATTAGTGATCTTGAATAATCAGTTTCAGGTTACAATCTAACAAAGTTGTAGGATTTACACTATTGCATCTTGTATCAGTCTCCACTAGTGACTTGTCTCAGGTTCCACATCTAGTGGTCTTGTAAGTTTCACATCGATACTGATCTAAATAATTAAGTTTGTTCTTTTGTTTTTGATATCTTTTCATTTCTGATGCGTGGCAACTCACATTTGATCTATCTGTTGCTTCCTTCGTTCATTTTTCCATCTTGTCATGTTCTTTGTGCCTACAATAGAATGAATTGACATTTTATTAAGCACTTAAATAATGGAGGAAACCTTGAGTCCTAGTGAACATGTAAATAAATTAGTAAATAATAAAGGTTAATTAACAGGTACTCGTTGGACATAAAGGGTGGCACTTTTTAGTACAACTTTGTTTTAAGAAAAATATAAGTGATGGGCTTTCAACACAGGGATCCTTCGAACTAGGACCAAGGAAACTTTTGGGAAATGCTAATTTGTTTGACATAATAAGTTGAAGTATTTTTTAGTGTTGACCTAAATTTGGATGTTAAAAGTGTACAGTAGCGTTGCAGTGGAACAGCATCTGATCGTCAGAAAGCCTTACCCCCAGACAAGTAGTTAGACCCTTTTATCCCGATTAAAAAAGTAGGGTGGCGGGCTCACTTGGACGATGACTCCAAAATGTCACTTCCTGTTATTTTTCCGCCTGGACTGTGAATTAAATGGGCCTACGCCACCGTGGTTGAACCCCCAGGTTCCCCTCCTGGGTTGTATCTATTCTGCCAGCTTGAAGCAGCGGTCAAAGTGACAGTTTAGCCTTTGCTAGTAGAATTACTGTTCCTGGCATTTACATTGAGTCCGTTATGGTTGTTCTTCAGCCAGCAATCCATGCCGCGTTATCATTTCGCCAAATCCCTCGGGTCCATGTTCTTAAAGTTCCTTTTAAATATAATGCTCTAGACAGAGGGCGTCCCAAAAAGTACACTTTGCACACGGGGCAGGATCTAGGGCAACCTTTTACACCTCCCCCTAAAAAAAAAAACTCACTGCAAGTACATTGTTAACAGTCCAGTACTGATCATAATAGCAGCTGCTGTCACCCAGCGGGCCCGTCCCATCGCACCACCCCTTTAGTACGCCACTGGGCGCCAGAAAATATGAGTAATAATCAATGCAGACCCTATTGTTTGCTGTTGGCTGTTAGAACGTAGAGGAACCTGTGATAGTGCCTATCTTCAAAAGCAAAGATACGATGATGTGAACGGAATTGCACTCTCTCTCTCTCATCCTCTCTGTAACTCACTCTTAGCCATCTCCGTCTCTCTCCTCTCAAGGAACTCTCTCCTCTCACATAGCATCTGAAGCTGTCGTCTGCGATTTCTGTTTAATTTTGTTTCCCGTCATAAAAAAAACAAGGAGGTAAAGAGTCGGGACCTTTGGACAGTCGGGGGACTTCAGGGAGGCATAAACAAAGCAAGTTGTTTAAATGGAGTTAGACCTGTAGTGAGGTAAAAGAGCCATTTGGTCCATGGTGACCAGAACTTTGGCTATATGAGTCCTTGTCTATAGGGCATAACATTTACGAAACACAAGTTATAGCGATTACATTACATTCATCTGTTTTTGCAATCTCGGGGGCCAATGAACTTAAAAAGATCAAGAGAGAATAGAGGGTAATTTAAAAAAGGAATTAGACATAAGAAACGAATGGCACAAAGAAGTCAGGAGAAAGACGACAGCGAATGGATGGCAAAGTGCAGCAAAATCTTAGGGTGTATTTGTTGAAGGTTTATTGCACTCGTTAGGAGGGGAACTGAAATGCGAAATGAATCAGGGAAACGAAACACTTGTAGGATGTTTTTAACAAGAAGAGAGACGCATGGGTAGCCTATAACCAAATGTTTTTAATTTCATGGTGTCAGTCTTTTCTATTAGCTTTGTGTTGTGGTCCTTGTTCTGTAAACCAATACTTTTTTGTCTTCGAAAGGTGAATCTACCTTGTGCTGACTTTGGGGAGTTTATATAAAGGCACCTTACCTAGTTACGTTGGAGTTAACATGGCAAACAAATGACCATTCAGACATCTCGAGGAAACACAAAAATCTCGGCTATGTGTGTGTTGCCAGAACATACAACAAACTAGGGTAGAATGTTTCTTGTCTTGTTTTAATTATACGGACCAAAGAAGATTACACACACAAGAAAACCCCCACCCCACACCCAATATGGCATGGGTGAATGAAGGGGAGAGAGGGTTTAACGAGCACCACAGCATTATGACTTAATTCACTAAATTACTTTTCTTGTCTTAACCCTTGTTGCAGACACGTATATCATAGGAAAGCAGAAAACGGGACTACAGCGCAACGATATGCGTGTCTAAGGATGTCAAAAGGTTAAAGGGGTAGTCTATTAGTATTATGTAAAAACTTAGCTAATTACTAAAAACGTTAGTCATTCCCAGGTCAGGTAGACGATATCCCTGTGTCGTTCATATCAGTAATGTCTTATTGAAGGTAACGCCTATACTCCATAAAGTATAGGTAAGAAGGTAAGGAAGAAACACGAATATTCATCCGTTCTATTTACTGTCGAGCGACCGATTGGCAGAGTGGATTGGCTCTGGCTTCTCGCGACAAAGGTGCAGGGTTCAAAACACCGGGATATCACGCTCCGGTCTACCCAGTTGTAAATGGGTAACTGACTCTGCTCACGAGTTAGGGAATGAAAAGGCAGCGAGGAAGGGAACTGGCCACTCCATCACCCTCACTTTCTCGATGTTGGACCTAGTGTAGCGAGATGTTTTATGACTGTAGTAGTCAGTAGTAGTTATTGAAAGAACAGAAGAACAATTCCGTCTGACAAGAATATAGTCCCAGTGTCAGAAGGTCTCTACTTCAGATAGAAATCAGATTAAAGATAGAGCCTAAGATGCCACCTTTGCTATGTAACTAACCTATGATAATCAACAATTCATTAGAACTCAAAAATGCAACATTATAAATGTGACAAGTCAGAGAATTACAATTAATGAATCATTTATTATTTACATCTATCTTACTTACTTACTTAGTCGTTCCCCTTCTACCGTGAGGTGTAGAGATTTGGATGAGAGAGCGCCAGACCATTCTATCATGCTTTCTTACCTTCCTGGCCTGTTTTCCATTCTAGTCCTCGGTCCTTCAAAGATTGTCTAATGTTTGTCTCTCCCAGCGGACTCCTGGGTCGTCCCTGGAGGTCCTAGGATCCCTGGCCTCTTTGTTTCCAATGCTTGTCGTGTACCGATCTCTTCCCATTCTGCGACATGGGCAACCAATCTTAGTTGGGACTATGTTCTATTTGGGTCTGCACGGATGGGATATTTAGCCATGAGGATCGGTCCCTTACATCTATCATTTGGTTCTTTCCTTGCAATTATGGATATGAAAGTGATGAAAAAGTGAATAAATGTAATTACAAATGTCTTAAATAGTGATTAACACTATCAGTAATTAATTAAGAAATTCTTCGGGAATCTTCAAAAATAATAAAAATGTTCATTTCAAATGTTCCTTTATTACAAAAGTTATCTCTTGTCTATTCTTGGACTAGTTGCAGATTGATTTTTTCTCATCCCTACAACACTAGTCACTTTGCTTTGACTCCTCTAAATACTGATGGATATTTCCACATAGAGTAATTGTCATAAGATTTCCGATAGGTAATAAGGACCAATGTTTAGGTCCCTTATGATAAAAAGAAAAAAAAAAAAAAAAAAACTGACAGAGGGTGATGACACAGTGCGAGATAAGGCAAACAGGAAAGATTTTCTTTCACTAGTATTGGTGAAAAGGTAAGTCTGTCCATGGATTTGAGAAACTAACTCATAGTCCAAGGGCTATCGAGGTTACGAACAAAAACTTTGCTGTTCAGACAGTTCCCTATCTATATATTAATATAAAAAAAAAAAAAAAAAAACAATAAAAAAAAAAAAAAATAAAAAAGAAAAAAAAAAAAAAAAAAAAAAAAAAAAAAAAAAAAAAAAAAGAAAAAATAAAAAAAACAAAAAGAAGAAAACAAAAAAAGAGAAAAAATAAAATAAAATTAAAAAGATAGATAGGCAAGTAAATAAAAAAGGAAAGTGATAAATAATGGGAGTGAGAATGGCAAATTACTAATAATAGCGGGGGGAGTATATTAATCCGGCCTTGAAAAGCTAGTAAGTGTGGACAAAATTATATTTTGTTTCATTAGAAAAGATGAAAGGATACTAAAGCCCCCCACGCGAGGGGCGATTAGATATAGGATAGGAACAGAAGAGAGAAGATTATATAGAGAAAAAAAGAATAGACTGTTAAAAAATTGCAAAAGAAGGAAATCGAAAAGTTAGGACGGTTTTTTTATGAGTGGTTTTGGTCTTTTGTAGGAACAACGGCTCTAGGAAAGGGATGAGACAAAAAATATGTATGCTTTCAGACAGGCATGTGGGATTTATATAGGTTTTTTTTTTTAGTATGAGAGCGTAGTATAGGAGGATTGGTGTTTTGCGGCGAAAGTGGAGTAGAATTGATGGGATGTGGCCCCAGTGTGGAGTGTGTTAATATTAGGCTTAAAAATTTAGGGTTTTTTACGAGTGATAATTAGATAATTGTATCCCGGGGCCTATATCATCAAACATGGAGTACAGTAGTTCCTAATGAGAAATTTGCACTTAAATGAAAAAAATGTGATAAATGAAGTGAGAAAAGTTAGAGTAATTGTGTGAGTATGTATGATTTTGGAAAGGGACGTAGGAGTAACATTGATAGAGATGACTACTATTCGTTAGGAAGGAGATTATAAGCATAGGTTTGGTTCCGCGAAAAAGAATGCGATGAATATGGTGATAGAATTCGATTAATAACGAGATGAAAAAAGGGAGACTTGAGTGAATTGATTGGTTGTGTACATGAAATATGGCAGCATAGGAATTACATGGATCAGGTGAGGGAACTCTGTTTATTAATGTTATGTTCCCGTGTGATTGGGTGGTTTAGTTTTCGAATAAAGAAAGATCAGTATCCTACAGGTGAGGGGGTGTTTGGATAGTAGTTCTTAAGTGTGAGATTTTTATGTTGTCCGGTTGGGGTGTGAAATGGTGACGCATAGAAATGTTTGTGCTATGTTTCGTGCGATAGGCGTATCTTTGTTGTCACCCCTATAATATTGGTGATTAAACATAGTTTGGTAAGTTTGTATATAACTTGATTTTGTAACCCACCAATGTACAATATTTTGCCTTTTTACTTATGACACATTTGTTGTTGTTGATAAATGTTTTGTTGAATGTTAGTGTGCCCCCCGACCCCATTTTTTTTTACAGACAGGTTTTTTTTTATTTATCCCGAATGATATTGAAAGTCCATAGGTTTGGCCATTCCTCCGCGCGCCGGGGATAGGCAGCCCATAGCCCGACAGTGTTATTGTAGGTCTCTTTATTTGCAGATACGAGTTATATTATGGTTTTTTTATCGCGTATTTTTTTTTATTTTTATTATTATTTTTTAACTCGGTTTTTTTTTTTTTTTTATGTGTATGTTTTTTTTTTTTTATTATTTATTAGACCTGTAGGGGGGCTATGAAGACTTATTATTTTTTTTTTGTTTTCTGGATGGTTTAGTTTTTTTTTATTTTTTTTATTTTTTATAGATGATTCTTACTTGTTCATTTTGAGACAATTTTTATAGTTTTTATTATTTTTTTTTTAATTTTTTAATAATTTTTTTTTTATTCTACTTCACGAACCTTTTATGAATGTAGAATTATTACTGGATTTATGTCGAATTTTTGTTTTTTTTTGCAAGTTATTAAACTCATATATGTAGAGCAAACGCAACTATAGGAAAAAAAAGTTTATTTTTGTGCAAACTAATAAGGCGAAGAAGGTGATAGAAGAAATATTATTTTTGTTTTTTAGTTGATTTTTAGCGATTTATTTTAATACAGATATTAAGTAATAAGTACATTTTTAGTTTGTGTTTGTGAGAAAAGAAATGACGCAAAGGATGACAAAAGCGAAATGGTAAATCGGAAGTTGTTTAAAATGTTTTTAAACATTAAGGTTAGCAGTGCGAGGGTAATTGGGTTACGTAAAAGAAGCGGGGAAGGTATTGATGGGAGAGTAAAGAAACTCGATTGTATATATTGCACCTGTTAGGCAGTAGTTGGAGTATATGATGGGTATTAATGTTGTAGGGGATTTAGATAAATCAGATTGGCAAAATGGTGATCATTGTGTATGAAGATGGTGAGTTGGGATACGTATTTTGTAGAGTTGGGTTGAGGAGGAGGTTGTGTGGGATATTAGTGGAAATGGGTGTGCAAGGTCCAGAGAAAAGGGGGGGTATTTGAACCTGACGTTCAGACGAAAGAAATACATTCACAGTTAACGTTCTTATAAGTGATTTGCAAGGTCTAAATAGAAATACTGTTGTTGTCGCCTCTATGGACCTTGTTGGAACGCAGAGGGGGAGAACATAAGAATGGATAAGATAGGAGAATTTTTAATATGTGCACAAGCGATAGATCGGACTTCATGGGGGATAGGATAAGACAAAAAGTCACTGTGATTATGAGAACTAATATCGGGTGGGGTGGCACATTCAAATGGAACCAATTAGGAGGTAGCGTGAAATGGTATGGTAAAAAGGGGGGTGTATGTTAGCAGATGAGATATGTAAGACAGACGATAGTAACCATAAAGGTGAAAGAAGAACAGAAATCTATTGGGATACGGTGTATAAAGAAAAGAGCGGAAGTTTATTGAATGTTATATGTGTGTTACGGGTAGATTTGTGTTTGGAGTATTCTTGGTTGTCTGGGGGGTGGGTGGTTAGTTTATTTTGGGTAGGGTGGATATATCATGAGGAACAGTATGGATGTTTAATTATTATGGGGTTATGTTGAGGTGTTTTATATTTCGAGGATAATGAATAATATAAAATATGTTTATGAACGATCAAAGAATCTGAATAGGAGAGAATAAAAAAGACTAAAACAGTACTTTTGGTCAGGTAACGGGGGTAGAGACATGAAAGACAGGGGAGGGTTTTCTGCAGAGTAGTTATCGTATAGATAATCGCATGCACAATCATAAGATTTGCAATAATCCTGGTTTTGGGTGTTTTAGTTTCCTGTGTATAGATGAGGATAGAAGAGAGAGGTGGTGGAAATTTTTGCATTAAAGATTTAGGTTTTAATGACAGTAAGAGAAAATAAGAATTGGTGAAAGAATGACCTAGAGTAGGAGATGACACTAAGTCTAAAAGGTAGCGGGTGGGGGTGGGGTGGTGGTGATGACAATTAACCAGGATAGATTAGAAGAGAAGCATTGTTTTAATGAAGGGTTTGCAAGGGGGTATGGATGAGGGCAATTGGTTTAGGGTTATATAAGATGGATAAGAGATGGTCAATTATTTGTGTTTAGGCCCCGCGCGGTGGTGGGGACGAGTGAGGGGAATTATGGTGTGTGTGGTGAAGATTGAGGGGATGATGAGGTAACGGGTAATTGTCTGTGGATGGGTTATTTACGCCTGTCGATAATGTGTGTATTGATGGCGGAAGACTCGGATGTATTATATTTCAAAAATAATATAAATATTGGCGGCTAATGATATTCTAAAAGGTGGTTGGCGTAATGGGGTTGGGTGGGGTTTGTGGACGGGGTCTATTTGTTGGTTGTATTTTGTAGGAGAATCTGTCCGAGCATGCTCTGAAGGGAAGCCTACGAAATTAGGCACCCCCGGGTTTCCCCCTATTGCTCGGTCCTAGGCTAACGATAGGATCACCTAGGAGAAGTGCTGCGCATTTAGGATAAGATCAAAAAAATTCACTAGCATACACGATATAAATATATTGCGACCGACTGGGGGAGTGAAAACCTCATAACCGCAAGCATAAGGGAATAGAAAATTTAGAGGAAGTGGAGGAGAGACGCGTGCATAGCAAGGGGTACGTAAGGGAGTAGCCAAGTAATACATTCTGCTGTGGAGCTGGTTATTTCGGCTGTGAACATCGTCGATTCTGCGGCGGATAACGGGCCGGTGGTGATGCCCAGAATCCTCATAACATGTAATGCCTGTACCGTCAGAGGGTGCCTTGTACCGGTCGGTCAGTGTGCGGGTTAGGATAGTTCCTCGAGTATTTTGCTCCCAGTTCGACCGTGGGGGGGGTACAAGATAGGCCGACAAGGTTCACAAACTGATTCAAACTCTCAGGGGTACACTGGGTGGTCGCGTTAGGTCAACTGGGAACAACAGGACCGTTTAGGCAACTGGTTGGCCAGTCGTTGGTGTTACGTTCCGTTAAAGAAGTAGTCCATGCAGTCTTGTGTATTATAGTGTGTGACAGATGTTTGACGTCAGAGCAGTTTACGAGGTCAAGCAAGTCACATGATTTGGGAATTAGTGTACAACGTTGCTTGAGGACACGTTCATGAACGATCGTAATGCCTAGAGTGACGTTCATAACAGAATGAGTTGAGAGAGTGATATGCCAACACTCTGACAGAGACGAGACGCGGATCCCCCCCACAATGCCAGTTGATTCATGCGATAACACAGACAGATGTGATCATCAGATTGAACTCGTCTCCGGCATATATATCTATTGACATGATCAGGCGCATAGAGCTTTTCTCACGAGTGTATGTGAGCCTATACGTTCCCATGAGTTTCGGATCAATACTTTTAACCTGGGGTCTAAAGTCGCTTCGGGATGCCTTCGAGACACATCGCTCGGAGCCTATCGTTCAGCCCGAATTAAGTTTGGACTTAGATGATGTCAAGAGATTAGGATTCAATACTGCGTCCGATAGGGGAATACAGTTTGTGGTCCCTCCCAGTTTTCAATGTAGTTAGCAGGGAGTGTTATATCTGTTTTTCACGTCCGTGATGAAATCGCCGGTGGCCGGGTTCATACGTGGCAGCCAGCTTTTTACCTGGGACTCGGCGAAAATTGGAGTGAATAACATAGAAAAAACTAAGGATGGATATTCAATTCTGAATGTTCCTAGAGGTCACACGTATAGTTAATCTTCATAATTCAACGAAAAAGAAGAGACGATCAATAAATGAATTTTTCGAACGTTCGTAATTGCAAATTAATTGAACTGCAAAGTAGTAGTCAGTCGCACCCAACTAGTTATAACCAAGAAATATATGAAGTGTAGGACAGCAACAGTGAAAATGCATGACCCAGAACAATGTAGATGTAACAGAAAAAACCAAACAAACTGACTTTACTATCAAAAAGTTAATTTTAGATGTTGTACATTGCTGGGATAACACCCTCCCACAAGAATTGTCATTAAGATTCATTTGCTTTCCACAGCACGTAACATTTCTGTCTCGAGACGAATTCGTTTAATTCTACTCAACGGCGGATAGTCACTTCTTTCAATCTATTAATGCAGTTTTTTATTGTGAAAGATAGTCGGTCAGACAACAGCACAGGTAATACTGCGTCTGGAATCCCAAGGTAATGTGACATGAAGATTTGAAAATCAATTAAATAGATTCCATTGGCAATAATTTATTAAATTTATAGAGAATGCTTTAGCGAGCGTATCATTCAAGAAGAGTGCGTAGAAAATATAATAAACTTTATATATGCAACTATTATGAAATAGGTGACAAATAAATATATTAAGTATATATAAAGAAATGGAAAATGCAATCGATAAATTAATTTATAAAATAA
Organism: Oreohelix idahoensis; assembly: GCA_024509875.1. Lineage (NCBI taxonomy): Eukaryota > Metazoa > Mollusca > Gastropoda > Stylommatophora > Oreohelicidae > Oreohelix > Oreohelix idahoensis. The sequence goes on from JAMPIV010020265.1 coordinate 360,808, forward strand.
AAAATATAATTAAAATTGCGAAAAATTTTATAAAATTTAAAACAAATTTAATGAAAGAACTATAAGTGCCCAAATATATGAAGTACTCACACAACAGTAAATGGATAAAAATAATAAAACATTCAAATAACCAAACTTTTAGGATATTATCAATATAAAAAACTTAAAACATAACTAATACTTATCATGAAATAAAAAACTTAACTTAAAATATCTAGAACCCATTACAGAATTATTTAAAATTTATGTTTTTATAAGAGGGGGGGGAAGAAAAAAACTTAAGTAAATGATACTGAACATATAAAAAATAATTCAAATTCATAAGAATAAAAAACAATTTATGAATAAATTATATACTAACTTAATACCATAAACACATAAGGTCCTATTGACATTCAAAACGAACAACAGATCATCCACAAATAAATAGTCACTACCGAGTAAGAGAAAATCTAAATACCATAAGACAGATTAACTCATAAATAATTACCGCCCAAACCCTCAAAGTAAGATTCACCAGTCACGCCCCATTAAAAATTAAAATGTGTGGGTGTGGGGGGACAAAAACCGTGCCACACCACCACCTCCATAAAACACAACATAATATAAACTCAAAACAAAACAATATAACACTCACACATTCAAAAAGCACAATATTCAACAACCCCCTTCACCTTTCGCGTACACAAAATAACCCCATTACTCACCACCAACCCACCCACAACTCACCCACCTCAAATAAAAAAAAGAATATTAAACAAAACACAAAATTTTTATGCAAAAATTACTATACAAAAATACTACAGCACTCCCTACCCTCAACTACATCTCCTCCAATATAATACTACCCAACAAAACACGTCGCTCCCATAACCCAACTATCATACCTCTATACCAAACACCACCAAAGACATTACATCCAAACCTCTCTTACCAACAACTAAATAAAAAATCGATAATCTAATTCACAAACTCATTCATCAACTTACATATCTCTTATAATTTTATCTCATCTAATTTATTCTCACCAACCTTGGTGCTTTTCCCCAGCGGAAGACCTAGTTCATTATCTATATTCCTTGTCCGAGAACGCCACCCCAGACGTACCACCACCACCGCCATCACCAAAGAACCCCTGACCCGCCTTAAAGACAAAATACCAACACAGCAACCAAACGCACAATATTATGAGAGACCAAATTCACCTAGTGCCCCCCCACTCCCCCTTCCAACACAAACTTAACTACAGCCTAATACGTTCGCGACCATAATCATACATCGATTATCCTTTTCAACAGCAAACCAGCAAGCACAAAAAAAAAAAGACACAAAGCTACCACATTATCTCCATTATCGCCAACTAACGAAAAGTTAGAAAGTCCCCCAAAGAACGACGCACAAACGCTGAACCAATAAGTACCTAATATATAAAACAAAAAAAAAAACACCAGCAAATGAAGGGACCACCCCATACACCAAAAAAACCAACCATAAAAAGAAAAAAAAATTAAAAAATAAACAACCCAACAAAAAACACCAAAAACAAAAAAAAAGCCAGGAAAAGACTTGACAGATGATATAGAACCAGAAATTCAAAACATCATGTTCATCAAACACTATATAAAGGAAAGCCCAAATTCAAATGCTTGGGATTCATTATTAAGGGAAGAAGCAAACAGGCTAATAACAAAAC
>JAMPIV010020265.1:397500-399294 GCA_024509875.1 Oreohelix idahoensis
CCCCACACCCCCCCGCCCCCCCCCCCCCCCCCGCCCCCCCCCCCCCCCGGCCCCCCCCCCCCCCCCCCCCCCCCCCCCCCGCCCTCCCCCCCCCCCCCGCCCCCCCCCCGCCCCCCCCCCCCCCCCCCCCCCCCCCCCCCCCCCCCCTCCCCCCCTCCCCCCCCCCCCACCCCCTCCACCCCTCCACCCCCCCCCCCCCCCCACCCCCCCCACCCACCCCACCATCCTCGCCCCCCCCCCCCCCCCCACCCCCCCCCCCCCCCCGCACCTGCCACCCCCCCGCACCCGATTCCACCGGCCCCCCCCCACCCCCCACCCCCCCCCACCCCACCCCCAAAAAGTGACCCCCACCCCCCCCCCGCCCCCCACCCCCCCCCCCCCCCCCCCCCCCCCCCCCCCCCCACGCCCCCCCCCCCCCCCCCCCGCCACCTCCCCCCCCCCCCCCCTCCCCACCCCCCCCCCCCCCCCCCCCCCCCCCCACCCCACCCCCCCCCCCCCACCCCCCCCAACCCCCCCCCCCCCCCATCTCCCCCAACCCCCGCCCCCCCCCCCCCCCCCCCGCGCCCAAATACAACAAGTGCGTTAGGCCCACCGGGCACGCAAACCTCCACTAAACTCCACAGCCTGCGTCACACCCACGAGACACCGACGCCAACCCCAGAGGGGAACATCACAAGAACGCAACTCGAACCGAAAACAAGCGCGCCCGATTGGAACCAACCACTCCTAGACCCATTACACGTTCATCCCCAACCGGCTGCTCACCCTCATTTTCTCCAGGCACTTCCCCACGCACTCGCACCCACCCCACGATACCCGAAGTGGGGCACGAACCACCCCACGCTCCATCGTCTCACCCAAATACGTACCAGCCGACCCTAGGCCACAACCTCCCTCTCTCCCACCGAACCCTCCCCCACCCTTGGACAACCCCCCACGCGCACAGTCAACACGCACCCCCCTCCCCTAGACTGGACAACCCTCCCTTGGCCCCCCCTCGCCCGGCATCATCCACTCGCGCACCCCACCTCACCATGGGGCAAGGGGCACCTACGGCCAGCCGACAGCTACACAGCCCCCGGCACCTACCTGAACCCACCAAAACACAGCCGGCCACCGGGTAGGCTCCCGACACCGCCCCCCCCTCCCCCCCCCCCCCCCCCCCCCCCCTGCACCCCCGCCTCCCCGCCCACCCCCCCCCCCCCCCCCCCCCCGCCCCCCCCCCCCCCCCCCCCCCCCCGGCCCCGCCCCCCCCCCCCCCCCCCCCCCCCCGCCCACGCCCCGCCCGCCCCCCCGCCCCCCCCCGCGCCCCCCCCCGCGCCCCCGCGCGCCCCCCCCCGCGCCCCCCCCCCCCCCCCCCCCCCCCCCCCCGCCCCCCCCACCCCCCCCACCCCCCCCCCCACGCCCCCACCCCCCCCGCCCCACACTCACACCCCCCCCCACCCCTCCACCCCCCCCCGCACCCCCCCCCCCCCCCCCCCCCATCCACCCATCCCCGCCCCCCCGCGCCCCACCCTCCCCCCCCCTCCCCCCCCCCTCCCCCCCCACCCCCCCCCCCCCCCCCCCCCCACCCCCCCCCCCCCCCCCCCCCCCCCCCCCCCCAACCCCCCCCCCCCCCCCCCCCCCCCCCCCCCCCACCCCCCCCCGCCGCCCCCCCCCCCCCCCCCCCAACACACCCCCCCCCCCCCCCCCCCCCCCCCCCCCCACCCCTCCACCCCCCCTCCCCCCCACCCCCCGCCCCCCACCCCCCCAAGCCCCCCCCTCCGCCCCCCCCCCCCCCCCCCCCCCCCCCCT
>JAMPIV010020266.1:0-37390 GCA_024509875.1 Oreohelix idahoensis
TTTATTTGGGGGTGGGGGGTGGGGGGGGGGGGTTGTGGGGGGGGGGTGGGGGGGGGATGGGGGGGTTTGGGGGGTTGATGTTAGGGGTGGTTGTTTGTTGTGTGTGGTGGGTTGGTGTGGGATTGTAAAGGTATGGTAAAATTGTTTGGGGGGTTGGGGGGTGGAATGGTGTTTGTGGTGTTGGTAGGTTTTGGGGTAGGTAGGTTGATAGGGGTTGGGTTGAGGGTGAGTTGTTTGGGGGGTAAGGGGTATGTGGTAATATTTGTAGGGGAGTAATTTATGGGTTGTGGGGGTGATTGGGATGTAGGGAGGGGTTGTGGGTGAGGTAGTTAGGGTTGGGGAGTGTGGGTGGTTGTTGGTGGTTGGGTTTGGGGAATATTATTAAATATGTAATGTGTTTATGTGGTTTGTTGTGGAAATATTATAGGTGTATATAGGTGGGTATTATGGATGTATGTGTTATAGAAGTGTTTAGTAGGTAGTTGTGATTGGGGTGGTAAGGGGTTGGTGGGTGGTGGGGGATGTTATTCTTTTCTTTGTTTGAACCCGTGTCATCTACTTAGTATGTGGGTTGATGTTGAATATGATTTGTTTTAGCAATGTGTTGTATTGTGGGTGTATTTGTGAGGGGAGGGTAGGTCGTGTTGTTGAGATGGTATTTACTGGGGGGTGGGGGGGGTGGGTGTTGTAGTCTCCGTGGGTTGTAGGGAGGTGGTTGAGTGGGGGGGGGGGTGGATGATACTTAGGATTGGGGGGAAGGGTGGGTTTGTTTGTGTTGGGTATACTGGGGAGCTCCCTGATGTGATCCGAAATAGTGTGAGAATTCGTCCCCTAGTGAGACATTAGAGAAGCAGACATTTGTCTACATTTTTTCATCTGACACTCGAGTTTTTCTTCGCTAGTTTCCTCCGGTGGTGAGGGTGTGGAAGGCGCCCAATCTGCATATGGGGTCAGGAAATGAGACATGTTGGACGTAGTATTTTGTGAAGACGCAATTTTTAGGGGCAGTTTTAATTCTAGCGGCTAGAGTTAATGGAGGAGAAGTGGTTAAGAGTTTGTATTAAGAGGAGAGTGTTAGGGTATTGGTGGAGGAGAATGAATGAGGCTGATTTCCGATTTTTATATGTAATAGCCGAGGATCCTTGTCTGTATTAATACTCTACCCCGAAAGTTTGTGACTTGGGGGTAAGAAGGAGGATGTTCAGGTTCATCTCCAAATTTTGCAGTGGGAATACAGGTTGCTCGTGCTAAGGTTATTTATAGCCTTGCATAAGCGAAGTTTTCTTAGGAGTTTGACATGGGGTCATTTTGCCGAGCTTGCTGAGAGCTTAACTATATGGAGTGATATAGAAGATGATCTGGACCAGTTTGTGAAGGATCGCCCTGTAGTAGTGTCTGGAGGTTAATTTGGAATTATAAATCAACCAAGAAGTATTGCTTGATACAGCCGCATGAACCGCTGTTAATGGTCAGATTTAGCGGGATTTGAAGTATGTTTTAAGATACTGAACAGACAATAATTAAAATACTGAAAAAATCTAGAATTGGATATTCTCATAGCTGCGAATGTGGTTTTTTTAGATTAGCAAAGTTAATTATATATAAATTATTTAAAATAGCTTTAAACTTAATTTCAGCTATAAATATATTATTATTATATTAGATATAGTATTATATAATAGAATAATAGATTAAATAAAATTTAAACAATGATTCATTCATATGAATAATTTACGAAATACGTATAATGTATTTCTAATACTATGCATGACAGTTTGATGATCTAATGTAGTTTTTATCATTTTAGTTAATGCAGAAGATTGGTATTGGACGCTAATTGATACGTAAGCTTATGAGCTTGAGAGTTTATAATCTTAGTAAATAACGATGAGTATTGTAGTAATGTATAACTATGTTATGGTTGTGAATATAAGTTTGTCTGGATTATCTGTTGCGGGCATGACCAGGTACTAATTTTCGTAAGATTTGATATTAGCAAGTTTACCAGACTATTAGTTACATACTGAGAAACTTTTTATTAGTGAAGAAGAGAATATTTTTTGAAATTTTTTCTTACAACATCATTGGCTCAGTAAATTGTAAAATTTAATTTGAGTATTGATGGGAGATTGCGTTGGTATCCAGAACTTCAGGACAGAGTAACCGACATACGTCTGATTATTTCTTTAAGAGTATTTAAAATGTAGTAGGACTGAAGCATTGTTTATTTACGTATATCGAGCCACAGGATTTGTGAATTCCTCCTAGAGCAAATATGAGAAAAGAACCTCAAGTTGCAATTTCAGCCCTTTTTGCATTAAGTTAAAAATATTACTATATGCGTAAGTTAACATTCCGACGAGGTTCTGTATCAAGTGTGGTGTGACCAAGATCGATATAAAATTCTCCTTATATTGAGAGAAGGCACCGATTATATTCTCACAACATTCCTATTTTACTAGAATATCTACTATTTGAGTTATAACCATTGTTGCTCACGCAGAATTAACGTTTAAAAGTGTATGACTAATGTTTAATGTGACAGAATATATGTCACAGATATAATCAAAAACTGTTTAAGAGATAATGGAATATGGAAGGAAACGTTATTTTTCTGAGCTGTTCGAAGTAGTAGGATTCAACCTACTCTTTACGAGACTGGGGGTATCCTTATGGCCGTAGGACTTAAACACTGAGATTTCTTATATGATTTTAACATGTCCTAAATAGAATTGTTTTTTTTCTCCAGAATGACCATTACGAGTGGGAAAAGCTATAATGTTTTACGAAATGCAAGCTAGTGTTGTGGCAAGGACTTATCAACTGAAATAGCCCGACCAGTAGTGAAATGCAAGGACGTGAATTATTATTCTCTATCTTATAATGTCTGTATGTTTTGGCACCCACATTTATTGCTGTCTTAAATTTAGTTTTATGCAAGTTTTGTTTTTTTGCTAATACAATAAAGTTTTCCTTAGATAGATCAGAATAGTATCAAACTGTAAAGTTTTCATGTACCTTTAAAGGTGCAATCTTAGACTATAGCATATGTATCCTCGTGGACTTCTTTGGGGCTATCACTTTTTCTTTCTAACAGGACTGTGGGGTCTATACATCGAGGAAAAATCAATACCTCTGAGACGACTCTATCATTTCCTTGTTAGCAATCATTGACTTTATGACTATTTTGACATATGCTTGATGTCCATTAACTTGTTTTTATTTGTTGTGATGGAAGTTTTTTCTGATGGAAATTAGAAATTCACTTGAAACTTAATCACGTGTCGGTCAGCTCGTTCCAAAATATCTATATTATATCATTGTTATAGTTTTTCCAGCGTCTGTGCGTCAAACTTGTCGTCACTTGTGTGTTGTTGCACGTGAGTGGATGGTATATATATATATATATATATAATATAATATATAGGTACTATATAATATATATAGCATATATAATATATAGAAATATAACTTTATATAATTATGTATGACTTGTCTGACTCTCTAGATATTGTGTGTACAGTAAGATTGTGAGGCTGAGTAACGAGAAGATTCTCGATTTCAGGACAGCCTCTATTTAATTTCTAACCATCTCACTCGTGGAAATCTATTTCTATTATTATCTTCTCACTGTGGCTATCACTTAATTCAATCTATTCAGTAATAGACCAACCCAAGTCCTTAGATTCTCCTAGCAGGATATATAACGACAACAAATTTTTTGTTATGTTGTTTCACCCTAAGTTCCACCGTTACTCGAAGTAACTGGATTCAGAGCCGTATAAAAGATGTTATACTAGTTAGCACTGAAGAGTTTTTCAACCATAACAGACTACTTGTGCGTAACTTTGACTGTCAGGAGAATAGGTCCAAAAATCCCCCAATGAAGTCCCTTTCTATCGTGGATCCTGGGCTTTGTGATAATGATGCTAGAGACACATAAGTTGTTTAGTTTTTAGACGTCGTTAACAAGTTCAGTACCGATATTAACCCTGAGAAGTACCGAAGCTCGGAAAGAATCTAATCATCTTGACACACGCCTAGCCTGTCCTAAACGATGTACTCATTACTCAGGACAGGGCGATAATATACGCTCACACGAGAGATCACACTAATGAATTTAATGATATTATATACTACCATTATAAGTAGAACCTATGGCAAATATAAGACAACATTCAGACATTGAAAAAAATAGTCTAGAGTGCCAGCCATTTGACCATTTCAAATGGATTATTGTTTAAACACAGGATGAACATTCCGTGAATTTTTAATCTTGGAGATACTGGTAACTATAGTGCTAACTGTTTAGGATAAAACTAAACGATTTGTAACAGTCGATAGCATTTGTGGAATAGCATCAATTGCTGGTTAATTCGCCATCTGATGAATTATAGACATTGTGTGAGAGATAACTAGATCATCTTGTTATCATTTAATTCCTTGGTTATTAATTCGTATTGAGAATAAAACTGTCAATACTCGTTTGCGAATGTCCCATAAGAACCAGATATTCAACTTTTAAAAACGCGTTTATTACCACGTGTCCCGGTGGCTAACTAGGTGAGAACGATTACGGTTTAATTTGTGTACATTTAACCCAGTGAAGAAAACAGTTAACTAAGACCGATTTATTTTATAGGTCTAATAATACGAACCTTACAGTAAACGAGGGTTGCAATACACGTGTCTATTCCTAATAAAAACTGGTTTTGTTTATTGTTTGTTTTCGTTTAATGCGTCTTAAAATATATTATTAAAATTATTTGCCATATTGACCAAATTTAACAGAAACCGACAAAATTATTCCTAGATAATAAAATGAATAAGTAATAATTTTGTAAACTGGCCGCAATTTGTGAGAATGAAATAATAAATTAACCACACTTTGCGTGTGGGTGCCTGCTGCAGATACGTGTGGAAGAGTCAACATTGACTCAGTCTGAACCACACTCCGCGGCCCAGCCGGTATCTTGTTGTTAAGGTGAAGTGAAAAAGCCACCGTGTAATCCTGTTTTAAATTCCGTCAGATTTGACAGAGTGGTGGGGAAGAGACTATCCGTGTTCCCCCGTCCTATACATATTCCATATTTTATATAGAGTTTGTAGTATTTTCCAGTAAAAAGTTTCCTTGTATTTTTAGCAGAACCTAGGATCCCAAGTGGGAACAAACCAGCGGACTTTTCTTTTCCTATTCCATTTTCATGGTTAAGCGTTACAAGCAGAAATACCTGTAATGACCACTACTTATAATACTGGACTTATCCAATCCAGGATACAATTTTATCAGCCAACAATGGCGTTAAAACTTGAAAAACATTATTATTATTTCCCCAACACCTTACAGTTGTAATCCCAGTGGATTACTAAAAAAAACACTCGTGCAGGAGTGCAACTCTGACCAAAGAGTTGGCCCGATAGAAAAATCCATCATCACCATTTTGGTATGAACCTGAATTTTTTCCCAGAACTCCAAGGACCCTCACCTTATTTAAATATTTGTATAAAACCCTAATAACTATCCAAATAGACATTCATCCGAGCGGGAAACAGGACTGTTTTTTTTTCCCCCGCCCGCCCTCAGCAACTGCAAGAGTTTTGGTCCGCAACGAAATTTTATCATTTTTTGTAGTATCCCTGGTATCTAGAAATCATATTCCCCAGTGCACTCATCGTAGGAACAGTGCTTAGTTTTTTTTTTAGAACAGTGAAGACACCCCTTTATGACTCCATAAATCGTCACCGAGTAGATTTATCGTGAAGTAAAACTTACTCAGACGTTTCACTTTTTTTTTAGTTTTTTGGATGAAAACTGGCCAATTTTGTATCCCTCGACAGCTGGGATGAATACAATTAGTCAACGAGAAACAGTACGGAGTATGTTTCATGGAATAAATTTAACCTAGGTATAACCCACAGACCCAAAGGGAAAGAAATACAAATTAGGTAAGAGTGTGAGAGGTGCCCACCTGAAAGAGAGAGCATGTTGTTAATTTTTTACTGTTGCTGGAAATTATCTATTTGATCTTTTTTGTGCGTTTTGATTTGATTTCTTTTTTACTGTAACTTTGGTCTTTTATGTACCAATATTGTAATTCTGTAAAACGAGTGCCTAACCTACTAACCCTTGGTAAATAATTTTTCTTGGGTTTATTATTCTTATACAGTTGAAGGCGCAACCAAATCTTCCTTTTACTTCCTCCTATATGTAAAATACTTTTTCTTGATTATTCCCATTGGGTTAACCTTGATGTTGTAAAAACATATTTTATTTAGTAAATAAAATCAACAAGAAAGCTTAACTTTGGTGTTTGGTCAGACCCCTAAACCCAATTTAAATCCTTAGTTTTCACTTGTGTTGTCAATTTTGTTTTCCACATATTGTTGTGTGTTTGGTAGAAGTAACCTGTTTTCCTTTTCCATTATAGACATGGAGAGGCGGACAAAGACTGTCCTTCTATATATAAACGATAAGTTGTACGGATAGGCTGATGAACTGAGAGAAGCCTACTCACTCCCAATAGGACGCATTACAAGGGGATTTTTGAAATATAATCCTTGGGGCCTGAACCATGAAGGACATGTCACAGAGAGCTACAAATTTTTTTGTATATAGTGTTTTTTTTTATTCCTTTTCAATATAGCCACCGTCCGTCCCTGAAATTTGACACACCTTCTGCCCATCTCTGCTTGTTACCTTGAAAAGACCTTGGGAGTAAAACACACCCTATTTTTTACCAAACTAAACCAAGTCATCACATGCCAGTTATAAACTTCTTCATCGCTGTCAAAATGATTTCCTTTTAGCTGTTTTTTAAGATTTGGGAATAGAAAAAAAAGGTCCTGATGGAGCCAAATCTGGATGAATAGGTGGTTTATGGTGGGTGTGGAAGAATTTTCAATATTCAAATCGTTTGGCTGCTAATTCTGCGCACAAGCCGTGCTTTGTGAGAGGGCGCGTTGTCTTGAAGCAAAGGAAGATTTTGAGTGCGCCGTTATCCTCGTTTCTGGTCACAACCTTTCTTAGTTTTGGTAAGAAGATCTGCATAGTACGGTCCATTAATAACTGTGTTGCCACGAGGCAGATAATCTTTCAATCAAGGACACCTTTGGCGTCCCAAAAAACAGTCAGCAACACTTTTCCTGCAGATTTCTGGCGCTTCTCGCTTCGGGACAGGGCTGTTTGTGTTGGGGAGCCGGGTGGGTTTTCCAATGCATGCTGGCAATTTTGGCATTCGGGGCCATAATGGTGTACCCAGGTCTCATCTACTGTCACCATGGTCTCAACAAAAAATTTATTTTTTGACTGACACTTTTTGAGCAACTGTTGACAGCAATTTACTCCTCGTTTTGCTTAATGTTCACGTGTCAACAGTCGCGGAACCTACCAGCGTGCAAACACTCTCTTTGCTTCTCATGTTCAGTCTGTTTGTGTTAAAATTCTATAAACTGATTTCTTTCATTTAGTTTTAGATCTACTAGCTATCTCCTCAATTGTCCATTTTTTCGATTCTGGTCAATGATTTTCTTCACTCTTGTTGGCATGTTTTCATCATTGCACTCAGTTCAGAGTCTGAGGCTGTGGTGCAATCTACCAGATTCTTGCAGATCAGCAACATATTTGAGCGGCCGCACTTAAAACTGTTGACACCAGTCTTTTTACCGACAGTATATTGAAGGACAAGAATCACGCAAACACTGGTTCCATGTCCCTGTGTATTTCTATAGGTGTTTTCCCCTGAAACATCAGAAATTTTATCACTGCTTTCTGGCCTACTTCTTTTCCCATTGTTTTTTGTCAAATCTTTGGAGCAGCAGATCCGGTCAAGAAGAGGGTACATTGCGCCGTGCACCGTAGCTGGGAAAAAAACCCATTGAAGAGAACTAGACAAACGCGCATACTATTCTGTCACATGTGTCAGTGCACAATTATGGATGAACTTTAATTGTGCCGAGTTTCCATTTTTTTCCTCCTGTGACTCCCTTCATGGTCAGCGCCCAAGACTTGATGTCAAGCCCCTTTTATCTTTCCCTCAACCTACTCACCTGTGAAATTCTGTTTTCTTATAACATTCTCGTTGTATCGCAGTCCAACCCTTTACCTCATTTACTTAAGACAGTGGCCCCCCAATAAAACCATATTAACCTTACCGTACGAACACCCTGTTTTAGCAGGGGATGTGACCTCTTCAAATAATATATTTTTTTTCCCATAATTTTTTTGTCCCTTTTTTCCTTGATGGGTGTTTATGTTAGCTCGATTCTTGTTTCTATATTGGTTAATCTGTGTTTTCTTCTTTACTTCTTTCTTTTTTTTTTTCTGTCTACTTTCATTGCTTTTACACATTCTGGTTATTTTTTTGTTTGGGGGGGGGGGGGGGGGGGGGTGGGGGGGGGGGGGGGGGGGGGGGGGGGGGGGGGGGGGGGGGGGGGAGGTGTGGCGAGTGGGGGGGGGTGAGGGGGGGGTGACCTTATCTAATTACTATGTCTTACTCATATTTTTTTTTTTATTTTTATTTTTCAATCTTTTGGGGGTTTTATATAGCATTTTTCTTTGGTGTTTTTTCTCATATACAGAGGATTGGGGGGGGGTCCCTTTAATTTCCTACGTCTGTATCGGTTTTTTAGAATGCGGGGAAATAGGACGTTTCGGAAGGGCTATTTATTTTAGGGGGGACCTGGGACTTTCTTTCAATAACTTTTAAAAAAAAAAAATTGCGTTCTCGTAGCGCTGCAGATAGCATTAACTCTTTTCTGAGGCGGGGGGGCAAGAGGAAGGCCCCACACGCTGGGGGGGGGGTGTGGGGGGTGGAGTTTGGGGTGGTGGCGGTGGGGGTACGAAGGATGGGGGCAAGCTGCCGAGATATGACATATATTTGTTCTGCCCCAAAGTGGCTCTAGTGGTGGCCCGTCTGAGCTTGGTTGGAGGGCAGTTGGGGGTGGGTAGGAACCAATTACGGTGGGCGGGTATTAATCATCCTGTATTGCTTTCTGCATATTGCCGCGATACAAAAACTAACTGCTCATGAGTGTTTTTTGTTGTGTGTTACGCTTAATTTTGTTTTCAAGAATGTTACAAACAACTATATATAAATATAGCAATTGTGTAAGTCAATTTCTCGGGTGTAAGGGGGGTGGGGAGAGAGTCTCTTATTAGGCGGAGAAAGAAATAGGAATATCGCTCCCCTGGGCATGTTTTGTCAATCAGGGCGGACTAAAATGAGGTTGTGTACGGAGCTAAAACAAACTGCTACAGGAATCACCTGTGTAAAACATGCTGAATTTTAAAACATCACGTAGTGGACAGAAATTAGCATCATATATTGATGTCTTGATTGATATAACAAACATGCCTGGGGGTTAGAAAGCATTAAAAGCTTCCTGTTTATAATGCAGTTCGTGCTTTATTTATAAAACAGGAACCTCGCCCAAATATTTTGTCATAAATGTATCTCTTCCTTTTTCCAAATGTCAGTTTAACTGCAGCATTTTTTGGTTCCTGTTTTTTTGCGTCTAATGTCCTGATGATAAGTCTGAAATCGCTCACTTCCTGTGAGGCAGGGCAGCGCACATCAATAATATTCTAGTCAGTCTTCTTCTTTTTTTTTTTTTTCCACTTTTCAGACGTCACCTTGAATAATGTTTTAAAGAAAGCATAGGTCAGGTAGAGGTTGTTGATAACTTACCTCTACTCGAAGACACATCAACAAGTGAAGGCAAGTATAGGCACATCAACAAGTGTGGGAAGTATGGCACATTAACATGTGAGGTAAGTATAGCAAATATTCAAAACATGTGAGTGCAAGCAAAGACACATTAACAAGTGAGGCAATGTATGAGTGATGGGCACATCAGAACAAGTGAAGGGAAGATATGGGCACATTAACTTTTGGGAGCTAAGAATGGACACACATCAACTAAAGTGAGGCACGCATAACACATCAACAAGTGTGGGGCAAGCATGGCACATCGACAAGTGAGGCAATCATGGGGCACATGGCAACAAGTGAGGCAAGCATTGCACATCAACAAGTGGAGCTGCCAATCATAAGCACATCAACAATTGAGGCAAGCGTATGGCACACATCACAAGTGAGGTCAACCATGGCACATCAACAAGCTTAGGCAAGCATGGCACATCAACAAGTGAGACAAGCATGGAACAATCAACAAGCTAGGGCAAGCATGGGCACATACACAAGTAAGCAAGCATCAAGCATGGCACATCAATAAGTGAGCAAACATGGCACATCACACCAAGTGAGACAAGCAATGGGCACATCAACAAGGTGAAGGCAAGGATGGCACATCAACAAATGCGTCAAACATGGGCACATCAAACAAGTGAGACAAGCATAGCACATCAAACAAGTGAGACAAGCATGGGCACATCAACAAGTTTGAGGCGGGAAAGCATGGACAAAGACATCAACAAGTGAGAGCAAGCATGGCCCAATCAACAAGTGAGGCAAGCAATTGCACATCAACAAAGTGTAGGAAAGCATGGAACATCAGCAAGTGGAGGCAAGCATGGCACATCACTAAATGAGGCAAGCAAGGCACTTTGAAACATCAACCAAGTTGAGGACAAGCATTGGCACAGATTCAACAAGCTAGGCAAGCATGGCACATCAACAAGTGAGACAAGCATGGCACATCAACAAGCTAGGCAAGCATGGCACATCCACAAGTAAAGCAATCATGGCACATCAATAAGTGAGGTAAGCATGACACACCAACAAGTGAGGCAAACATGGCACATCACCAAGTGAGACAAGCATGGCACATCAACAAGTGAGGCAAGGATGGCACATCAACAAATGCGTCAAACATGGCACATCAACAAGTGAGACAAGCATGCACATCAACAAGTGAGACAAGCATTGGGCACACATCAACAAGTGAGGCAAGCATGACACATCAACAAGTGAGGCAAGCAATGGCAACATCCAACAAGTGATTAGCAAGCATGCACATCAGCAAGATGTGAGACCAGGCATGGCCAAGCATACAATACAAAGTGAGGCAAGCATAGGCACACATCAACAAGTGAGGCAAGCATGGCACATCAACAAGTGAGGCAAGCATGTGTAGTGAAATTGACAGAGATACAACGGTAAAATCCCTCCAAAGATAACATTTAAGGATAAAAACATAATGCGTAGGCTGCTGATGTACATGATCGCCTAGACCGCGGGTCATCATCCTCCATAATAATTGAATTGCTAGACAGGAGGGGAACGGCGGCGGATAAAAAAAGGAAAAAATCATGACTGAAAAGATTGCCTTGAGACATAGAAAGAAAAGGCTAATTTGAGACGCATTTGGGGGGGTGGGGGGGGGTGGGGGACGCGAAGGCGGGGGATAGGCATGGCCGGGGAGAGCAACGGGCCACGATTGAAAAAAGTCACGTAATTCCTCAATGTTTTTTGGTGACATAAAAATTAAGCAAACCTCGACAGAAGGGGACCATAGATATAATACGCCACAGTCATTTTTTTTTTATTGGACGCTTTTGCAATACCAAGCCCTTGATTTGAATTCAGCGGCTAAAACGCAGATGTTAGGAATATTACAAAAATTAAAAAAGTAAATTTTTCTTAATATTAATGTTAGGAATATAAAAATTAGCTGGCCGGATGGCCTATTCTGAGCAGTGAACTAATATGTTCTTAATTTTACAAACGGATAGATAATATTGAAGATAATGACAAAAGACAGTGTTGTTCACATCATCGACAGACTGTATGGAATCTAAAAGTGTCGCTAATTGCACACAAAAAAAAACGACCTCGAAACGCAGGTGTTCAAATTTACTTAGTATGGAGGAGAGGGTTTTTGGGTGGTAGCTGTGTCTAAATATAACTTTTAACGACAAAATTTTGGAGGGGAGAGAAAGGTTGGTTCAAAAATCAAGTACATTTTGTAGAAACACAAGTAGAGACGGACAGACTAACAGATAACCATCCATACTTGACTGAAGCATGACTGAAATGACTTTATGGTAGGAAATTTGAATTTAAAATAAACCTAGGCAGTGATTGGCCACAGACAATCATATCATTAGCGCTCAGACGCGAAAGTGGGGTCATTTCTCAATAGTTGTTCAGTGATAGACACAGATTTTAAAGTGTGGTGATTTCCATATGAAAGAAAGTGTAAGAAGTTTAGGGACGCCATACTATAGCCAGCAGCTCAGCTGAGTTTTGCTAGCAATTCTGTGTTATTTATTCATAATCTGGTAAGATTGAAATTATTTCCTTATATATTTTGAATATTGTTTCATGTTCGAGTGATTGATACTGCCATATCGAAATCTAGCCTTACAAACAAGTAGGGATTTGCTCTAGACCCCCCGCCCTAGTCAGGGTCTAGGGACCAACAATGTACATAAACTCCAACAAGGGTTAGGCAAGACAGATCAAGTGTTGAGAATAATGAAACATATTACCTATCCTCTTTTAGGGCAGCAAACTAATAAATATTTTTTCAGAATCTATAGTCTGGGAGGATCTATCTGATGTAAAACCACCATGGTAAATGTGCTGTTTGGTCAGAGAGATCTGACCTGTCTGTATGATGTGGTTGTTGTGTCAGTGTTGTGTCCAGACGTGGGTAGAGAATAGATTTTGACACATGGCCCATACTTTGATTGCAGAGCTGCGAGTTTCTGTTGTCAACAAAGCAGTGTCTATTCAGTGGGTGACTTTACTCGAGTGTATCTGTGCAGTACTTGTGACAGAGACCACCATTATTGCCCGCCAGCACGGAGAGGTGGGACCACCTGATTTCAGCACCAGAGCTACAACGACAAGATGAGTGAGCCTCTGGTCTGCTGGACATTCACCAAAGCCCTTTAGTTACTAATACCCCCATAAAAATTCCCACCATTTTCTGGACACTGGGTAGTCAATATAGACAGGTGTGATGAGGCCACCCCAACAGCACAAACAGTAACTATCCTCCCAAGTAGATGACTACTAGAACATTTTAATAAAACTAACTAGTATAGTACATATATATGTACACTATTGCATTTATGATATAATATTCCATGCATTTCTTTCATAATCTCTAAATCCTTTTAAGTTCTGGTCAACCTAAAATTGATCCAGAACAAAATAAATGTAATATAATTCTAACAAAAATTTTACACACGTGAGTTAGTTCAGTGTATTTTAACATTTGTTAATATTATTAGTCTTCTTAATTATCTGTGGGTGTATTTAGAAACTATCACACCACACTACACATCATTACCCTAGACACTTTACGTAGCCACATTCATTAAAAAAAAAAATTAAGTGTGAGGTCGTAGTGGTAGCAAGAAAGGCCTTCTGACAATTCACAACTACATTTTATCTCCGGAGCCTTCACAGCTGGCCTCATACAATTACATTTAGTAATATCTCCATCATACAATACCATCAACACCACTACATAAATTGGGGTCTTGTCCAGGGATAATTAGCCCAACAGTAATATTAGGATCTCCTGGTGGGAGAAATAAAAGTAGGGAAATAAATTGTAAAATTCCCTTTAAAATTAAAAGTGTCCCTGCAGATAAAAGTTGGTGAATCTTCACAGCCAGTAATAATTAATTAGTTAACTGGTTAGTTAGAATTGGTTAGACTATAGTCATAAGAAGTACTTAGTGTATTTACTGGTTAGAGATTTATCTTGTATATTATTATATTGTCTAAAAAGTATGGCGGAGCTGGCAAAATTTAGATCAGCTGCTGTGCTCACCGCGAAGGAGATGGGAATGGATGGTCAAATTTTAATTCAATACGTAACGGCTGAATGTGATAAATATATTGAACGGGAAGAAAGGAGGTTAGCTGAAGAGAAGAGGTTAGAGGCTGATAGAGAAATTAAGAGGCTGCAGATTGAGGCAGAAGAAAAACGACAGCAAAGGGAGGCAGAAGAAAAAAACGACAGCAAAGGGAGGCAGAAGAAAAAAGATTGACTGCGAAAGGGAGGCGAAACTGCCGAAAGGGAGGCAGAAGATAGAAGGTTGCAAAGGGAGCACGAATTACGACTAAGGGAGCTGGAATTACAAGGCCGGCTCCTGAAAATGGTGCCAGCCCTTTTGCCTCAGATGCTACGCCCAGTCTGGGAGCCTCAAACTCAGCTATGGGGGTTTCATTTAGACCATTTTGTTGAAAAAGACGATGACATAGAGGGGTACCTAGGACGTTTTGAGTTATTAGCTACTACATATGGGTTAGAGAGAGAGAGAGGTGGAGCTTAAAGCTATCACAGGGATTGAGAGGTACTTCTTATGAAGTATTTGCTAAAATGAACAGGGAAGACCAAGACAATTATGACATGTTAAAGCAGGCTTTGTTATTAAGGTACGAGAAGAATGGTGAATTTTATCGTAAGAAATTTAGAAATGCCAAACTGTTGTCTGGGGGAGACATACCACCAATTCTCTGCTAGACTAGAAACCTATTTGGAGAAATGGACGGCTCTGGGGAAGACCCAAGATCTTAAAGAAATGATCATGATTGAGCAATTGAGAGAGTCCATGGCTCCAGACATGAGAAAATTTCTCATGGAACAAGGTGCAGAGAAGTTGGGGGAAATTTTAAATGTTGCTGAGAGGTATCAGGCAGCCCAGGCAGAGGTAAGTGGTGCTAAGAAGAAGCACATAGACAATTTTAAAGCTCCACAGCAATTTAATAAATTTGATAATAGAGAGCAGGGAAATAAAGGTAGGACAAACTTTGAGCGGCCAAGAAATGACTATCGCGACAGAAACTCACAGTTCAATGACCAAAAGTTCAATGAAAGAAAACCGTTGAACCAAGGAAAAAGATGGTGTAAATGGTGCAAGAAGGATAACCATAACACCGAATTTTGTAGAAGGAAACCTTCAAACATTGCTGCAATGAAGTCGGGGACGCAAAGATTAAAGGTTAATCCTAAGGGACAACAGGAACCTTATCACCCCCCAGTTTGTGAGGATGTTATTTGTAATGGGGTCACCATAAGGTGCCTTTATGATAAGGTTTGGATTATGATTCAGTTGTGAAGTCTAGCCTAGTGGACCCAAGTCAGTATACCACAGAAACAGTGGAAATACAAGGGG
This sequence comes from Oreohelix idahoensis, assembly GCA_024509875.1. Classification (NCBI taxonomy): domain Eukaryota; kingdom Metazoa; phylum Mollusca; class Gastropoda; order Stylommatophora; family Oreohelicidae; genus Oreohelix; species Oreohelix idahoensis. Next base: position 15,098 of record JAMPIV010020266.1, read on the forward strand.
CGACTAAGGACATACCACTCATGACACTTCCCATCGCAAGGATAACGGTGAAAACTCGCTATGTGGAAGGAGAAATCAGAGCAGCAGTGATAGATGAACCAATCTACCCTCTGATATTGGGGTGTAGATACGTCTTCTTGGGAATCCCGAGAAACCTGTGATCATGGCGACAGTGCAGACCAGGTCACAGAAGAAGGAGGAAGAAGGTGAACCTATAAATGCTCATCCAGAGGAGATGAGGAAGGCGCAGGCTGAGGATAGGACACTCAAGCCCTGTTTTAAAAAATTGCCCAAATGCCACACACCTCCGAGCAAGGGGGAATATTTCATGAAGAACAAACTCTTATACAGGAAGACAGGAACTGGAAAGATCCACTGGTCACGGACAGTTAGTTCTTCCCAAGATATATAGGGCAAACTTAATAAGAAGGAGCTTACATGTTGGAAAAATGGATGGTGGTGACCATCGAGCATGCGATACCCCATCTGCCTTCAGATTGGAAAAATACTATGGGGATCGACGCCACAGTTGAAAATGCGATAGTTGTCATTACTTTTCTGGCATGTGGGATAACGGAGAGGAACACCCACAAAAAAGATATGTCACCTAAAACCTGCCCCAGAATAGGCCTCAAAGGACAAAAAACTAATTAGCTCCAAAGAAAACCGGAACTGGACTGGCTCCTGCAACTTCACACCCAGGGAAATGCCCATAGTGGGAACACCTTTTGAGAGGGTTGCAGTGGAAATTGTAGGACCTCTCACTCGGACCAAGAGGAGGAACAGTTACATCCTTACTCTGGTGGACACTTGTTCTATGTGGGGACCCGACTTGTGAGATGAGGAAACTACAAATCTTACTGCACGATAAGTGGTTGACATTGATCAATTGTGGGGAGAGGGGCGAAGCTCCAGCCATCAATTGATATCAAAACATGTAGCAGAGGCACTTACTTACAATAATTTACGATGGCCGATTGGGATTCCCGCATCAAATCTTGACGGATAATGGTTCTCAGTTCAAGGGGAAACTAACGGAAGAAGTTTTTAAGCTATTTCAAGCCAGACACTTTCATTGTAGTCCGTACCATCCACAAGGGAACGGCCAGGTAGAGAGGTTCAACGGGACTCTCATTTCTATCCTGAGAAAGCTGGCACACGAAAAACCGGATCTGTGGGATCAATTCCTGCCCGTCCGCATTGTTTGCTGTCACTCGGGGAGGTTACCACATAAGTTCACCCGGGATCAAACTCTGCTATTTGGGAAATAAACGGGCCTTTAGAAGATTTATTAAGGACCTGGACAGATGAGAAGGCGGAAGAGACTGTTACCTCATCGTATCCATATGTGAACGAACTGACCACTCGTTTGAAAGCTGGATGGAAACTGGCAAATGATAATTTGAAACAAGCCAGGAAGAAACATGCAGCATATTTTAATAGGAAGGCAAAGGACAGGGAACTGGCAGTCGGAGAGAAGGTGCTGCTTCTACTACCGGGAAGCCAGAATAAATTACAAATTGGTTGGCAAGGTCCATATACGGTTCTAGAGAAGGTGTCTAGAACAAACTATAAAATTGACAAAAAGGGGAAGGAAAAAGTTTATCATGTAAACCTGTTAAAGAAGTATCTGGACAGACCACTCCAGGAAAGCACCCCCTTATTGACCTTGGCTATTGCAACCCAGATGCAAAAAGAACCACTCACCTCACATGAATACCCATTACATCCTTGTGAAACAGCAGCACAGGTAAAAGTCAGTAAGCACCTGACTAAAAACCAGAGGGAGAGAGTTCAACAGGTTCTGGAGGAACATACAGATGTATTAACAGATAAACCAGGCCATACAAATTTGCTACAGTATGACATGAAACTGGTAGACTCAAACCCAATCTGTATGAGAGCCTATTCTATTCCGTTCGCGAAGGAGAAGGCATTGAAGGAAGAAATAGAGTATTTGTTGAAGGAGGGGATTATTTCGCACAGTGAATCATCTTTTAGTTCTAGTGTCGTTTTGTTGAGAAAACCGTCTGGGGAACACAGACTGTGCATAGATTACAGGAAACTGAATGCTGTCACAGAAGGACAAGTGGATCCATTACCAGACACAAAACAGTTATTTGCCAGACTGAACAAGGCAAAATACTTTTCAAAAGGTGGATCTTAGTAAAGGCTATTACCAGATCCCAGTGAAGCCTGAAGTGAGACCTTATTTGGCTTTTAGCACTTCGGATGGACATTATGAATTCAATATGCTACCATTCGGACTGAAAAATGCTCCGAGTGTGTTTTCAAGGATGATGCGAAAATTGTTGGATCCCCTGAATAACCCATGTATCACAAATTTCATGGATGATATTCTCGTCGCCACAGAGACATTTGAAGAACACATTGAAGCTCTGGAGATGTTGTTTGATAGACTTCGGGAGGCGAACTTAACTGCTAGGCCAACAAAATGTTGTATTGGATGCAAAGAGTTGGAATTCTTGGGACACACTGTATATCAGGGTAATATGACCCCTGATCCTAAGAACTTGGGAAAACTGCAGAGAGCACCTAGGCCGCAAACAAAAAAGGACGTGCGATCATTCGTGTCGTTATGCGGATTTTATCAGAAATACATCAAGAATTTTAACGCTATTTGTGCTCCTCTGACTGATCTGACTCGCAAGGGACTTCCAGATAAAATTATTTGGACTGCACAATGTGAACTAGCGTTCCAAGAGTTAAAGGAAAAACTCACTAGCAAGCCTATTCTCAAACTGCCTGATTTGACACAGGACTTTGTCTTAAGAACCGATGCAAGTAATGTAGGACTCGGAGGGGCTTTGTTGCAAAGATCATCTTCACCTGATGGGGAACTGAAACCAGTCGCTTATGCAAGCCGCAAATTGAATAAGGCGGAACAAGGATACTCCACAAGCGAAAAAGAATGTTTAGCATTAATCTGGGCAATAAAGAAGTTTCAAATCTATCTGTATGGTAGGACATTTGTGGTGGAGACGGACCATCAGCCTCTCGTGTTCTTGTCTCAGGCTAAGCATGAAAACGCAAGATTGCTGAGGTGGTCTTTATTGCTTCAACCTTATCAGTTCAGTATCCAATATATCCCAGGCAAATTGAATGTCGGTGCAGATTTCCTCAGTCGGCACCCCTGTGATCAAAATTAGAGTAGTGGCAGACGTGAGGAGTAAATTTACCTATGTGTATCGCTGGTTTTGGAACTTGCCATAGGCATGTTTTCAAGTGGGGAGATGTGTAGTGAAATTGGTCACGTTTCCCAAGTTGACATAAAAAGTAAGCAACTCGACAGAAGGGACCATAAAGATATAATACGCCACAGTCATTTATTGGGACGCTTTTTTGCGATACCAAAAGCTTTTGATTTGAATTCAGCGGCTAAACGCAGATGTATGGAATATTACAAAAATTAAAAAGTACTTTTTTTCTTAATATTAATGTTAGGAATATAAAAATTAGCTGGCCGGATGGCCTATTCTGAGCAGTGAACTAATATGTTCTTAATTTTACAGACGGATAGATAATATTGAAGATAATGACAAAAGACAGTGTTGTTCACATCATCGACAGACTGTATCTTGAATATAAGAATCAAAAAAGTGTCGCTAATTGCACAAAAAAATCTAGCTTTGTATAAAATAACTTTTTAACGACAAAAATATTTTTGGAGGAGGGGAGAGAAAGAGGTTGGGTTCAAAAATATAATTCAAGTACAATTTTTGTAATAAAAAAAAAAACACAAAGTAGAAACGGGGACAGGGGGGACTACAAAAAAACAGAATTAAAAAAAAATAATACATTTTGCCAAACTTGGGGGACATGGGAAAAAAGTGGGGGGGGAAGAAAAATGAAAAATACTTAGGGTAGGGAAATGACTTTGGAATTTGGGGGAAAAATAGAATTTAAAAATAAACATTTACCGCACGTCGAAATTGTGGGCCACAGCAAAGGACAGTCATATTTTATTAGCGCTCAGGGGGCGGCGATTCACGGACGAAGGGAGAGAGGCAGAGGAGTGCGAGCAGGAGGGGGGGTCCATGTGTGGCGAGGGGTGGTAGTTGGGTCTAGATTCTGTACGGAGCTTGCTTGGGGACATCAAGTTCATTCTTAAAGTTGACAGGTCAGCATCTATTTCCATATGCACTATGGAAACCGACATGTTGGAAAATAATTATGCGAGATCTGGGGGGGGGGGAACATCTCTAGCGCCTATTTTTCTACTTTAAACTTTCTCAGGCAGCATTAGCTGCGAATCTTCACCTAGCATAACAGAGTACATCTTCTGCTGTGGTTTTCATTTATAATTCAGTAACAATCTGGGTAAGAGGTACAATTGACACTCCCATTACTTTAGTCTGTATACATGAATTCTTATGAATCATGAGATCTTGCATGCTCTTCGCGGGTTGAATTTGCTCTTATTAGACATACTAGCCATGCTTTATCGGGAATCTAAAAGACATTTAGCTTACACAAAACACCGAGTGATTAATGCTCTCATGATCAGCTCATCGCTCTTTTAGACCTAAACGCCTAGTGGGTTTGTGGGTCTAAGGTGAACTCTCGTACCGTCAACATGATACCCCATCTACTCGCACCAGATGGTATTACGTACAGCAAGGGTTACAGCATAACAAAGGGGGGGGGGGGGGGGGGGGGACCCAGATATCCCCAATTTTAGGTTTACTATATATCTTGTATCAGAACAATAATGAAACATAAATCACACTATATGCCTCTATCGAATCAGAGAGCGCGTATAGATGTAGACATCCAGCACTAACTAAAAAATAATTTAATCATCAAGAGCTTTTATCTGCCTAGATAGTATGCAGTCTTTCTGTATGTAACCCACCTGCACATTGGTACAAATTGGTAGGCTGTGTTGTTCGTCGATAGAGAGTGACGATAGTAGGAGTAGTCTGTGGACATTAATGGTGGCAGCTTGAGATGAGTGGGGGGGGGGGGGGGATGGGGTGGGTCTAGTCGGAGTACTATGTCTAGGAGTGTAGGATGTAAGATACACAGACTTATTAGTTTGTACATACAAGGAGTCCAGTTCCACCCCCATATAGAGGTTAGACGAAAATACTAGAGTATATTACCATGCTGTTCAACACAAGGAGACATGTCCCAATATCACAGTGTGGGATTGAGTTTTTGATTTTTGCAACAGAAAGTCCATTGTTATTCGGTGAGTTATTTTCGATTTTCAGCTTTTTTGTCCCCAACAAGGCTGTTGATCCCCCAAGCGTTATGATGAGGTGTTTAAATAGATATGGTGCGATATTTTTACCGCGATAGCGGAGTTTGGCTGTACACGTTGAAAAATCACCCTCTGTGGGGCAGTAAAAACGGTATTTTTTTTTGTGGACAGGAGAGTAACCCACCTAGTAGTAGTTTAGTTTGCCGCCAGCCCCGGTGACTTGCTTGGGGAAACCCCCGTACCCAAGAATTTCAGCAAGACTCGAGAGAGCTAATCATAGTGCCAAAGTTAGTTCAAAAAATTAGTGGAGCCCTCCCCCTGGTCCCCCTATGCCCCTGGGGAAAGTTGTTTTACCATACCAACGCCTTCATTTTTAGTTTTTTATTAACTATAAATTAACCCACACATAAAAAATTCCCTTGCCCAATTTTTTACTGGACCTCAATGTTTGTAGTCCAATATGAATGATGAACAGGTTTGTTTTGGTAAGTTTGGAAATGAAGGCCAAGACCCCCAAAACCCAAGAAAAATAACAGATTGCCCATTGTTAGATGAACTGATATTTCTCTGGACGACCTGACGACAGCTTTCCCAATATTGAAGTCTAATTGTTAGTTCGAGCAGGGTGGTAAAACCTACAGAACATTCTTACTCGATAAAGGATTTAACACATATTAACAGACTAAGATCGGATGCCTAGTCATCTTCTATGGGTCCGAGAGGGTATTTTTATTACATGGGTAGCGCTACTCCCTTATCTGCACGACATTTAGGATAAGACTCTGTATAGTTAAACAGTGCCCACGGCGGGTTCAGAGTGGCGAAATTTTTTTTTCTTTTTTATTTTCCAATAAAATTCGTCATGCTTGTATCAATTTGCTTTTAGACAATCTCTTTTTTTTTTAAAAAAATGTCTAGAATGAGGTTTTCCCAATCATAAAAAAACTTTTTGACATATCTCGGGGGAGCGAGTACCCAGACAATTACTAAATTTAAGGTATGGTTGAAATATAATCTTCTAGACCCTATCAGAGGCAACATTTTTTTAGCACTTCCTTTGAAAAAGTTTTGTTTTAGAATTCAGTGGGGGGTAGAAACTGGAATAAATAGGGGCGGACTTTTGTATGGGTTTTACTATTAAGTTTATTAGTACTGAACGGGGATTCAATATCTGGTGAGTGTAGATCCAAGTAACTGTAAGTAGCGATCCAACACGAGAGCGAATTTACAAATCAGCTTTACGATTGAAGAATGAACAGAGCAGGAGCTCAATAGATACGTACGAATTCCAGGACACAAGAAACTTGCGGAAAAAATATAATGTTGTGGGAGGGTGTCGGAGTAGACAAGTGGTTCAAAGCCAAAGAAAAAAAGGCCCCTTTTCGTGGACTAATTCATAACACAGACTTACATTTTATTTTAGAAGCTTCCCAGAGATAGAACAGTGCGACCTTTTACAGTACAGCTGGTCGATCTTAGTCAAATACATTTTAGGACAGGTTTTAGTATAAAAAGATACACCCAATGGCGGGTGAGCAATAACCATCCAACCCCCCACTACCAAATTAGACTAGTTATGGGGGGTCCTGTTGTGAGGAATCAGTTTTCCCCCCCCCGGGGATAATTTAACCCCAACAGGTAAATCACTTAGAGGGATTTCTCCCCCTGGGGTTTTTTTGTAGAACATAAGACAGATTAAGTGAACACATAAACACATTTTTGAGTGTGAGAGAAAATTCGCGCTCCCCTAGTAAAAAAATTTTTACAAGAAGTAGAGTCCCCCCCCCCCCCTGCCAGAGGAAATATAGGTCGGCTATAAATTTTTGTGGAAATCTTCACCTGCCAGTTAGAGAGAAAAGTAAGATGAGAAGACTGGTATTATGTTTAAGGTTGGAGTAAACTATTTTTTTATTTAGCTATTAGTACATTAGACGATCGTCTAATTACAGGTCACCCCCCCCCCCCACCCCCCCCCCCACCCACCCACCCCCCCCCCCCATAACAGGGCTAGGATAGTTTGGAAGATTGTATTTTTACAGACAAATGGTATTGCTGGTTAGGAGCATTTTTTAGCTTGAATATATTAATTGATGATAAAATTGCTGCGTGATCTTATCGCGAGGGGGGTGGTGGGGTGGGGGGGGGGGGGGGGGGGAGTTGGTGGGGGTTGGGGGGGGGGGGGGGGGGGGGGGGGGGGGGGGGGTTTCCCGTGGGGGGGGGGGGGGGGGGGGGGGGGGGGGGGGGGGGGGGGGGGGGGGGGGGGGGGGGGGGGGGGGGGGGGTGGGGGGGGGGGGGGGGGGGGCGGCGGGAGGGTAAAATTGGGAGGTGCGAAAACGGCCCCCCTGTGACAATAGAATGAGAGAAATTTTAACATAGTTAGATAGTTGGAAAGGGACAGACAATGGATAGTAAAAGTGTTATACGGGCCCTGAAGGAAGAAAAAAAGGAATGGTGTAAAACATATAACCTGAGGGCAGAGAAGGATTTTTTACAAAAGAAACTTTGTCAAAAGAGCATTTTAATTTGAGCGACAGATATGAAAAGGGGACCCCAGCAATATGGGGGGAGGCCATTGAATACAAAAGGGCAAACAGCAGGGGTCAAAAGGGGGGAGAGGGAGGGGCGGCGAGTGACAGTTGCCGAAAGGGATGGCCCCAGAGAAAGAACTGAGGGTGAGAGCGTTAGGACCTGCCTAAGAAGACTTGTTAGTGGGGCCAGAGAATGCAAAAAAGAAAACTGAGATCTTTGCCTGAGAAAAGTGCGAGGCATGACAGAATAGAAGGTCACGGCTCCACAAGTGCGAGTGCCAACAGACGAAGACTGTTAGACGACACTAAGAATTGGTCGCAGGTCACCTGGATAAATTTTTACAAGGTGCCCCCCGGCTTTCCACCCTGAATACAACACTTGTGGATGCCATTGCCCCCCCCCCCTATTATTTTTTTTGCCCCCTTACAGATGCCTATGGCCCCAGTCCCCCCCCTCTCCCCCGCCCCCCCCCCTGGGCTGGACTTAAAAAAGCCTCCAAAACCCCTCCCAAGCTCATTGGGGTTGTATGCTTCAGTTTTTTTTCCTATTTATCGATATCGCGATTTTGCTTATTTTTTTTTTGAGCATTAAAGACCCGATCGACATAAGAGGGGGTACCTAAGAACGTTTTTTTTGGGAGTTTCTAGTATATAGCACAGGGGACATAATGAGCGTTTACAAAACTATCTACGTATGAGTGATGGTAAAGGTAAGTGGAGAGAGTCGTACTGGTTATTTGTGTAGTTTAAAGCTGATAGTTTATCTAACAGGGAATAATTTGAAATAGGTAACTTCCTTATTAAGGTACGAGAAGAATGGTGAATGGTGAATTTTATCGTAAGAAATTTAGAAATGCCAAACTGTTGTCTGGGGAGACATACCACCAATTCTCTGCTAGACTAGAAACCTATTTGGAGAAATGGACGGCTCTGGGGAAGACCCAAGATCTTAAAGAAATGATCATGATTGAGCAATTGAGAGAGTCCATGGCTCCAGACATGAGAAAATTTCTCATGGAACAAGGTGCAGACATAGACAAGACCAATTTTTAAAGCTCCACAGCAATTTAACAAATTTGATAATAGAGAGCAGGGAAATAAAGGTAGGACAAACTTTGAGCGGCCAAGAAATGACTATCGCGACAGAAACTCACAGTTCAATGACCAAAAGTTCAATGAAAGAAAACCGTTGAACCAAGGAAAAAGATGGAGTAAATGGTGCAAGAAGGATAACCATAACACCGAATTTTGTAGAAGGAAACCTTCAAACATTGCTGCAATGAAGTCGGGGACGCAAAGATTAAAGGTTAATCCTAAGGGACAACAGGAACCTTATCACCCCCCAGTTTGTGAGGATGTTATTTGTAATGGGGTCACCATAAGGTGCCTTTATGATACAGGTTTGGATTATGATTCAGTTGTGAAGTCTAGCCTAGTGGACCCAAGTCAGTATACCACAGAAACAGTGGAAATACAAGGGGCGACTAAGGACATACCACTCATGACACTTCCCATCGCAAGGATAACGGTGAAAACTCGCTATGTGGAAGGAGAAATCAGAGCAGCAGTGATAGATGAACCAATCTACCCTCTGATATTGGGGTGTAGATACGTCTTCTTGGGGAACCCCAAGAAACCTGTGATCATGGCGACAGTGCAGACCAGGTCACAGAAGAAGGAGGAAGAAGGTGAACCTATAAATGCTCATCCAGAGGAGATGAGGAAGGCGCAGGCTGAGGATAGGACACTCAAGCCATGTTTTAAAATATTGCCCAAATGCCACACACCTCCGAGCAAGGGGGAATATTTCATGAAGAACAAACTCTTATACAGGAAGACAGGAACTAGATCCACTGGTCACGGACAGTTAGTTCTTCCCAAGATATATAGGGCAAACTTAATAAGGAGCTTACATGTTGGAAAAGATGGTGACCATGAGAAAGTCGGTACCATCTGCCAAAAGATTGCTCGAAAATACTATTGGCCCGACGTAAATGTCGATATTGAGAACTTTGTAGAAGCATGTGGCATATTTCATGAGGGAACACCCACAAAGGGAAAATATGTGCAGGACCTAGAAACGCCACGGGGCAAAATTAGGCCTGGAGGGAAAACAAATTATACTCAGGTAGACAAAGTGGAATGGGAGCCCCCTTTTCACACCCAGTCTTCACTTAAATGGATTAACATGGCCACTATGCGAAGAGTACAAAGAAGAAATTTTACCCAGGATAGGATGACAATCCCTCGGTCAGACTTATATAAACTGGAAGAACAGACAAGAGAGCGAAGATCTCTCATAAACAATCTAAAGTGGGGAGACAAACCCCAGAAAAAAATTGGTAGTGGTCGATTTGTGAGTGATGATTCTAGGAAGAAAAGTCCTCATTATAGAGCTTCTACTGGACGGGACCCGATGGGTTCCATGAAAAATAAGTATGATAAATTAAAGATCCAGATGTAACTTTATTAAGGACCTGGACAGATGAGAAGACGGAAGAGACTGTTACCTCATCTTATCAATATGTGAACGAACTGACCACTCGTTTGAAAGCTGGATGGAAACTGGCAAATGATAATTTGAAACAAGCCAGGAAGAAACATGCAGCATATTTTAATAGGAAGGCAAAGGACAGGGAACTGGCAGTCGGAGAGAAGGTGCTGCTTCTACTACCGGGAAGCCAGAATAAATTACAAATTGGTTGGCAAGGTCCATATACGGTTCTAGAGAAGGTGTCTAGAACAAACTATAAAATTGACAAAAAGGGGAAGGAAAAAGTTTATCATGTAAACCTGTTAAAGAAGTATCTGGACAGACCACTCCAGGAAAGCACCCCCTTATTGACCTTGGCTATTGCAACCCAGATGCAAAAAGAACCACTCACCTCACATGAATACCCATTACATCCTTGTGAAACAGCAGCACAGGTAAAAGTCAGTAAGCACCTGACTAAAAACCAGAGGGAGAGAGTTCAAAAGGTTCTGGAGGAACATACAGATGTATTAACAGATAAACCAGGCCATACAAATTTGCTACAGTATGACATGAAACTGGTAGACTCAAACCCAATCTGTATGAGAGCCTATTCTATTCCGTTCGCGAAGGAGAAGGCATTGAAGGAAGAAATAGAGTATTTGTTGAAGGAGGGGATTATTTCGCACAGTGAATCATCTTTTAGTTCTAGTGTCGTTTTGTTGAGAAAACCGTCTGGGGAACACAGATTGTGCATAGATTACAGGAAACTGAATGCTGTCACAGAAGGACAAGTGGATCCATTACCAGACACAAAACAGTTATTTGCCAGACTGAACAAGGCAAAATATTTTTCAAAAGTGGATCTTAGTAAAGGCTATTACCAGATCCCAGTGAAGCCTGAAGTGAGACCTTATTTGGCTTTTAGCACTTCGGATGGACATTATGAATTCAATATGCTACCATTCGGACTGAAAAATGCTCCGAGTGTGTTTTCAAGGATGATGCGCAAATTGTTGGATCCCCTGAATAACCCATGTATCACAAATTTCATGGATGATATTCTCGTCGCCACAGAGACATTTGAAGAACACATTGAAGCTCTGGAGATGTTGTTTGATAGACTTCGGGAGGCGAACTTAACTGCTAGGCCAACAAAATGTTGTATTGGATGCAAAGAGTTGGAATTCTTGGGACACACTGTATATCAGGGTAATATGACCCCTGATCCTAAGAACTTGGAAAAACTGCAGAGAGCACCTAGGCCGCAAACAAAAAAGGACGTGCGATCATTTGTGTCGTTATGCGGATTTTATCAGAAATACATCAAGAATTTTAACGCTATTTGTGCTCCTCTGACTGATTTGACTCGCAAGGGACTTCCAGATAAAATTATTTGGACTGCACAATGTGAACTAGCGTTCCAAGAGTTAAAGGAAAAACTCACTAGCAAGCCTATTCTCAAACTGCCTGATTTGACACAGGACTTTGTCTTAAGAACCGATGCAAGTAATGTGGGACTCGGAGGGGCTTTGTTGCAAAGATCATCTTCACCTGATGGGGAACTTAAACCAGTCGCTTATGCAAGCCGCAAATTGAATAAGGCGGAACAAGGATACTCCACAAGCGAAAAGAATGTTTAGCATTAATCTGGGCAATAAAGAAGTTTCAAATCTATCTGTATGGTAGGACTTTTGTGGTGGAGACGGACCATCAGCCTCTCGTGTTCTTGTCTCAGGCTAAGCATGAAAACGCAAGATTGCTGAGGTGGTCTTTGTTGCTTCAACCTTATCAGTTTAGTATCCAATATATCCCAGGCAAATTGAATGTCGGTGCAGATTTCCTCAGTCGGCACCCCTGTGATCAAAATTAGAGTAGTGGCAGACGTGAGGAGTAATTTTACCTATGTGTATCGCTGGTTTTGAAACTTGCCATAGGCATGTTTTCAAGTGGGGAGATGTGTAGTGAAATTGACAGAGATACAACGGTAAAATCCCTCCAAAGATAACATTTAAGGATAAAAACATAATGCGTAGGCTGCGAATAGTACATGATCGCCTAGACCGCGGGTCATCATCCTCCATAATAATTGACTTGCTAGACAGGAGGGGAACGGCGGATCAAAAAGGAAAAAAATATGACTGGAAAGATTGCGTGAGACTAGAAAGGCTAAGGAGACGCAATGGGGGGGGGGGGGGAACGGAGAAAAGTCACGTTTCCCAAGTTGACATAAAAAGTAAGCAACTCGACAGAAGGGACCATAGATATAATACGCCACAGTCATTTATTGGACGCTTTTGCAATACCAAGCCCTTGATTTGAATTCAGCGGCTAAAACGCAGATGTTAGGAATATTACAAAAATTAAAAAGTAAATTTTTCTTAATATTAATGTTAGGAATATAAAAATTAGCTGGCCGGATGGCCTATTCTGAGCAGTGAACTAATATGTTCTTAATTTTACAAACGGATAGATAATATTGAAGATAATGACAAAAGACAGTGTTGTTCACATCATCGACAGACTGTATGGAATCTAAAAGTGTCGCTAATTGCACAAAAAAACACGACCTCGAAACGCAGGTGTTCAAATTTACTTAGTATGGAGGAGAGGGTTTTTGGGTGGTAGCTGTGTCTAAATATAACTTTTAACGACAAAATTTTGGAGGGGAGAGAAAGGTTGGTTCAAAAATCAAGTACATTTTGTAGAAACACAAGTAGAGACGGACAGACTAACAGATAACCATCCATACTTGACTGAAGCATGACTGAAATGACTTTATGGTAGGAAATTTGAATTTAAAATAAACCTAGGCAGTGATTGGCCACAGACAATCATATCATTAGCGCTCAGACGCGAAAGTGGGGTCATTTCTCAATAGTTGTTCAGTGATAGACACAGATTTTAAAGTGTGGTGATTTCCATATGAAAGAAAGTGTAAGAAGTTTAGGGACGCCATACTATAGCCAGCAGCTCAGCTGAGTTTTGCTAGCAACTCTGTGTTATTTATTCATAATCTGGTAAGATTGAAATTATTTCCTTATATATTTTGAATATTGTTTCATGTTCGAGTGATTTGATACTGCCATATCGAAATCTAGCCTTACAAACAAGTAGGGATTTGCTCTAGACCCCCCCGCCCTAGTCAGGGTCTAGGGACCAACAATGTACATAAACTCCAACAAGGGTTAGGCAAGACAGATCAAGTGTTGAGAATAATGAAACATATTACCTATCCTCTTTTAGGGCAGCAAACTAATAAATATTTTTCAGAATCTATAGTCTGGGAGGATCTATCTGATGTAAAACCACCATGGTAAATGTGCTGTTTGGTCAGAGAGATCTGACCTGTCTGTATGATGTGGTTGTTGTGTCAGTGTTGTGTCCAGACGTGGGTAGAGAATAGATTTTGACACATGGCCCATACTTTGATTGCAGAGCTGCGAGTTTCTGTTGTCAACAAAGCAGTGTCTATTCAGTGGGTGACTTTACTCGAGTGTATCTGTGCAGTACTTGTGACAGAGACCACCATTATTGCCCGCCAGCACGGAGAGGTGGGACCACCTGATTTCAGCACCAGAGCTACAACGACAAGATGAGTGAGCCTCTGGTCTGCTGGACATTCACCAAAGCCCTTTAGTTACTAATAACCCCATAAAAATTCCCACCATTTTCTGGACACTGGGTAGTCAATATAGACAGGTGTGATGAGGCCACCCCAACAGCACAAACAGTAACTATCCTCCCAAGTAGATGACTACTAGAACATTTTAATAAAACTAACTAGTATAGTACATATATATGTACACTATTGCATTTTGATATAATATTCCATGCATTTCTTTCATAATCTCTAAATCCTTTTAAGTTCTGGTCAACCTAAAAATTGATCCAGAACAAAATAAATGTAATATAATTCTAACAAAAATTTTACACACGTGAGTTAGTTCAGTGTATTTTAACATTTGTTAATATTATTAGTCTTCTTAATTATCTGTGGGTGTATTTAGAAACTATCACACCACACTACACATCATTACCCTAGACACTTTACGTAGCCACATTCATTAAAAAAAAAAAATTAAGTGTGAGGTCGTAGTGGTAGCAAGAAAGGCCTTCTGACAATTCACAACTACATTTTATCTCAGGAGCCTTCACAGCTGGCCTCATACAATTACATTTAGTAATATCTCCATCATACAATACCATCAACACCACTACAGCATGGCACATCAACAAGTGAGGCAAGCATGGCACATCAACAACTGAGGCAAGCATGGAACATCAACAAGTAGTGGGAGCCGCGCTAGCGTAGTGGTTACAACACCGCTCTGGCGACCGGGTGATACAGGATCAAACCCGGGCGACGGCATTTGAGGATTTTTCGTCGACCGGGATTTGGACTGGATTAACTCGAGACCTGGCGAGGACATTTGAAGGAGTGTCGTCGACCAGGGACTGGCGGCTCCTGAGCCGACTCAGCTGCAATGGGTACCTCCGAAATCGGCGAGTATTTGCCTGAATGGCGAGGGACACCTGTCTATGTACAAGAAATAAAGGGATACTCACGTAAAATCAATGTCAGGTTAGACATAAAATAATAACCTGAGATTTCGCCTCGAGTATTAGCGGGCGTACGCAAAAAAAAAAAAAAAAAGTGAGGCAAGCATGGCACATCAACAAGTGAGGCAAGCATGGCACATTAACAAGTGAGGCAAGCATGGCACATCAACAAGTGAGGCAAGCATGGCACATCAACAAGTGAGGCAAGCATGACACATCAGCAAATGAGGCAAGCATGGCACATCAACAAGTGAGGCAAGCATGACACATCAACAAGTGAGGCAAGCATGGCACATCAACAAGTGCGGCAAGCATGGCACATCAACAAGTGAGGCAAGCATGGCACATCAACAAGAGAAGCAAGCATGGCACATCATCAAGTGAGACCAGCATGGCACAACAACAAGTGAGGCAAGCATGGCACATCAACAAGTGAGGCAAGCATGACACATCAACAAGTGAGGCAAGCATGGCACATCAACAAGTGAGGCAAGCATGGCACATCAACAAGTGATTCAAGCATGGCACATTAACAAGTGAGGCAAGCATGGCACATCAGCAAGTGAGGCAAGCATGGCACATCAACAAGTGAGGCAAGTGTCGCCGGATGGCCCACTACTGATACCATAGCTTCATTCGTGCTATTAGTTATCAAGTATATTAGGATGAATAGTTACGAGGTTTTATTGAGATACGCGGTTATCAGATGGAAACTGGAATTAGGTTAAATAGCGACTAAACGCTGATCTTTGGCGGGAGTTGCTCGACAACCGATGACGAAAATCAGAATAGCTGAAACACGCCATCGGTAGGTATTTGAGATCCAATCAAATAAATAAAGAATTAATAGACTGTCTAACCAAAAGGCTGGAAAAAGCCCGCACCACTTTTGCAAAGGCAAGCTTCGAGGTCACAAGTCAGTTGATCTCCAAAAGCCACTCTGTACGGACGTACACTGCTGATCTTGAAGTATCAACTCATTAAAGCAGATAGCTTTATTTTATAATGTGGGAATTCATAATTACCTAGTAAGTATAGCTTCGAGTGACACCTTGTTAATATTTCAGGATTAATATATTGTTAGGCCAGAAATGCCTAAAGGTACAGGTGACGAACTGAATTTTTTATAAGGTATGAAACAGAGCCCTGCAAAGGCATACTAGGCAAATTCATAAAGAAAGTAGAGACTTTAGCAGAAATACTCACCCCAACATGGAAAGGCTACAGGGAGAGAATAGTCTATAATATGAACTATATGTTGATTGAGGAATTATAAAATGAATGCATTCATGAGACATTGTCTGGATTGTAAATATGAATAAACTGTTTTAATGGATCTTGAAGACTTTCTTGCCTAACTCATGTTGCAAGTTATACAGTGTATGCTATAATTAACACACAACAAATAACATCACAGAGGAATTTTTGGAACGGGACTGGATTACAATGTTCATCAAGAAGTTAACATCTCTGGCAGTATTCCAGTAATTCATGACTTGAATGATACCATAAATCTATACATACCCCCACGGTCACACAGGCATGGCACATCAACAAGCTCTTTTGTCTAATACCAAAGTTATTCCTCCTCCTTCTCATCATCATCATTTCCGTTTTAGTTCCTTCGTGAGCATGTGACCATCGCTGTAACTAGTATCCTGTCCGGAAGCCTGCAGTAAAGCATTCATATGCTCTTACAGCAGTTGTCTGCATATCAATTTGTTGTACGTGATGAGATCACCTCTATGTTTGTATTGGCGTAAACTCATCAGATGCCGCTCTGATTCTGTTGATCATTATCTTTGCTATTTGCCTTCATCCTTACCAGGTCTTTTATAGCAGCTAGCTCACTTAGCACTTTGTTGTGGCGCCATGTGTATCGCCCTTGCCCCAATGACACCTTGCAAGCTGAGAGCACGTGTTCAAGTGTCTGTCTCTCCTGGCAGAGGGGGCAATGCTCATCATCCGACAGTCCCCATCTCACAAGGTTTGTGGCCGATGGCAGGAGGTCATACATTGATCTGATGCCTGCAGCAAAGCATTCAAATGCTCTTACAGCAATTGTCTGAATAGCAATTTGTTGTACGTGATGAGATCGTCTCTATATTTGCATTGGCGTAAACTCATCAGATACCGTTCTGTTTCTGTTGATCACCCCCCCCCCCCCCCTCGCTCTCCCTTGGTCAATACGGGTCTGTCTCTTCAAAGTGTTCATGTACAGAACACAATATGGAGAAGAGCCTGTCTTAACCTATAGTGAACAACATATGATGATACGCCGCTGTGAAAGGCTGTTCTTACCTTAATTAATGACACATGGATACGGTAACCGGCGTGCTATGGACCCCAGAAGGAAAGTGAAAGCGAGGCCGGTCAAAAACTACCTGGCGGGGAACTTTGGAGGTAGAGATGCAGAGCTTGAACCAGAGCTGGGGCACCACACGAAAGATGGCTGCCGACTGAGCACAGTGGAGACATACATTTTGTTGGTGCCATACAAGAAGCTACCAGGCGTGATGGTCACTGTGATTGCTTTGTCAGTCAGCGGCCAAGGACCAAAGTGGAGACATTCATTTTGTTGGTGCCATACAAGAAGCTACCAGGCGTGATGGTCACTGTGATTGCTTTGTCAGTCAGCGGCCAAGGACCAGAGACGGAAGAAGAATAAGATAAGATGACAAATCTCATTATGTGACAAAATATCTGAACTTTATCATGATTGAAATATGCAGAATTGTGTTTCTCAACTTTTTTAATATGACAGAACACATTACATACTTTTTCATGACACGCGGAAATCATGCAAGTCCATAGACAATACCTTTGGGGAAGCGATCATCTTCCATGCGACTGGCATGGCTAAGCCAGCGTAGTTTGCGTTGTCTAAGCAGTATATAACCGCTTTGAAGGCCAGTACGTGACAGCACCACTTTGTCATTCCACGAAATACCAAGGATGTGGAATAGACACCATTGGATGCCTAGATGGCAGGGAGGATAGTGTGATTCGCTTGCATAGCTAGGCGGGGTTGTCACACGGAAGGTCCTGGGTTCGAGTCCTGGGTAAGCCACTCACGTATGTTGTTTTTCTGTTGTCTAGTTTTCTACTTCTTTATTTCTTACGAGTGCCTGAAAACATACCTTTATGTTTGTCTAATGTTTATTTAAGCCTTCTTATTTGCTTAGTGTAGGTTGTCCGTGTCTCGCTACCACACAGAAGTGTGCTGGTGACGCAGGCAGTATATACTGCAGCTTTGGTCTTCATTGTGAGTTTGGAGTTTCCCCAAATACGCGTTGTGAGGTGGGCAACGATGGTTGTAGCTTTACCAATGCAGCTGTCAATTTATGAATCCAGTGAGAGTTTGTCGTTGATGGTAGACTACAGGCTTGCGTAGTGGTGAATCACTGCCTATTCATACTTATAGATAGTAATAACTTGTGCAACATCGACATCCTGACCCAGCACATTTGTTTTCGTTTGTTTGTTTTGTTTTATTTTGTGAGGCCAAAGTTCGTGCATGTTTGAACACAAAGGATTTAAAAAGTTCTGGAACTCCTGTTGACTTCGAGTAACGATTGCAGCGTCACAGGTGAACAACAAGTCTCTTATAGTGACACTTCTGATTTCCGGTTTTGTCTTCAGCCTTGCGATGGTAAACGGTCGGCTTTCTCACCTAGTGTGAAGGTAAAATCCTTCACTAGCATCTGTTACGCACAAATAATTACTTTTTCCAAAGTCTTTGTATGATCATTTTTCGTATGTATGATCATTTTTTGACTGAAGTGTGTATCGTTTTTTACAGTCAAAGGGACATAACCCGAGTTATTGAGACTACAATTTTTTAGGAGTTTGCCTTCTCTTTGTATAGAGACACGTTCGGTCTATAATTTCTTGAACGAAGCGTGACCATATCTCCTTATTTGGTAGTATCAGTCTGAAACCTGTCTTAACGCTTCTGTTCATGACCATAAAAGGCGCGACTGTGTAAGAC
Source organism: Oreohelix idahoensis (assembly GCA_024509875.1). NCBI lineage: Eukaryota > Metazoa > Mollusca > Gastropoda > Stylommatophora > Oreohelicidae > Oreohelix > Oreohelix idahoensis. The sequence continues at coordinate 33,880 of JAMPIV010020266.1, forward strand.
TTTTATCTCGAATGTTCTTAGAATTGCTTTGTGTGAATTGATACTCACGTAGATGAGTTCTGCGCATGTCAAAAACTGGGAGTTCGTTCTGTGTGTTCCGCCCAGCTGAGAGTTTAGAAATGGTCTGAGTAGCGAGCGGACGCAACCTGCGTCTTGTGATTTTCTGAGGGAAATACATTGTCTTTGTGAGTTAGTTAACTAACTAGACTATTTCCCAGTATTATTCAAGCCTGCCTGGAGGCATATGTTCGTGGTTGATTTCCGAAGAAAGGTAATTCCTCCTGTATCGAACTTTTTGCTATCATCTAGAAGTTCGTCATTTTGTCGCTCCCTGCTCGCCTGTGTGATTCAAAATGGAGAGGTACTTTGACTAGGTTTTTCGCCACCGGTATCTTTATACCTGAACTAGTTATATATATGGGTCGCTCTAGACCAACAAGACAATTGTCTGTGTTCCAGGATTCGTTATATCAGAGATCACGTCCAAGTCAGATGGTTAGACTTAGAAACGTTATAAAGGTCGGTTTGACCTGTATGCCCAGTATGCTTTTCACGTGCAGACAGTAAACGGACTTATTGTATACATCTGATCTGCTAGCATCAGAAAGGGGAGCATTTATTATTGTCTATGAACATTGAAGATCTGCAGCTGACACTGTTGCAGAAGTTATATATATTATTTATACAGCTTCACGAACCAGAACTTTATGATAACTGTTTACAATACAACTATTGAGTATTGAATCCTACATGACTATCAGTTAATATGATTTTGAATGCTGCATTCGTTATACTATGCTGGTGATGACATAAATATCATGACTGTTTTGTGGCGTGCAATAAATGGTATAAAACTGAAGCGAAGTTACCATTTCTATGACTCTGCACGTCATGTTGCCTGTGGTGTACCCTGTGAACTGTTCTACTGCAACACACACAGCAACATTCTAAATCAGAGAAGACACCTGCATCTTGCACTTTAATACCAGGTGTCGATAGGGGTGGCAAGTTATCATTTCAGCTCAAATCCACCTTTATCATTTTTGGTGGCCATATGTTGGTTTACTCTGATACCAGCTATCAAGGGGGTCAACAAACCCAGACATCATCATCAAGCTTTCAACATTACAGTTTCAACTCATCACCTCAATGTTTGATGAAAGATTTTGAAAGTACCCGGCGTTGCTGAAAGATTTGGAAATTGTTTCAAAATACCCGGCGTTGCTCGTCAAGTTGGCAGTTTTCCTGATCTGTTAAGAAGGACAAGTGCCGTAACAACTGTTCCGGTCTCAGAGGTACTGTTGCAGATTCAGAAGGTCAAGTGCTCAAGTCAATTCAGAAGGTCAAGTTCAGAAGCTGTTTCCTGTCAGAAGCTCATTTCCTTCGTCATGGCAGTTTATGAGAGCAGATATGGATCAACGTTGGATCATTGTCCTAAGAATGCTGATCACATCCTGTTCTGAACTGTGCTGACGTTGTGGATACATAGAAGTTAAGTGGCCTGTTTTGTTTGTGAACTGTGCCCTTATGTTCTAGCTGAGCCTTCTAAATTCTTTTTTTCTCCTCTCTTTCTTTCTGTTTTTTAGTTTCGATTTCAATTGTTTGTATTTGTAGGTCTCCTCTTTTCTATTATTCAGTTCTTTACGTAAATTTTTGTGTATACACTGTAGCGTCATTTGTTTGTCATATCTTCGCATTTTGTCATCACATTCTTTGTGATATTTCTTTTTAGTTTCGCTGTTTATTTATTTGACTTATGCGAATGTTTTCGTATTGTTTGATCTTTGTTATTGTTTACATTGACTTTGATCTTTGTTGTTGTTTACATTGACTTTGATCTTTGTTAGTGTTTACATTGTTGGTGACCTTTGTTATTGTTTACATTGTCTTGTTATTGTTTGCATAGTTCTTGCATAGTTAGCTTTCACTATTGTTACATATATGCTCATGCACTATTGGTCTATAGTGCACTTATCATAACTAACTGGTGGTTTTTTGCTTATGCACTATTGAAGTGAAGTTATGATAAATAACTGATGGTTATGCACTGATTTGGGTAGTGCACTGATAATTAAGAGGTGACTTGTGATATTATTATACATTTGATAATACAAGTTGGTGTCAAGTCTTGTTTCCCACAGAGATTGGGGGTTAAACAAAGTGATTATAACAAGCACTTTATTAAGTCTTGTTGCTATTAAGAATTGAAATAAGATAATTAATTATTTCAGGTTCTGTACTCACATTTTAGACATCATGTCTACATTTGAGTACTTTATTGAGCAGGGTAAAGCCCTTGGGAAGACAGGTGATAAATTAGAAGAATTTGCGACTGTTCAATATGCCAAGGCCTTGAAGTCGGAGGAAAAGAAAATGAAAGAACTAACTGAACAAAAGAGAATAGATGCTGAAAATTTAAAACTGCAGATGCAGGTAGATGAAAAGAGATTACAAATGGAAATGGAAAAACAAAAAAGAGAAGAAGAATCTCAGAAGAAGAGGCTGCAGGCGTAGGCTGAAAATAAGAGTCTTGAAAAAGAGGCTGAAAATAGAGACCTTGAAAAAGAAGCTGAAAATAAGAGACTTGAAATAGAGGCTGAAAATAAAAGATTAGAAAAACAAGCTCAGGTTGAAGAAAGAAAATTGCAGGCACAGGCTGAGGGCTGAAGAAAGAAGGTTACAAAAGAGAGAAGCTGATGAGAGAAAAGCAAAAATGGAGCATGAAGAAAAACTCATAGCTTTAGAGATAGAGAAGTTAAAGTTATTGAACGCTGGTAATGCTAATGAAGCAAATAAGGTGTCAGATAAGACTAATGCTAAGGATTTCAAGCTTAATCTACCAGCATTTAATCCCTCAATCGATGATATAACATTTTATCTAGATAGATTTGAAAGTGCATGTAATGTGCATAATATAGATAAAACATTATATATTTATCATCTGTCCAAGATACTTAGAGGTGATGCTTTGACTTTGTTGAGTATGGTAGATGTGCCGGACAAAAACAACTATGAGGTTGTCAGAGCAGCATTGTTAAAGAAGTACCAACTTAACGAGGACGGATATCGTCTTAAATTTAAAAAAGTTACCAGCAAACTGGAGTTAATTCTCTGAATTCATCTCAAGCATATACGTCTTACTTTTTACGATGGGTTGAGTTGTCTAAGACAGAAAGTACATTTGAAGCCCTTATTGCTTCGCTGTTTAGAGACACGGTTATGTCTTGTGTTAATGAAGGTTTTCTTTTTTTTCTTGATGAGCGCAGGCTTAAAAACATAAAAGAAATGGAAGAATTACTGTAGCCAGTAAATTTTTATGCGGCATCCTCACATAACCAATAGCAACTCTAAAGTAAAAGAATCTGACCTGTTTGCTTCGGCAGCACCTTATGGCCCAAAATTTTATGCATACATTTCAGGGTAGACCAGCATAATTCAATAAAAAGAGAACCGTAATTATGCCCAGAATCATAGAAATCAATCAGGTATTCTTCTCCCAGAACTGGAGACC